>JAJJMB010010084.1:928653-966156 GCA_023531105.1 Papaver atlanticum | reverse complement strand
TAGGCAATGAATTAGAGTCAATGAAACTTTATATTATGAGCTATTCTTGTTTTGAATTGGTATTTAAACTACATAAAATTGAAGTCTGGTGGAATTCCGAGTCCCGGTCATCTCTTTATCCTGTAACAATATTTTGTATATATTTTTCTTTTATTTTAGTTTATTAATTCTTAAAATCAATCTCATCAAGTCCGAGTGAACGACAACCTTTCTTACCACTATATAAAATTCGATCAGAAGAGCCTTTGTTGAACTCAACATAAATCTCTGATTTATCTCTTGAGATTGAAAGAGTGGTTACCGAACAGATTAGTCCTTTACTGTTTCAGAAGACGATCTAAAGGAGTTGAACGCTTTAAGTCTTCACAACGGCTGAAGCAACTTAAGATAGTGAACTCTATCTTAGAATTCGCGTGCATTGGCCAGATTGGTTGTAGGCGCAGGGATACTGAGGTAACTAGGTAACCAAGGGTAGTTTACTTGGTCCCAACTATACGAAGTTGGTAGAGTTTTTGTATGGCGGTTTAATTTGAGAGTATTTAAAATTGGATTAGGTCCCGGGGGTTTTCTCCATTTTCGGTTTCCTCATGAACAAAATCTTGTTGTGTGTTTACTTTTTCTTTCCACAATTATAATTATTGTTTTAGTTATAACTAAAAGTAAATACACGGTACGTTAATCTATACACTTAGGTTGATCCCTTTAGTTAGGTTCGATTTCGGACTTATACTATATACCAAGTGTATACCTTGTTGTTGTCATCTTCTTGAAAGTCTCTGTCTATATTAGATCACACAAGGTATCAGATTTATAGGTTGATATCGAAAAGATTGTGGTGTACTTGGTACCCTCGTCATTTCAGTCTTCCTTAATAATATCCAAAGAGTCATTGAAGAATTCCATAGAGAAACCATCCGAGCATGGAGATCTGTTCTTACCAAAGTGAGAAATAACCTTATTCACTCCTGCTTTCGTAAACGGGCGCTCCAAAGCCATGCTTTGAGCAACTGAAATGGGTGGAATTTCTAGGTCTCCAAACCCATGTCTAACAGGGTATTGTCGAGTGAATAAAGAACAGTAGAACTTCTCATCTTTCTTAGCTATAATATCTTTCTCATAATGTAGAGAATCGTCAATTTTCAAACAATAAATGATATTAACTTTATACTTAAAGGAAGCAATCTGATGCAAAAATTTAGTATTCAATTCTCACCTTTTTTAGCCCATTTCTCTCACTCTTTGAACAAGCTTCCTTGCTAAATTGAGAGAAAGAGAGACATGCTCAACTTTAGCTTGTTCTTTGGTAAGGATATCATTCTCATTTAAAAGCGCAAATTCCTCCATACTATCGATTGCGTTAATTGATTCCTCTAAAAGATCAATTATAGATTGAAGATCCCCTAACACAGCTTTCTGCCAAGCCTTAATCAAGAGCTTTAATCCCTATAACTTTTTCGCAAAAACAAAACTTGGCTTGCCAGTAAATGTTAAACTTTGCCACCATACCTTTAAATTATCTAAGAAGTCGGATGATATAAAACAAAATTATCAACATGAACGGAGACTTAGCCTTCACCCCAGCTTTGCAATTCACCACAATAGGTGCATGGTCCAAGACTAGCCTTTTAAGTATGAATTACACCAACTTTGGACAATGAGATTCCCAATCAGCAGAAACTAAGAACCTATCTAATCTAACCAGCAGAGAAGGCTGCTGCAAATTTGTACATGTGTGAAAAAGCGGGGGTCAAACAACCACACCCAATATTTCGTTTCGGCAATCTTTATGGACTAACTCCAATATATTTCCAAGAGAATCAACTAGACAGTCAGACTCAATCGAGGAAAATACATCTAAGAGTTATATCTCTGTTTCTCAATGTATCAACAAATCAAACAGATAGAAATCCGCGAGCCTGATTATTATGAGAAACAACTTGAACGGTACCAAAAACCAATGTTCAAGTACCAATCAATTTATATCAACAACCAAAGGTTGGATTATCTAATTGATTGAACTACGCACAGCCTGTGATATTTCAATTATAGAAAAATATAATGCGGAAAAGAAATAACACAGACACCAGAAATTTTGTTAACGAGGAAACCGTAAATGCAGAAAACCCCCAGGACCTAGTCCAGATTTGAACACTACACTGTATTAAGCCGTTACATACTCTAGCCTACTACAAGTTAACTTCGGACTGGAATGTAGTTGAGCCCTAACCAATCTCACACTAATTAAGGTATAGTCGCGTTCCTTACGCCTGTGATCCCAGCAGGATACTGCGCACTTGATTCCCTTAGCTGATCTCAACCACAACTAAGAGTTGCTACGAACCAAAGCCGAAGACTTGATAAACAAATCTGTCTCACACTGAAAAGTCTATTGAATAGATAAATCTGTCTCCCAAAGAAATACCTACGAGTTTTTTGTTCTGTCTTTTGATAAATCAAGGTGAACAGGAACCAATTGATACACTGGACTTATATTCCCGAAGAACATCCTAGTAATATCAATCACCTCACAATAATCTTAATCGTATGGTAGCGAAATAATATATTGTGGAATCACAAACGGTGAGACGAAGATGTTTGTGACTACTTTTTATCTTACCTATCGGAGATTAAATCTCGAGCAAATCTTAAAGAAGATAGTACTCAATACGATAGAACAAAGTAAGATCAGAACACACAACTACAGAGAAAATAGTTGGGTCTGGCTTTAGAATCCCAATGAAGTCTTTAAGTCGTTAAACTATAATGGTTTTAGAAAAACCTAGGTTAAAGGAGAATCGACTCTAGTCGTAACTAGTATCACACAGGAGGTGTGGGGATTAGGTTTCCCAGTTGCTAGAGTTCTCCCTTATATAGTCTTCAAATCATGGTTTGCAATCAATGCTACCTTTGTAACAAAGCATTCAATATTCATCGTTAGATGAAAACCTGATTAGATTCAAGCTAATATCTTTTAACCGTTAGATCGAATTTAGCTTGTTACACACAAATGAAAAGTGACTTCATTTAGATATGGTAAACCGTACCTAAACGTGTACACCTTGTTGGCTCAACAATAGTAAACCGAAGTTAGCCATATGAACACTTTCATATCAACCTTGTTCATCTCAATCACAACTAGTTCAAATGACTCAAATGAAACTAGTTCTAGAGTTGTTCAATTGTTTATATTCTCATAGAAGTATACAAGACACAATTGAAGCAAAATCTATTTTGATTCACTCGAATCAATTCATGAACATTATAGCCACAGTTTACAATAGATTGCATTCCTTATTATGTAAATGTATTAGTTCATGAACAAACCGATTTTAGAACATAACCTACTCAAGTATGCAAACGAGTACGCATACCTAAGTAGCCGGACTTAGTCCGGGTTCGCCAGTATGCAAACAGGTACGCATACTGTCGTACAACCAAACTCAATTAAATTCCCGGATTTGAACTGTTATGCCGGTACACATACGGGTAAGCATACTAAGTTCCCCGACTTCAACTATCAAACCAGTACGCATACGGGTATGCATACTATGGTTCCCGGACTTGGAATAACTTGCAACAATTAGCATACAAGTACGCATACTATGCTATAGTAAAGTGAAAGCTTACTAACACGTATTTCGAGAAATATGTAAGCGAGTTAAACTCAGCTCGAAATTTCAAATGTGTATAATATAAAGTCTATATAGCTATACGAATTTTGTATCAATAGGAGATAGAATAAAAATAGACTTTTGAGTGATAAATGAGTTCAAGTCTCCACATACCTTTTGTTGATAAAGTTCCACAAGCTCCCCTTAGTAGTTCTTCGTCTTCAATCGATGAACGCCGTGAAGTCTAAAGCTCAACTACACATTCTATCATAATCCGAGACAGCTATAAGTAGACTAGAAATCAAGACTTATAGTTTTGGCAACTAAACTTGACAAACAAGCTCGAGATAGCAATGCTTGCGAGTTCGACCGAGCAGTGCTCTAACAATGTGAACCTTCCACCAGATAAAGGAAGATCAATTAAAGAACGCATGTTGACAAATCTTCTAAAAGATATTATATTAATAAGGCAGCCACCAAACAAATTTCTATCATCCTGAGATAGAATTACGTTGAAGTCTCCGGATATCAACCAAGGGTCGCCAAAAAGAAGCCGAATATCATTAAATTCTTGCCAGCATTTGTTGTAATAACTTGAATTAGAGGCACCATACACTGAAGTATACAACCATATGTAACCATCAGAGACATTTTTGAACTCAATTGTCACAGAAAAACGCCGATAAGATGATCCTCCATTACTAAAATGCCTTCCTTCAAAGAATTATAATACCACCAGAAGAGCCTTCAGAAACTAAGAAAATAAAGTTGCATATGTTATTATCCCATAAACACGTAATTAGAACACTATCAACAGGCTCACATTTGGATTTATGGATTGAACATATGGACACATTGTTTTTCAAAAGTGCATTTCTAACAACAACAATTTTATTCACTTGACCCAAACCTCTAATATTCCATCTCAGTATTTTATGATCCATTAAGTACAAACATTAACCATAGAATTAGAAGGAACTGGATTAAAATTACCTTCTAAATCCAAATTTTATTTATCAATTGAGCAATGTACATTATCAATTTGAGTAACGTTTTCAATATTTGAAATCAGCTGATGCACCTCTGAATCATAATCATACCCGGCTAATCCATCATCATCATCTTCCAAGGGAATTTCTTTGCAACACTCCTTATTAATAGATCACGACAAATCCTCATCATGTTAGGATGATCGCATATGATATTCATTCTTTGATTGAACTAAATATGAAAGTCAATACGAGCTTCAATTGAGTCTGAGTTGAGAGTTTAGTGAGAAACATCATCATTTATTAACCATCTCATCTTTATAATATCGTTCATCCATGTACTAACTATCTCATAGCATTGCAATAGAGATTAAAATTTACACAAAAAATAGTAGGACGAGAATCAATGTTAAAGTGACGACAACAATAGATAATACGGAACTGATATACTCACCCGGGTTAAATCATGTTGCGTGCCCCCTCTAAAAGTTGGGGAGGGTCCTTCTCAACCAGTGGTCAATATAGGGTAGGTTTAGGAGAATGGGTCCCACCCAGTATAAGGAGAGCGACAGACCATAGGATTGAATCTGCGGTCAATATAGAATTTTCGCAGCCTATAAGAGTTGCATGAGCTTATATAAACACCATCCATATAATAACCATGTCATCTCCATAATATTATTCATCCGTGTATTAAATATCATCATTAGCATTGCAATAGAGATTAAAATTTACATCTAAATGAATTACGGAATATCGGTTTCGCTTCTGATGTTTAATAAATAATGTTACTCGAGATGAAAGACTGCTTCAAATTGTGTTGAACTATAGCATCAATCTTACAAAAGTATATGCATCGAACGACCGGACTACGATTTCTATGGTATTTTTATACTCACTCCAAACTAATTCGTCCTCCTTTAATTTTCCCAATCAATTCTCTTAATGACCCCCCTCTTAACACAAGAATTAGCTGGCTGTTTATAGGTTTCTTCCATCAACTGAAGTCCTATGATCAAATGATTGTGATTAGACGGCTCAAATACAAAACCTATATCATTTCCAACTTTAAAAAATATTATCCTCATATTCAAAATATTATTCTATTTCATATAATAAATAAAGAGATTTTTACAATGAGTTAGTTGGTAGCCTAGCGACAAGCTGAGCCCCAACACCTTTTTGAATTACAAGCCCTAATCTCTGAAATAAATAACTACCCACTTTATGCATCTCGTCTAGCTGAGCAATTTTTAAGCCGTTTCAAAAAGACTATTGTGTCTTTACCGAGTTCAATACGAATCGAGAAGCCAAGATACTGAAACCATACCCATAAGATGTGTATTTATTTAAATATTTATTGCGTTTGCAGGTGACGGTATTATGAATGGCTAGACCCGGGGTAAAAGCCTGTGAAAGGCGACACACCTGTATTAATTTGGAAAGACTCGGAAAGAAAGCTAATAATGGTGACTAATAACTAATGAACATCATCAAGATTGGTGGTACTCACCTTCAGCTTCTCAATAACCTCATACAAGCATTAATGCATTATTAGTGGAACCTATGCCAAGCCATCCTTTCACTTTGGTCCTCTTTAAGATTTGCAGTTCATCTGTAAGTCTTCACCAAGGTGACATATCTTTCTCTGCAAACAGCATCATCAGCACCTTCACATGTTGATTTCTACGAGTGTTAAAATCCTAATATTGTATCACAACTTCAGCTCCGTTATATAATTCAGCAGCAATAATAAGACCTAATTGGTATGCGAATCGGCCGGTGAACTTGACAAGTTGTTTCTTAATTTAGTTGTTTTTACATTTATGCAAAGTGGTACTGTTTTAATTACCTTAGTATAAATCAGTCTAGTCTGTAATCCTTCTTGTATTTTTTTAGTTAACAGTTTTAGTACTTGTAGTAAGTTCTGAAAAAGCGGGGGTACAACAACCACACCCAATATTTCGTTTGGCAATCTGAATAGACAAACTCCAATATACTTTCAAGAGAATCAACTAGATAGTCAGACTCAATAGAAAAGTATATCAAAGAGTTTTATATCTCTATCTCTTAATTCAATCCGCAATCAACAAATAAGAATTTGCGAGCCCGATTGAATATAAGAGAAATAACTTGAACGGTACCAAAGACCAATGTTCAAGGATCAATCAATTTCAATAAACAACCAAAGGTTGGATTTACCAATTGATCGATTCAACGCACAACCTGTGATATTTCAATTATATAACAAAATATAATGCGGAAAAGAAATAACACAGACACCATAAGTTTTGTTAACGAGGAAACCGCAAATAAAGAAAACCTCCGAAACCTAGTCCATTTTTGAACACCACACTGTATTAAGCCGCTATAGACACTAGCCTACTACAAATTAACTTCGGACTGGAATGTAGTTGAACCCTAATCAATCTCAAACCGATTCAAGGTACAGTCGTGCTCCTTATGCCTCTGATCCCAGCAGGATACTACGCACTTGATTCCCTTAGCTGATCTCACCCACAACCAAGAGTTGCTATGACCCAAAGTTGAATACTTGATAAACCAATCTGTCTCACACAGAAAAGTCTATTGGAATAGATAAATTTGTCTCCCACGGAAATACCTACGAGTTTTGTTCCTTCTTTTGATAACTCAAGGTGCACAAGAACCGATTGATAAACCGGACTTATATACCCGAAGAACAGCCTAGTATCATCAATCACCTCACAATAATCTTAATCGTATGGTAGCGAAACAAGATATTATGGAATCACAAACGATGAGACGAAGATGTTTGTGACTACTTTTTATCTTTCCTATCGGAGAATAAATCTCGAGCCAATCTTAGTGAAGATAATACTCAATACGATAGAAACAATAAGATCAGATCACGCAACTACAGAGAAAATAGTTAGGTCTGGCTTCACAATCCCAATGAAGTCTTTAAGTTGTTAACCTACATGGTTTCGTTAAAAACCTAAGGTTAAAGGAGAATCGACTCTAGCTTATACAACTAGTATCACATAGGAGGTGTGGGGATTAGGTTTCATAGTTGCTAGAGTTCTCCTTTTTATAGTTTTCAAATCAGGGTTTACAATCTAAGTTACCTTGGTAACAAAGCATTCAATATTCACCGTTAGATGAACACCTGATTAGATTCAAGCTAATATCTTTCAACCGTTAGATCGAACTTAGCTTGTTATACACAAATGAAATGTACCCTCATTTAGGTTTATGTAACCGTACCAAAACGTGTACACCATGTTGGCTCAACAGTAGTAAACCGAGGTTAGCTATATGAACGCTCTCATATCAACCTTATTCATCTTAACCACAACTAGTTCAAATGACTCAAATGAAACTAGTTAAAGAGTTGTTCAATTGCTATATTCTCATAGAAGTATACAAGAACACAATTGAAGCAAAATCGGTTTGATTCACTCGAATCAATTCATGAACAGTATAGCCACGGTTTGCAAAGAATGCATTCCTTAATATATAAATGTATTAGTTCATGAACAAACCGATTTTAGAACTTTAGTTACTCAAGTATGCAAACGGGTACGCATACTTAAGTAGCCGGTCTGAGTTTTGGTTTGTCAGTATGCGAACGGGTACGCATACTTAGTACACTTCCAAAACCCAGCAGAAATTCCCGGACCTATACATTACGCAATTACGCGTACCGGTATGTGTACCTTGTACACGGAATTTCACAACCACAAGTACGCATACGGGTATGCATACTTTAGTTCCGGTCATGGATCACATACATGCAAGATGCACACTATGTTTATAATCTAATAGTTCTAAACTCTATTTCAATCATTGAAACTTTCTTCGAGGATGACAATAACCGTTTTCACACACTATTAGCATCAAAGCAATTTTCAAGTTATTGAAATAATCATAACGAAACATTCCAAGTCTACACCAAATGATTGTATCACACAAACCATGTAAGATGTTACTCGGCGATTTTCACATGATCATCCTTTGACTTTCGTCAAGAATATAAGATGAACTTGGTTGAAACGAAAGCTTACCAACACATATTCCGAGAAATATGTACGCGAGTAAATCTCAGCTCGAAATCTCAAATGTGTATAATCGAAAACTATCGTAATACGAATTTTGTCTCAATATAGGAGATAGAGTAGAAATAGACTTTCCAAGTGATAGATGAGTTTCAGTCTCCACATACCTTTTGTTGATGAAGTTCCACAAGCTCGCCTTAGTAGTTCTCCGTCTTCAATTGATGAACGCCGTGAAGTCTAATGCTCAACTACACAATCTATCCTAGTCTGAGACATTACTTTAAGTAGACTAGAAATCAATACTTATAGTTTTGATCACTAACATTGACAAACAAGCTTGAGATAGAAACTCTTGTGAGTTCTACCGAGCAGTGCTCTAACAATCTCCCCCTTTGTCAATTTTAATGAAACTATCAATACATATGGATTACAAAATAAATAAACTTTGTAGCTTCTCATCCAAATGCTTGATCTCCTTGGTTCTTCAACTTTACTCGAAATCTTCGTCACTTCCAAGTACTCCAATGATCCCAAATGTGTTCAATTCCGCATCATTGTTGTTGAAGATCCGTAGCAATAAAAATGAGAAAACAGTTTCTTTCAATCATTGTTATACAGTGTCATAGTATCATTATACAGCATCAAAGTCCAATTGCATCACAACTTTGGCAACAATACTATGGTGATATGTATCACTCCCCCTTAGTCAATACTTCATCTCACATGAAAACAACTCCCCCTTACATATTGATCCGTAAACCATATGTATTTGTAATGTGAACTACACATTAATTCTCCCCCTTTTTGTCAATATAAATTGGCAAAGGTACGAAAACTAGTGGGATCCTCATAAAATTTGCACAGAGATACTTCATGACCAAACGAGAACAACATATCAACTTGTTTCGATGCCATCAAATAGCCGAAACTAAATGCATTCATCAAGGAGTTTATAAAGATACAAGATAAACCCTACAATATTCCACAGCCATACCCCAACGATTTGGCAATTAAGCACAAGTTCAATTAAGAACTCTCCCCCATATAATGTCATTCCCGAAAGAACAACATGAGCGGCCTTACTTTTACAAGAAAAGAAGGATTCTTTGGACATTAACAAATCACATGAAACATGAATTTGTATCCAAAAATCTTAATTGAATTAACCACAAGAAAAATGATCAATTTAATTAGCCATGCTCAACATAAGAGAACTTACGGAGCAACACAGTACATACACAAAGATGTGGATCAGGGAAAGACCAATACTGCGGAATAATCAAAGATTCGTTCTATTTTTCATCACTATTTGCACAATGACATATAATAGACTTAATCTTTGAAAATAAAAGTTCATCCTTTCTTCCATCAATATTTGTATAATGACATAAAAGGCTTAACTTTTGTAGTTAAAAGTTCATTCTATCTTTTATCAATACTTTCATATTGACATATTATAGAGTTAACTTTTGAACACGTATGGGACAGTCAAGGTTCACGGACGTAAACAACATATCCCATATCAATTTGCAATATGTGAAACCAATAAAGATTAATACTGCAAAACCAATCTTTGTCCTTAGAAGGTAGAATCAATCTTTTTCGCACGGATTTACACCAAGAATAGCTACCAAAGGCGTATAAAAAGATTTTCTTAACAAAAAAGAACATACAAAGTCAAAAAAGACCATGCATCATAGTTCGCATAAGATGATTGTGCACATCCCATAGTATTGCGTACTAATGCTCGTTCTTGAACTTCCTTCTTTGTGATTCACCAACAACATTCTTGTAAAAGCTACAAATGATTTTAGAAGAGTAGTACTCCAAAAATCCAAGTGCCCAAGTCCAATAGAAGTGGAACAAGTGCGACGAAACATAGCACAACACTCAAAAATAAGAGAGGGAAAAAGACCAATCTTAACTCATCCAAGTTCAAAATTTCTCATCCCTTCAAAATGGAAGAGAATGCAAAAATAATGAGGTAATTCCGAGTTCGGACGAAGAAGTTACGTCCAAAACAAGTTTACCGAATATCGACGTCTACAGTCAAGTATGCATACCGGTTTGCAAACGAATTTTCGTGACCTGGAGCAGTATGCAAATGGGTATGCGTACAAAAATCCATGGATTTTGATTTTAAATGATGGTATGCATAACTGGTATGTGTACCATGAAGTCCAAACATCCCGAACTACTATTTTCAAACCTAAACATTTAAGAACCTTAAACACAGATCAAGTTAGGTATAAATGAACTATAAGCAAGGTACATGGATCATTATAAGTACTTTAAGAAAATAAAAAAACAAATCTTGCTCAAGTTTATAGAATACCTTTTTAGAAGAATCCAATCGAATTCTACAGCCTTACCGAACATAATCTGTGCGCCCCAATTCTCGTGCTTCCCTCACCGTATACATAGCAGGGCATTCCTTGGTGAGAATGCACTAAAAACACACTCAAGTTGTGTTGAGGTGAGCAATGTCTTGCTCACCACAAATTACTTTTGAATTATCATGAAGGAGATCGCTTTTAGAACCTTTCACATCCAAATCCATCTTTCCAAAGAACTTTTTAAGTTCCAACATCATGGATACTGCCTTCTCCATAGTCATGGAATTTTCTGGGAGATCATTCCTTTTCACACTCAAACATCATTGACTTTGTTTGGTATCCACTTCTGAGTGTGTTTAGGAACAATCATAACCTTCTTCCCATTACTCTCTTCTAGAATTCTCGGAAGAGAATCAGATTGACTATTCTTTTGCAAGTTAGTCTTTCTCCAACTGGGAGCATCGGATCTTGTCTTCGCCTTTACGAAGTTATCCTTTTGATAACCATTGCGATTTTGAGAAAGATTCGTATGACGTTTATAGGCAAATCTAGGTTTATCACAGCACTGATTCCTTTGCCTAAAGGTTGGACATTTATAACCTGTAACGTTAAGGGGATTAGTCTTAACATATGATCTTGGTTTCACAACTTCTTGTGATGCCCAAACAAGAATATCATGAAGCTTCTCATTCCTTATACAGAAACGACATCTCCTTTACAGGTGACCTTTATTTCCGCAATAGTGGCAAACATAAGGAATGTTCTTACCTCGATCCATGTGTGCTGACTTTGGAGGTTGATATACTTTGCTCTTTTGAACCTTAACTGCCGGTGAAGGTATTTTACTTTTGCTATCAGTGGAAACCTTTTGTTGAGAAGAATCACTAGCCTTGACAAATTTTACCTCTTTGCTAGTACTTGGAGCATCTATTCCTTTATAGCCCAATCTTCGTGTATCACGATGATTTTCCTAGCATAGTGGTTAATTTGCTTGAACTAGTATTGAACTTTTTCAAGTCATCTTCCAACATCTTGATTTTATCAAGAGCAGCAGCTAAATCAGCCTCAAGGCGTTTTTCTCGAGCGAGATACGTGCCTTCTCTGTCATTAAGACTTGCTTGCTGGGAGTTAATCCTTGCTTCAAATTCTGCAAGTTTCCCTTTGTTGATGGTGGTTTTCAGTATAGGGCGAAAACTGTAAAAGTATGCCTACCTGACCCAGCATCAGAAGTAGTAGACCTTCATATGTCTATATTCCGCAATGAATTTTAAGAATATATCAGAATCTGATGAGTGCCTATGTCTCTCTTCATATTATATTGAAACTCAAGCTCCTAGATGAATTTTTCACTAATATAAAGCCTAATGAGTATTTAAGCTCCTAGTTGCATTACTCACTAATGATGGAGCCTGCCGAGTAGTCATTCCATGCTATGTTCCCAGCCGAACTCTTGATTTTGACATGACATGACATGACAATTAATGTTCGCTCGCAACTGAGCAGCATGAATTTCCCGAAGTGTCAGGATTAAGATATGCATGGAAATACTCAATTAGGGGCATGTAAAGTTATGATGCCCTCTGAAACATAATTAGTGATTTTGTATGAGCACACAAAATTCACCAAAAAATTGATTGGTTTTGTGGCAACCCGCAAAATTCAGTCTTTTAACCTAATTTTATCAATTTGCAAAAGTTAGGTTTTTTGCCACCTGCGTGATAATTCAAACCCTATTGGTCGAAACTAATCCTAGATACACTAGGAAATTAATCCGCCATGGAGCTAGTAGGAGCAAAGTCCTACCAGAAATCAGAAAACAAGATATAAAGAGAAGCTGTGGCAAATATGAGCAACAGCAAGAGGAGGCGTGGACGCGCCATTTGGCCGACCGATTCTCCTCAGCAGGTGTCACCTGTGGCCGGCCGGCCACACTCCATGTTGCTGCTTGCCGCCCCTTTCCCATCGACCAATAAGATCGCTTTAAACCCGCCACACGCACTTTTAAATAAAGTTGGAAGTTTGTTGGTCGACGCGCCTAATTCCTTAAGGAATCTAATCTAGGCTGCCCATGTTAGTCTCAAAAACGATCACAGCCGCACATTTTGGCCATTCGATTTATCAAGCTTGGCCGCTTCCTGACGCGACCGGACAAGCACCACCATACCGTGGCCACATAGCCGCACGCGCCACTTAGGGATTCGACATGCCAAACCCTAATTTGGTCGGGACCACTATGCCGTCCCATGTCAAATAATACCACCCACGCATTAAGTTTGATACATCAACTAGAAGCCAATATCGTTGAGTCATATTTGGATCTAACACCAATATGCCAAGATATAGTGGCCGCAGTTACGCCACTATGCCACTGGCAGGTGCCACTACGTCATTGTAGCGCCGTTATGCTACTTGTTATTTTTACCGCTTTATGCGGGCCATGAACGCGCCATGCTAAGGCTACGAATCGGACGGACTAACCTTTATTTTAGGCAGCCAACGAGCTGTGGCCATGATCAACGACCACCCCTCTTCCATAAGGAACAATCGTCCACGCCGCGGCCTACCCATATGGCTTCTAAACGATAACCCAAAGATTAGACGAACAACTGGGAGCATTTGGTAAACAATTTAGTATGAAAAACATTCAAAAAGTATCGTATGGATGTCTAGCATAACATACTAAAAAATAACATCAATCGGATTAACGAGCTAAAAGATACAGCTTAAAAGGCGAGCTAGGTCATGGCTGAAAACTGACAGAATTCCTCCTGAATTCTCCCTGAGTTTTTACTGTCGAGCTGTTTTCACCTCCTAAACGACCTCAAAACCAAAATATCCCACGTGAGAAGATAGGAAATTCTTTTCTGATAAGAATGGAGGGGTGGATCGTCAAAATCCGAGTTTGTTGAGAATTCTACAGCAGTTTTAGTGAGGGTCTCACATCTGAATTTTCTGATTACGAAATTTCATGAATTAACACAAACTTATGCAAATCATCTCAGCCATCCAACTTGGCTAGAAAACTTAACCAGTTTAGATTTAATTTGGGCCAACCAATAGGAGGTCAAAATGGCTACCGGCCACCATTCTCCTATATGGACCGATCACCACATCTTTAATGTACATAGATAGCTCCTAGACGCTACTCACACATGACCACCCGCCACCTAGCTTGCGCGTGATTGGTCAGAATGACTAGGTCTTGCAAACAAGACCCATTCAGCATCCTGCTGCATATTTTTTACGAAAATACTCGAGACATCAAACATGTCACAAATTGGGGGATGTTCATCAAGGTATTGGTCTGGCGGTATACAGCGTGCGGCGTGCAACACGCCCATTACAAGAAAGTGTCAGGAAAGGTGGGCAGTTAGTGATGATAGAGAAGTAGTGGGACGAAACCACCCAGTCTTCCCCTCATAGTGGAGACATGGTTTTCACCATCCTGCACGATCCCACTCCTCCATCACTCAACTATTCCCAGTTCCTATGAGATCAAGGTGCGTGCAACTATGACTGATATAAATAGGTTTTCAACCTATTTTAACCAACAACAGAGTTTTGGTTAACAACAAAGCATCAAGAAAATCATAAAAGAACTGATAGCTTACATTCTGCAAGCTAGTTCCATATTATGATACAAGTCATAAAATAGCCACACCTTTAGAGTTAACCATTCTGATTTGAACACCTTCTTCGCTTCCCTCCCTAAGATCAACCCTTCTCCTTCACTTTATGACCGAAGCAAGACTTGAACAACCATTTCTTGGTTGAGGCCAGGATTATACAGATTGATCTCTGGAATCTAAAGTACTCCCGTGCAGTGCATTTGTTTGGGGTTTTAATTCGTTTCTCATCAACACACCCAAATTTACCAAAACCAACAGAATTAGTTTTTACCCCAAAACAACTGGCGACCATAGTGGGAGATTAATCTCTCGGTTGCAAAAATCATTTTCCCAATTCCATTTTCAATTTCCAAAATTTCTCAAGATGGATGATCTTAGGAATTGTTCAGAAACCTTCAATCCCAATTTTACTTCTCCTAACACTGACAATACTTCACATGTTATTCCTGAATTCGTTCTTTCATTCAAAACCCTTGTCGAGGCTATGGAGTCTCAATATTTAACAACTATTCACGATTTGACGAAAATCCTGAATGATATTGTCAGGAATCAAGTTACTATTGTCAAGACGCAGGACGAAGTATTTACGCTTTTGAAAGTCCTCACGGATCAACTATCAAAGGAACCAACACGTATTCATTCTGGAGGAAATGCTATCGACAATTCATTTTGGATCCATACTGATGGTAGTAGTCCTTCCTCCAAGATTCATATTCATATTCCTGGTAGGGAAGATGAAGCCTATGGTCACGTTGAATGGAAAGGTAGCCACCAACCTAACTTATCTGCTCGTGAAGATCAAGAGATGTTTCCTCAAACTCAGAAAGAAGACTCGTTGGATTTATCACGTTCTCATCAGAGTCCTTTCAATGAAAAGGTGATTTCATTATATGAGTCCTTCTTGGAAAATATCAATTCCCATATTGCATCAGAAGCTGCTAAGAGATCCGCTGCTGCTTTACTCAGCCGATCCGAACCGTCCCAGAATGAAGAAACTCGTAAAGATGTTCAGGAAAGTAGGCGTCCTTCCAATAAAAGATTCAGCCTCCATCCAATCACTAGTGAGGGTGGAAAGAGAAGGCATCTGGGGAACGGCTATCAACAACCTAAACGTGCGGCACCAGCACAGCAGACAACTTAAACCCGAAAGGCTGCGCCTAAGACGCCTGCACAACAACAAGAAACTACAGAGGCTTCTCTAAACTTCCCGTTTCCGATTGAAGAGGTAATCGAACTCCTATAAGCATGGATTCAAGATGATGCTATCAAGCTACCTCCTCTCAGACGTCCACCAAACAAGGAAGAAATGGAAAATACCAAATATTGCCATTACCATAGGTTCGTCAATCATCCAACCGGTGACTGCAATAAATTGAAGCGCATTTTCAAGAGGAAGGTGGATGCAGAAGAACTCCAATTAGGCACTGAAGGAGTTTACAAAGATCCTCTTCCGTCAGGAGCTGCATGATTTCTGAGGACTCCGTCCAAAACCCGTACAGTCCATGATGGAGCATTTATGTGAGATTTTGTAATTTTCCAAGCCGCAACGTCAAGAAATATTTGCAACCCTCAACCGTGTTGTATCAGGCAAGCAAAAATAGGCGAGCTTCCGCACGCAGGAAATCAGGGAGGAGCTGCTTCACCGAAAATAAAAGAGGGGAAATAATAAAAGGGGAAATAAAACTCACGTATGTAAGTTATGTGAAAGGTAGAAACTCATTCTTTGGGTCATAGCGGCCGATCAAAGCCTTTTAATATTTGTGGTCGTGGCTATCATCACCGCCTAAGCTCGCCTAAAGCTCGTGGACGTAGCTACCACTACTTATGCTTCTTCACTCATCCAAGATTCATGGTCGTAGTTACCAAAGCCCATGACCACCATCACCACGCCTCTCCCTGCCGTGCCTGTAGCCACCACTCAACCCTGCCAAGATTTGTGCCCGTAGTCACCGCTCCTCCCTGTCAATGATAGTGACTGTAGCCATCCAAGCTCCAGCCAACCTGTTTTGTTCCCACGAAAACGCAGTCTCTTCTGATCACAGTTGCTTCCAAGAACCATTGTTGCTCGTTTGTTGATACCATCTAGAGCTTCACCATAACAACAATGACTACGGATAAAGGTAATCCGAACTTCTGCATATTTTATTTTCCCATGAAGTAATAGAGTCACCAGTACGGATGAAAGATAGTGATGTCTTTATCATGGTCAACCGACCGACCATACAAGATAGAATCACGTAAACCACACTTGAAGACTGAGGTTCAACACGGAATCCCTTCACTGTCAAGGACCTCTTCAACTCAGAAGAGACGGCCAACCAAGAAATTGTGATAGGGTCACCACTCTTCAAAGATGTAGCGTAAGGATATCATCACCCCCTTGTCTGGAAGGCGCGTGACCAACAAGCAGTTTTTGGCTCAACCATCCATAAGCGTTGTTGTCAGTGAAGAATCAAAGAGAAAAGTCGCGCCTCAGCAAGCCACACATACCAACTGCATCATGCCTGCCACATCACCTACTAAGAACTCAGTGTCGCATACCCAAGGACTGCACGAAGATGCGCATCGAAAAACACATCGCCGACAAAGTTAGATTCGGTGTTTCTAGATTTCCAATTTCCTATGGAAGGGGTGCATGAGCTGCCAAAAGTTTGGATACAATACAGATTTATCAAGTATGACTCTCGCCCATTGATCAACAAGTGACGAATCCAAAGGATTGCTGCCTTCGTCGGTTCGTCAACCACTTTACCAACAAATGCAATGGAAGTACATCTTTCAAGAGAAAATAGGCTCAGGATAATAACACCTGGGGACTGCCAGCATAGGATGCCTTCACGTCCCTCAACCAGGTTATTGCTGATATCAGCATCATCACTATCAAAGCTTTACGAGCCGCAAGAATTTCTCAACATGAAGCCGTACACATGCATCGAAGACTCCAAAAGTACGTCGCAGATATATTTTCACATATCCGGCCACACCATCGGATCTAGCACGCATCTACAACTCCTTGCAAGAACGCATTGTATTCCCAAGCCGGCTCAAAAAGTACATCTCTAGTAACCAAACAGAAGTGTAACTGGGGACTGCTCATCGCATCCCATTTCATACAAGAATCCAAGATTCATAAGATGATTCAAAGGATGTCGCTTGGAACGAATTCCTTGAATACTTGATAGAAGCACGTCGGCAACGGAACGCCTCTTAGCTCGTCTACTTCACTCAACGACTCCGGAAGATTTTGCCCATACAAGCCTTCTAAGCATATCATCATCGCAAACAGAAAGGAAAGAATAGGCCTATGAGCTAAAGAGTCAGAATAAATAAAATTTCGTTCCAGTCAATGCTTAGGAGTTTAAAGAACATTTTAATTGCGACTCAGCAGTCCAGATAAAAAACAACTTAAAGTCAAGGCCTCTTGCATCTGAGCGCAATGGAGTTTGGGAAATTTTGAAACCCACTGGAGAGGTTGGATGCTCATTTTCTGGAGACAGAACCTTATTACACATTCCGGAGAGGATCGATGGAGTTCACTCAGGATTTGATGAAATTTCAAAACCATGGAAGTTATACGTACAACTAAAGTTCATACTTGCAAAAAGAAGAAAGAACAAGATGTACTTACCTTGCTGCCGACGATTGGCACGCTCGTGATAGAGCTGCTAATAGTGACGAAGAGGAGCCGGCTGCTACAGACGAAAGCACGGAGCAAGATGAGCAACAAAAACAGAAGAGGGTTGATACCCCTTTTTATACGAATAGAGTTTCCAGAAGAAGGATTCCTTTTTGCTCCATGAACGGGAATAAATGGTTGGTCCCATAGCACTCATGTCCCATAGCCAAGCTAGCAACACGCTACTACGAAGACCACTAGCCGCGCGGTCCCGTTGCTGAAGGACAATTATATTTTTCCTGGTAATATCTACCTGCTTTATCTTTTAAATTTTAATTTCGTTTGTCACCATCTAATACTTACCACGCAACAATGTCATTGTTACGTGCTAAGCAGGGGACTTAATGTTGATGGTGGTTTTTAGTATAGGGCGAAAACTGTAAAAGTCTGCCTACATGACCCAACATCAGAAGTAGTAGACCTTGATATATCTATATTCTGTATGGAATTTGAAGAATATATCAGAATCAGATGAGTGCCTATGTTTGTCTTCATATTATATTGAAACTCAAGCTCTTAGATGAATTGTTCACTAGTATAGAGCCTAATGAGTATTTAAGCTCCTAGTTGCATTACTCACTAATGTCGGAGCCTGCCTAGTATTCATTCCATGCTATGTTCCCAGCTGAACTCTTGATTTAGACATGACATGACAATTAATGTTCGCTCGCCACTGAGCAGCTTGAATTTCCCGAAGTGTCGGGATTAAGATATGCATGGAAATACTCAATTAGGGGCACGCAAAGTTATGATTCCCTCTGAAACATAATTAGTGATTTTGTATGAGCACACAAAATTCACCAAAAAAATTGTTTGGTTTTGTGGAAACCCGCAAAATTTATTCCTTTAACCTAATTTTATCAATTTGCAAAAGTTAGGTTTTTTGCGCCCTGCGTGATAATTCGAACCCTATTGGTCGAAACTAATCCTAGATACACTAGGAAATTAATCCGCCATGGAGCTAGTATGAGCAAAGTCCTACCAGAAATAAGAAAACGAGAAATAAAGAGAAGCTGCGGCAAATATGAGCAACAGCAAGAGGATGCGTGACCGCGTCATTTGGCCGACCGATTCGCCTCAGCAAGCGCCACCTATGGCCGGCCGGCCACACTCCATGTTGCTGCTTGCCTCCCCTTTCCCATCGACCAATCAGATCTCTTTAAACCCGCCATACGCACTTTTAAATAAAGTTGGAAGTTGGTTGGTCGATGCGCCTAATTCCTTAAGGAATCTAATCTAGGATGCCCATGTTAGTCTCAAAAACTATCACAGCCGCACATTTTGGCCAGTCGATTTATCAAGCTTGGCCGCTTCCTGACGCGACCGGACAAGCACCACCATACCGAGGCCACATAGCCGCACGCGCCACTTAGGGTTTCGACATGCAAAACCCTAATTTGGCCGGGACCACTATGCCATCCCATTTCAAATAATACCACCCATGCATTAAGTTTGATACAACAACTAGAAGCCAATATCGTTGAGTCATATTTGGATCTAACACCAATATGCCAAGATATAGTGGCCGTAGATACGCCACTATGCCACTGGCAAGCGCCACTACGCCATTGTAGCGCCGTTATGCTACTTGTTATTTTTACCGCTTTATGCGGGCCATGAACGCGCCATGCTAAGGCTACGAATCGGCCGGCCTAACCCTTATTTTAGGAAGCCAACGAGCTGTGGCCATGATCAACGGCCACCCCCTTTTCCACAACGAGTTGTGGCCATGATCAACGACCACCCCTTTTCCATAATGAGCTGTGGCCATAATCAACGGCCACCCCTCTTCCATAAGGAACAATCGGCCACGCCGCGGCCTACCCATATGGCTTCTAAACGATCACCCAAAGATTGGACAAAAAACTGGGAGCATTTGGTAAACAATTTTAGTATGATTTACATGTCAAAAGTTTCGTATGGATGTTTATCATAACATACTAAAAAATCACATCAATCGGATTAACGAGCTAAAAGATACAGCTTAAAAGGCGAGCTAGGTCATGACTGAAAACTGACAGAATTCCTCCTGAATTCTTCATGAGTTTTGACTGTCGGGATGATTTCACCTCCTAAACGACCTCAAAACCCAAATATCTTGCGAGGGAAGATATTAAATTCTTTTCTGATAAGAATGGAGGGGTGGATCGTCAAAATCCGAGTTTGTTGAGAATTCTACAGCAGTTTTAGTGAGGGTCTCACATCTGAATTTTCTGATTACGAAATTTCATGAATTAGCACAAACTTATGCAAATCATCTCAGCCATCCAACTTGGCTAGACAACTTAACCAGTTTAGATTTAATTTGGGCCAACCAATAGGAGGTCAAAATGGCTACCGGCCACCATTCTCCTATAGGGACCGATCACCACATCTTTAATGTACATAGATAGCTCCTAGACGCTACTCACACATGACCACCCGCCACCTAGCTTGCGCGTGATTGGTCAGAATGACTAGGTCTTGCAAACAAGACCCATTCAGCAGCCTGCTGCATATTTTCTATGAAAATACTCGAGACATCAAATATGTCACAAATTGGGGGATGTTCATCAAGGTATTGGTCTGGCGGTCTACAGTGTGTGGCGTGCAACACGCACATTACAAGAAAGTGTCAGGAAAGGCGGGCAGTTAGTGATGATAGAGAAGTAGTGGGAAGAAACCACCTAGTCTTCCCCTCATAGTGGATACGTGGTTTTCACCATCCTGCACGATCCCAGTCCTCCATCACTCAACTATTCCCAGTTCTTATGAGATCAGGGTGCGTGCAACTATGACTGATATAAATAGGTTTTCAACCTATTTTAACCAACAACAGAGTTTTGGTTAACAACACAGCATCCAGAAAATCATAAAAGAACTGATAGCTTACATTCTGCAAGCTAGTTCCATATTATGATACAAGTCATAAAATAGCCACACCTTCAGAGTTAACCATTCTGATCTCAAAACCTTCTTCGCTTCCCTCCCTAAGATCAACCCTTCTTCTCCTTCACTTTATGACCGAAGCAAGACTAGAATGGCCATTTCTCGGTTTAGGCCAGGATTGTACAGATTGATCTCTCGAATCTAAAGTACTCCCGTGCAGTGCATTTGTTTAGGGTTTGAATTCGTTTCTCATCAACACACCCAAATTTACCAAAACCAACAGAATCAGTTTTTACCCCAAAACACTCTTCTAACAAGAAGTATTTTTAATAAACACGATCACATTCAAGTGACTTTCTACTCAGGTTTTCCATGGTATCTTTGAGGATCGATTCGCAAGAGCGATTCCAACCATAAAGACCTCCATAAATCCTTTTCAATTTCTTGTTTTCTCGACAGAGAGGAGTCAGAAAAGGTGTGGCATGATAAGTTGTAATCTTCTTAAATCTCAATGAATCCAAAAACTTAACATACTCTGAGACTTCCTCATCAACATCTCTATCAATATCTGAATCACCTTCATCAGAAAGTTTATCCAACTGTTCTTCTAGGCGAGTTTCCCAATCAACAGTTTCTACATTCAGAGAATGTTTAGATATTAACTTAGATGTGACAGTTCTCTCAGGTGAATTCAAGCTTTGAAAATCATCTGGTAATTTTTTACCAGGGACGTTATTAGAGATAGACTCGTCCATCAGATTGCTACAAACACATACTTATGAGGTCTTAAGCGTGTTTGTCTTCTCTGATACCAATTGAAAAAGCGGGGGTGCAACAACCACGCCCAATACTTCGTTTGGCAATCTGAATAAACAAACTCCAATATACTTTCAAGAGAATCAACTAGACAGTCAGACACAATAGAAAAGTATATAAAAGAGTTTTATATCTCTATCTCTTAATTCAATCCGCAATCAGCAAATAGGAATTTGCGAGCCCGATTGAATATAAGAGAAATAACTTGAACGGTACCAAAGACCAATGTCTAAGGATCAATCAATTTCAATCAACAACCAAAGGTTGGATTTACCAATTGATCGATTCAACGCACAACCTGTGATATTTCAATTATATAACAAAATATAATGCGGAAAAGAAATAACACAGACACCAGAAGTTTTGTTAACGAGGAAACCGCAAATGCATAAAAACCCCGGGACCTAGTCCAGCTTTGAACACCACACTGTATTAAGCCGCTACAGACACTAGCCTACTGCCAATTAACTTCGGACTGGAATGTAGTTGAACCCTAATCAATCTCACACTGATTCAAGGTACAGTCGTGCTCCTTATGCCTATGATCCCAGCAGGATACTACGCACTTGATTCCCTTAGCTGATCTCACCCACAACCAAGAGTTGCTACGACCCAAAGTCGAAGACTTGATAAACAAATCTTTCTCACACAGAAAAGTCTATTGGAATAGATAAATCTATCTCCCACAGAAATACCTACGAGTTTTGTTCCTTCTTTTGATAAATCAAGGTGCACAGGAACCAATTGATAAACCTGACTTATATTCCCGAAGAATGGCCTAGTATTATCAATCACCTCATAATAATCTTAATCGTATGGTAGCGAAACAAGATATTATGGAATCACAAACGATGAGACGAAGATGTTTGTGACTACTTTTTATCTTTCCTATCGGAGAATAAATCTCGAGCCAATCTTAGAGAAGATAGTACTCAATACAATAGAAACAACAAGATCAGATCACGCAACTACAGAGAAAATAGTTTGGTCTGGCTTCACAATCCCAATAAAGTCTTTAAGTCGTTAACCTACAGGGTTTCGTGAAAAACCTAAGGTTAAAGGAGAATCGACTCTAGCTTATACAACTAGTATCACACAGGAGGTGTGGGGATTAGGTTTCCCAGTTGCTAGAGTTCTCCTTTATTTAGTTTTCAAATCAGGGTTTTCAATCTAAGTTACCTTGGTAACAAAGCATTCAATATTCACCGTTAGATAAACACCTGATTAGATTCAAGCTAATATCTTTCAACTGTTAGAACGAACTTAGCTTGTTATACACAAATGAAATGTACCCTCATTTAGGTTTATGTAACCGTACCTAAACGTCTACACCATGTTGGATCAATAGTAGTTAACCGAGGTTAGCTATATGAAAACTCTCACATCAACCTTATTCATCTTAACCACAACTAGTTCAAATGACTCAAATGAAACTAGTTAAAGAGTTGTTCAATTGCTATATTCTCATAGAAGTATACAAGAACACAATTGAAGCAAAATCTGTTTGATTCACTCGAATTAATTCATAAACAATATAGCCACGGTTTGTAAAGAATGCATTCCTTAATATATAAATGTATTAGTTCATGAACAAACCGAGTTTAGAACTTTAGTAACTCAAGTATGCAAACGGGTACGCATACTTAAGTAGCCGGTCTGAGTTTGGGTTCGCCAGTATGCGTACAGGTACGAATACTTAGTACACTTCCAAAACCAAGCAGAAATTCCCGGACCTATACCTTACGCAATTACGCGTACCGGTATGTGTACCTTGTACACGGAATTTCACAACCACAAGTACTCATACGGGTATGCATACTTTAGTTCCGGTCATGGATCACATAAATGCAAGATGCACACTATGTTTATAATCTAATAGTTCTAAACTCTATTTCAATCATTGAAACTTTCTTCGAGGATGACAATAGCCGTTTTCACACACTATTAGCATCAAAGCAATTTTCAAGTTATTGAAATAATCATAACGAAACATTCCAAGTCTACACCAAATGATTGTATCACACAAACCATGTAAGATGTTACTCGGCGATTTTCACATGATCATCCTTTGACTTTCGTCAAAAATATAAGATGAACTTGGTTGAAACGAAAGCTTACCAACACATATTCCGAGAAATATGTACGCGAGTAAATCTCAGCTCGAAATCTCAAATGTGTATAATCGAAAACTATAGTAATACGAATTTTGTCTCAATATAGGAGATAGAGTAGAAATAGACTTTCCAAGTGATAGATGAGTTTCAGTCTCCACATACCTTTTGTTGATAAAGTTCCACAAGCTCGCCTTAGTAGTTCTCCGTCTTCAATTGATGAATGCCGTGAAGTCTAATGCTCAACTACACAATCTATCCTAGTCCGAGACATTACTTTAAGTAGACTAGAAATCAAAACTTATAGTTTTGATCACTAACATTGACAAACAAGCTTGATGCATAGTCTTTAGAAAGACAAGATTTAAACAAAAATTATTTTGTGTTTTATCCGACTATTCACACCGCTACATCGATATGGAGTATGGGTGGTGCAAGGCATGAACTATTTTATTTATAGAATTATTACTCCCTCCTTTTTTGGATTTTTTTTTCTTTCATTTTTTCATTTTATCCTAAAAATAAGCCAAATTGAAAAAAAATATGATATTATCTCTTTTCCATAAACGGAGGTAGTATATTTTATTTTTGTGGAATTTTTCTTTTGCTGATGTGAGCTTATGATTTAGCTGGTATGATAAGCCTCCTAGTGTTTTAGAGGGTCAAATTTTGTTGAACATCAGCTCTATTTAATAAAACTTCTTTTTTACATCAAAAGAAGTAAATTTTTGTACCTAAAACCACTTTTTACATGTTTGGAAGCCATGTACGTTGCAACTTTTGTAGGTACTCGCATGAGTTAGTACCTATCTTCCAGGTAGAGGTCTGATGCCAAAACTATAACTCTCGGAACATATTACGTTACTTTGTTTTTTTTTTGTTTTTTTTTGAAGTAACAGATTACGTTGCTGATGATTAATATTTCGCAACCGGGAAAGACACCTTTTCGATTGGCAATGAAGCCTTGCAGGGCCCGCCCTCCCATATAACTAAAATCTTGTTTGGGGCCACAAAAACAAAAGGCCACAATTTTTCTTCTTCTTATCTATTCTATATTCTATTATATAAAGCCAACTAACCTTACTGTAGCGAAGTGAAGCTGCAATTTTTTTGGACCATTTTGCCCCTATTTTTTATTGTTATTATAGGAACAAACTTAAATGGTAGTGTGGGCATTATTGTATTTTCAGAGTATAATAATTAAACATCCTTTTCCTTGAGATTATTTTTTCTGTCATACATTACATCAATGAATCGAGGGCATAAACAATAATTAATCTGTCCAAAAAAAAATGTCAATTATTAGTGGTGGATTTGTGGTACCCAGTTGTGAAATTGACAATTGTGAATGATTCACAGATGCAACAACAACTCTTTGAAATAAGCAAGATCATAAAGTTTATCAGGAAGAGAAATTGGCCGATGCTTTTGGTGGGATAATTCATGGTGAATATTTAGAAATTCAAAATGAGAGAAACCTAGCTATCCAAATTTCTGAAGGGTTATTTCTCATGAGAATGAAATGAAGGAGGAAGGCGGATCGTGGATTTTTGTAGGATATAAAAAGATAACTTTATTTTGATTTCATTGAGGAGAGAAAAATCCAGGATCTTTTTGAGTAGAATAAACAAATGAATGATAAATGTGAAGAGATAAAGTTTTGGAGAGAAAGATTAGCAGAGTAAGAGACATCGGGGAAGGAGAACACGAAATAGAGGAGACGTATAAAATTTAAATGATGGGATTGTATACATCAATCTGTGACTTAATTAACGTACTTCCACTCTCTAGATTGTTAATAATTCATTGATGAAATATGAGCCATTGATCCATGCACGTGCTTAACATCTTGTATTATATAAAGCAAACTACCCTTAGTTGAAGTTGAAATTTTTTTGGACTATTTTACCCCTGTTTTTATATGTCACACATACCCATTAGGCAAATCGCTAAGGGCATAATGGTAAATGAAGCTACGAATTAATAGTATTACACATTTACCCCTGTTAAAATATTTCAAATGTACATTTGTATAAGTAAATAAGGGCACTAAAGTAATTTTAAGGCTCTTAAAAATGAATCTCTAAATTCATCTCCTGTAGCGATATTCTTAGCAACAGTGTGATTGTGATCAAATCGAACATCTAACATGAAAAGAAGAAACAGATCAAACAAGCCTTCGTCAATAGAAATAACAAATTACTAATCCCCGATTTGTAAAACAAATAACCAATTACTAATCCCTCCTATAAAAATAACATCAAGTGATTAATTAACTTTTTCTTTTTGTTGTTTAGATGGATGAGACTACGGATTGAGGTGGTAGTGTTTAAGATTTTAGTGAAAGAAGTGGAGCCATGTAGCAGAGAGGTGGGCAAAGAGAAGAGACGAAAGATCACCGCTAAAGCAGATGAAGGCAGGGAAAGAAAACAAAAAGGGCGTTGGAGACGGTGGTAGTGGAAAAGAAGGAATAAGGAGAAAGAAGATCGAGAAAAATATTATTATAAATGAATGGGCATGATCAAATATAAAAGTAGAATCCACGGCTAAGATGGATTCACATAGGTTGTAGCACGTGCGGTGTGTTCTTGTATCTAATCAAACAAGATGATAATTTAATCTAAAATCTCAATTCTCCTTCTGACCCCACCAAAATATGATGTGGAAAACTCTGATGATAGTATTAAGAAATAGAGCTCTCTCATTCACTTTAGCCCCAAACAAGCATTAAACAAAATTAGTTGACATAGTGTTTACACCGTCCATTACTTACCCATAATCTATCAAACTGCCCCACTCCCAACGATTTTAGTTCGTGTACCTCCACTTCTTCGAAAAGAAACTATGGATGATTCGAATGGGTTTCAGATTTTAAAAAACAAAAAGGAAAAAAAATCAACTGCTCGATTTCTTTCTCTCAAGGAGCCAAATGAAAGAAAGTGAACACGAAAATTCACCGACATCGTCAAAGCATTCCATATCTCAAGTCAAATTAGGTACAATTCTTATCGGTTTACTTTGATTCTCATTTTTTTTCTGCTTTTATCATTGTCTTACTTTTCAATTTCATTATATTTGAGTTTTAGGTTTTGTGATTGATTATTTCAACTCGAAAGCAACAAACCTTTTTAGTTTCCTGTATCTTCTAATTCTCGGTTATTTGTGTATCTCTTATTATTATAGAAACGGTATTTGATTAGACCTCAACGGATGAAGCAATTTTATAAAGTTATGAACATTAAAGCCGCATTAATCTTTTTTCTACCCGGTTCTCCCTTCTTTGTCATATCCTTCTGAGAAATCGATAAAAAGCAGGGATCTTTACATCTGAAATTGTATTGCCAAATCAATGATTCTATGATGTTTTGGGTTTGGATAAAGGGTTTTGGTGATTTGGGTCAATTTGATGGAAGACGGGTTCTTTATCTTCTGTGGATTGTGTGGATAATCTTATGTTCCTATTAAAGTTCCTGTCAGGTACGGGTTTATGGGGTTTCGATTTTGGTTTTAGACTGATTATGTTTTTTCTTCATTTGCAGGATTGTGCATGGTTTTTATATTAAGCAACCATGATTTATCGTTTTATGAATTGTTACTTTTATTTTTGGGGTAATGAAATCAAAAGCTAATCTTCCTCTTAGTCTTTCGAATCTAAAATAAGATTTTTATTTTGGTGAGTTACAAAATAAGGGAGGAGGAAAAGTGAAACGGCAATCTATTGTGACTCCTCTTTTTGAATTCTATCATTTTGAGAAGAGAGATGCTCTGTAAGGTAAAGTTCATGTCATTTTTAGAACTATTAGACATAAAAGTAACTGCACTATTGGATCGATAATATAAAGAACCGAGCTAAATTACAAAGGTCATAAGGAATTCAAGTTCTTAATGTCTTCCTTCCTTTTGTCTCTTAAATCCCTTTTCAGTCCAGTGTATGTGTTGTATAGTGGTCTATTCTGTGGTTTATAATGTAACTTAATCAAAGCCCCAACTTTAGGATTTAAGAAGTCAAAAAACTGGATTTACAATTTTACTAATACCTTAAATAAAGAACACCAACAAGAACCAAATCCTATCCATATTAACCTCTCTTTGCATCATTTCATTTTTGCCTCTGTAAAGGACTTGCATTCCATATTCCATCTCAGTCACAAGCTGACACAATTGAAGTAACATTGATCTTTTCTTTCACTAATCATACTCCAGTTGTATCAAGTTTTTTATAGACGTGGCGCCAAATTGATATGCAAACTGTAGAGTACTATGCCAAGGAAATGAAATTAGAGTGAACTTGTGAATTATCCTAACCCCATTACAAGATTATCCTCCTAAAACGGTCATTTGTCGTTCTCTTACTTATTGTGAACCACCTTAGCTTTGAAGCTCCCAGATATGTGGGGCTTCCGATGTGAAGTATAAGAGCCTTAGAGCACTTCTAAGTTACTTTTTCTAAAATGAGTTTTTTATTTTGTTTTGTGCCCTTACTGTCTTTGAATACTTATCATTTGCTAATATGAAAATCCTTTCTTTGTTCAATAGGAATCAGATGTTTGGACAAGAAGGTGAAAAAATACCGAACTATGTAGAATGGTTCTCAAATGATTTCGTGAATGGGACCAATATGGCCATGGAATGTGCAGTTGATCGCCTAAAAGGGTTCCCGTCTTAGGAGATCTATGGAAAGGTCAGGAACCTCAGGTTCTCATTAGAATCTTTTACGTAAACTTTGTGCATCCGTAGTTGCATTGTTTTTTAATAATCTGATTAGATATTGGAGAACCCTAACATAATGGTTAGTTTTACTGGTGAGAGTGATGAGACGCCCACATAAAATATTGAAGGACCTACCAAATGCTCTCAACAAGATTATTCAAGTCTTATATATTGTTTTGGGGTAAAAACTGATTCTGCTATTTTTGGTAAATTTGGGTGTGTTGATGAGAAACGAATTCAAACCCTAAACAAATGTACTACACAGGAGTACTTTTAGATTCGAGAGATCAATCTGTAAGACTCTGTCCTAAACCAAGAAATGGCCGTTCCAGACTCAATTCGGTCGCAAAGCGAAGGAGAAGGGTTGATCTTAGGGAGGGAAGCGAAGAAGGTGTTTGAGATCAGAATGTTGAATTATATAGGAGTGGTTGTTTTATGACTTGTATAAAAATGTGGAACTGGCTTGCAGAATGTAAGCTATCAGTTCTTAGTGTTTTCTGGATACCTGTGTTGATAACACATGTTTTGTTGAAATAGATTGAAAACCTATTTATACAAGTCATCGAGCGCGCCTTGATCTCATAGGAAGTGGGGGCAGTTAAGTAATGGAGAAGTGGGGTTGTGCGAAAGTTGGTGATCATCACGTTTCTATGAGGGAAGACTGGTCACCCTTTCACCCACTACTCTCTCTGTTAACTGTCCGTCCTTTCCTGACACTTTCTCGTAATGGGCACGTTGCATGCCGCACGCCGTAAACCACCAGACCAATACCCCAGTGAACATCCCCCAGTTTGTGACACGTTTGATGTCTCGAGTATTTTGTAGGAAAATATATATAGCAGGCTGCTGAATAAGTCAAGTCATGAGACTCGCCGTTTGAAGTAGCATATAATGCTTTTAGATCAAATAATAAAATTATTTGTGGAATCAATATTCATAAAGCATCATTTATAATTGATGCAAATGAAGCATCGCTTTTAAACAAACTGCTGAAAAATAATCGATGTGCAGGAAGCATCGTTGTTTTAGAGCTCGTCTAAATTAGTCGCGAGTTGAATGTCTTAAAAAAAGAGTAATCGGCCACCTTTGGGCGATCGTTTGGGAACCCTATGAGCAAGTTACAACTTGGACGATCGCTCCCTGTAGAGGAGGGATGGCCGGTGATTACAGCATTACCCTGTTGGCCTCCTGAAAATAAACCTAGACCATCTGAATAGGCTAGCGAAGTTGGATGGATGAGATAATTTGCGGCAGTTACGTACTGCCGTTAATTGAATTTAGGGTTTAAAAAGCCGTGTGGCCAACCCTACTTAGGCTAATCGATTCAAGGCACTGGACATTGGTTTGAGCAGGCCGATTAGGCAGATGCAAAGGCGAGCTATCGGTGATCATGCTGACATATATTGGGTCGCCTGAAATTGGATCTAAGCCATTCAATTTGGCTGGCGAAGATGGATGGACGTGATTGGTTTGCGACAGTAGCACGCAGCCGTAATGCAAATTAGGGTTTCCAAAACAGTGCGTTCACCCTAATTCAGTCAAGCGATTTGATGCGCTCTTGGCTTGCCATGAGCAAGTCGATCGACCAGGGATGGAGTTGGATCGCCGGTGAATACGCCAGCACCCTTTTGATCATTCGAAGGAAGATCTAGACCGTTCAACTAGGCTAGCTAAGTTGGGAGGATGTGATAAACTTGAGACCGTTATGGTCGGTCTTAGCTCATTTGAGCTCCTTTTTCAACAGCGCGATCACCCATGTTCTGGTTAACGTTCAGGGGAATTGCGGGTGAACTAAAGGGAATCCGATCGGCTGGGATGCTAGTGCGCCCACCGGTGGTCATCATGGTGATTGCCTAGTTCCGTTGGGAAGAGGCTAAGCTTGTCGAATCGTGTGGCCGTGATTGCTCCTTAAGACTGTCATGGGCAGTCTAGGTTTTCCTTAAGGAATTTAAGCGCGTCGATCATGCTAATTTTTAATTAAAAGCGCGTTGACACGAAAATCTCTTTATCAGAGAGTGGTGCAGGTGGTGTGAGTGTTTTCATGCAGATCTCAATACTTACACTTCAGGAGATTCGTGCTACTCCGCTGCGAGTGAACATTAATCGTCATGTCATGCCAATATTGAGAGTTTAGCTGGGGAATATAGCATAGGAAAATACTAGGTGGGCAATGCATTAGTGAATAATGCTGGTGGAAAATAAAATTCATATAATATTTGGGATTGTTGTTGTATGCACCATTCTGAGTGAATTATATATATATATATATATATATATATATACAAATATATTAAATTGCTCAATACATCTGTGAGCGAAGAGGTTTATGCACTCATTACTTTCAAATAGCTTTTGTTCCTTTGCAGGATGACAACGTATTAAATACAAGGTTTCACGATTTTACCCCTGAACTGATAACCACCATCAACATCTATGTTCACATTTTTCTTTTCATAGTTGAAATTGTAGTTGGAAATTTTATAGTTTCATCCCGTAATTAATAACAATGTTTGCTAATTTAAGATTTCCAATATTTTTAGGTTCATTTATATATAAGAAGCGTAAGATTATTTACATTGTTTTAACTAATTGGGAATATTCTATCCGGCTGAAACAATTATCAAAAATGGTTGGATTAAAGAGTTAGTGCAGTAAACTGCACTCCGGGGTAAACTAACGGAGGTAGATTCTATAAATATGAAACTGAACGGACACTTGAGGATGCTACTAAATATTGGAGGAAGATGTTTTCCGGTATGTTTTCCAGTTCATAATAGTTGCAGTTCCATTTATCATGATTTTTCTTTCCTGAAATTATATCCATGCAAATAGATACGGAGCTGTGCAAAGATGCTTAAATACATTTTATCAATAAGAAAAATATTTAAAAACCCACAGGTAAAGAAAAGGCATCGACACCCGCTACAGTGTATATTTTTATCTCTTTTGCTTAACAAAACAATGTGAGGTTTAGGTATGATCTAAACGTCGTCAATTTTCTTCTTCAATTATATGTTATTCTTACTTTTGATTTGAAATGATTTCTCTTTTCATGTAGGATTATATGCTCTGTAACTGGGAAATAGGCTCTCTCTTTAGAAAACAAAATACAGATTGAAACCTTTTGGAATTCACATCACTGTTATTTTGAGTTGTGTGTATGAAATTTACGAGTAATTCTTTCATTGATGTAATCACGGACTGTTCAGTTCAAGCAATATGTTGCAATTCAACTGAAAATAATTTGACATGTCATAGTAGGCTCCGAATTTGGTTCTATTCATACAGTGTCAAGAAGCAGGGTGTATGTTTTTAGTAATTGATCACATTGCTATGCAGGTTACTCTTACACCATCAGTTGTCATACTTGAAATACTCCCTAGAAAAGTTTAAGTATATTCCCATTGGTAAGTGGAACACGTTTATATGTTATTTTTTGTTTAATGTGGTTGTATTTTCAGGATTGTTTCTCTTGGGTTGGGTCGATGCCAGAAAGATGACTGGAAAGCTGATGTATTATGGATGTCCCATATAAATATTGGAGCACCACTTATCTTCTATATTTGAAATACTTTGAATATGCCGAATATTCCCTTGGAACTAGTATGAATTAGAAGAGATAAGGTAAGAGAAGGGAGAGTTTTAGCTTGGTTTTACCATATTTGTGAGAATGAGAGTTTTCTCTTCTTCAACCCTATTTGTGTTCTCTAGGTGGAATTAGATCATCTAATTCTAGAGATTCAACTAGATGCCTCATAGTATCTTTTAGTTTCCAATTTATATTGGGGAGAAACTATAAGTTGTAGGAGAAGAATCTCCATTTTGAGGTTCTTCCTTTATTTAAAGGGTGAAGAAACTAATTTGGTAGATTATTTATCATTTCATTTTATCAATTTCAATTATAAGCTTCCACTTATCTTCTATCTTTGAAATACTTTGATTATTTTACTATCATGGACCAAGTGCTATCTAGTAAAAGTAAAGAGAAAGAAGAAGAACATAAGTCATTATTGTGTCCCACATTTGTCAAGGTACTTGGTGACGAAATAGAAGATGGGAAACCATTGTATGATATCAAATTGGAAGATACCATATCGAGGAGATCTCGGGAACAATTTCAAGTATGTGAACAAACAATTATTGAAAGCAAGCCTTCACTCAAGCTACAACAAAATAAAAATTAAATATATATTGATCTAATTTGGGCTTTCATTAAAGACAAGTTCCATGGATTTGGTCACCGTGCAAGGTTGAGAGAACTACTTCATGTCTCATTAGTTATTTGGTATGCTCTCAACTATGACCACAAAGTGCTAAATTTGTTGAGTAATTACAATGGAAGGTGTAGAGGTAGAATTGTCTTCAAACAAGGAAGAAGTTCAAGCACTAATGGAGAATATGCTTTGGAGAATTCGTGGACGAATTTGTTCAAACAAGGGGAGGATGATGTATTTACAAACGAAGAAATACTTGGTGTGTCATTACTACTTGGGAATGCTCTCAACTATGACCACAAAGTACTACATTTGGTGAGTAATTATAATGGAAGGTGTAGAGGTAGAATTGTCTTCAAACAAGGAAGAAGTTCAAGCACTAATGGAGAATATGCTTTGGAGAATTCGTGGACGAATTTGTTCAAACAAGGGGAGGATGATGTATTTACAAACGAAGAAATACTTGGTGTGTCATTACTACTTGGGAATGCTCTCAACTATGACCACAAAGTACTACATTTGGTGAGTAATTATAATGGAAGGTGTAGAGGTAGAATTGTCTTCAAACAAGGAAGAAGTTCAAGCACTAATGGAGAATATGCTTTGAAGAATTCGAGGACGAATTTGTTCAAAGAAGGGGAGGATGATGTATTGTGGATGTCCCATATCAATATTGGAGCACCACTTATCTTCTATCTTTGAAATACTTTGAATATGCCGAATATGCCCTTGGAGCTAGTATAAATTAGAAGAGATAAGGTAAGAGAAGGGAGAGTTTTAGCTTTGTTTTACCATATTTGTGAGAATGAGAGTTTTCTCTTCTTCAACCCTATTTGTGTTCTCTAGATGGAATTAGATCATCTAATTCTAGAGATTCAACTAGATGCCTCTTAGTATCTTTTAGTTTCCAATTTATATTGGGGAGAAACTATAAGTTGTAGGAGAAGAATCTCCATTTTTAGGTTCTTCCTTTATTTAAAGGGTAGAAGAAACTAATTTGGTAGATTATTTATCATTTCATTTTATCAATTTCAATTATAAGCTTCCGCTTCTCATCAAAAGCCATCCAAGATGGCAATGAAATGCTTTCATGTCACCTTATTGGGACCGATATGTGAGTTTGATGTATACGGATAAGGTATTTGGATCAGTAGAAGTATCCGTCGAAGAATGTAAAATTGACGAAAATGGTAATCCTGCTTATAAAAGGTGGAAAACGGTAGATGCTCAATGAGGGACGGAGTTGATCAGAATAACTCATGGGTTGTTTTCAAAAAAGATATTTGGTGGTCAGGTGCACGGTATTAATCTTATAATGTTTCGAATAACATTTATCAATTGATTTTTCCCAAGTTTTACCATTGTTTATATGTTGTACTCTTGGTAAATCAGATGGCATGTACTCTTGGTAAATCAGATGGCATGTGTCTAAGGGATGAGGGACATATATCTATATCATAGTGTACACCAAATCTTATTCTTTAGTATCGTCTAAGTTTTAGTTTGTCTTTGACGTTGAGTTCAAAATAATTTTCCCACTATATCATAGATTAAAGGATTAATAGCATAATCTATTTTGAGGCTTTAGAATTTCGTGAATTTATAGAACTTATTTTAAGGTTTACATGAATTTGTTCACGAGGAAGTCTTTTTTTTTTTATTTGTTGATATTTGCTATGTACTAAAACGGGAGGGAAAAGTACGAACACAACTCTCAACTTCTTTACTTTATGTTGGATTGATTGTTGCAAGTTTGCGAATAAGATCCTATGCCCATAGGACAGTAAAAGTCTGAGTATAATAGGTTTATGGTCATTCCAAACGGAAATGTTTTGTATCCTGGGATATCATCCCGAGATTAGCAACGAGAGAGACGGAGAGCGGGGACCTCTTCACGCACCAATTCAGTGATAGTGGGGACTACCCAACTGTCATTGGATATCTTTCCGGGATTATTGGGTGTCAATATAGCATTGCTGCATTCCAAAGAAAATTTTCTCAAAGCAAAAAGATTCACTCGGTGCGCAGCACGGGTTACTTCCTAGTATATTAGTATAGTGGGCCAAAATGAAAAATAAGTATATTTTCACGTGATTATATATTTAAAAAAAATATCCGTGTTATAGGGCCTTTGTCCCATATGTGCGGCTCATCTATATGTAACTAGGGTTGACACTCTAGCCTATAAATAGAGGCTTATTCCTATGTAATACTACATTGATATCTAATGAATAAGATCTCTTTCTTCTTTCTTCTTTATATTTCTCCTTAAACACGTTATCAAACACGACTCTACCAACTAGTGCAATTTTTTTTATTCGTACAAGATTGGCCATGGATATTTCTTGAAGATTAACGTGGTTCTAATCCTATTTGTTTATCACCATGGATGCGTTACCATGTATTTCTTTTGAATAAATAAATTTCGTTTTCGTCGTATATATTAGGGTTCCACGAATGTATGGTTATCAAACATAGAGATTTTACCGTTAGATTTTCATTAAATTTTAGTATGTTCAACAAAATTAGGTATTATTTACTCTGTTAAAATATAAATCAAATCGGAATATGATGCAATCTCCAAATTATGAATTTAGTGGAACTGTCTTCGTTCATAAAACCCTAATTATAACAGCGTCGAAAAACCTAAAGTTTTTAGAATTTCATCCATTGGATTATGCTATAATTTTTATATGTGGTATACATTATCTTCGTTGAGATACTTTAAAAATTTCATAAATATCCAACCATGGGAAATACTCCAAAGTACGTGATATTTCCAGCTGTGTCCACAGAAACGTTAATTAGAACAGTCATACGGTGTCATGAATATCTTTTTATCTAGCGGTTGGATGTCTTTGAAATTTAATTATGTTTGTTAAAACATTAATATGAAACTACTATATAAATATCATCACCATCGGACATGTTTACAATTGGTTTTCAATCACTACAGTTGGATGATGAAATTTTCAATTTTAGGGTTAACAATATATTTGGGCCTCTATGATAATAGTTTCAAGTTTATTATCAATGGGCCTAAGTACTTCATATATAATGGACCATATATGTGTACTTTTGTTAACCACGACCTAGTCAACCCAATGGACCGGGCCTTGACCAAACAGTTAACCGGGGTTTTGACTAACCCAACTCGATTCGAATTTGACCCTTTGGGCTCAGAAGTACTTGAGCGCTGATAGACGCATTTATGTATCTATTTTCATCTCTTTTGTGTATACTGTTAGTACCCATTTATGTACTAATTTTGGTATTTTATCCCTTTGTAGGTGTTTTTGGAGGAATAGGCTTTTGCGGCAAAATTGGCTCGAAAAGTTGTTAAAGGTACCTGGGAGGACATTTGATATTCAGACTCTCATTTTGAAGGGGTAACTCATTTCCAAGCAGCTGCTAAGCACAGACCGGGACTGGATAGGGGGAGGTCACATTTCTTCACATTTTCAAAAACAGAAACTGGCGGGAAAAAATTCTTTTCACAGCAGAATTTAGGGTTGGATTGTTGATCGATTTTTAAGGAGATTAAAGGGCTGAATTTGATTTGGTTTGTTCCTATAGACCTAACAGGCGAGGTAAGGGTGTTGGAATGGATCCAAAGTGGCTAGAACTCGAATTGGAGGCGAAAAAAAGTTAAAAATATCACGGTTTATTTTGGGCAACTTCTTGGTTTATTTATGGAAACAAACGTGAAGAAGAGGAAGGAAACACTTCTTAGAGATTTGATTCTGTCACAGGAAGAGTTTGGACAGCTTGGATTGACTGAGGAGACGTGTAGCAGTTGAGAAAAGGGAATTATCGTAACTTGCTGTGGAGGAAGAAAATCAAAGATATTCTCGAATTTTCCTTACTCTATTATGTATAAAAGGGTTGGTACGAATCCTAGGAAGGGAACGAAGACCTTAGGGGAAAGTTTAGAGCCTTAGAGAAGCCAGAAAAATCATTAGAAGAAGATCGGGTTTCTGCTGCTGTAGCTGCTGTCGGAGAAGACGAAGAACACAGAACAACGGAAAAAGAAAGTCGCAGAAACTGTGACCGTAGCTTTCAAATTATATACCCTTTGTAACAATTTTTCCAACAGTTAGCTTCAGTTCGCAACAGTTTCTTCTGTAACAGTAGGTTCTGTAACAATTATATTAGTTACAGAATCCGCTGCTTAACACTTTTCACTATTTTAATCAACTTTTGAACACCAAAGATGTATTTTGAGCAAGTGGTTAATATGAGGAGCTAAACCCCTTAGCCGAGGCGACGGAGGAAGCCATTGTTCCATGAAAAGTGGTATAGTTCTATTTTAATTATTTATTGCAATTATTTTACATGATTATTTGCATAGAACTTAAAAGAAAAATTGGTTTTTATTGAGTAGTTGTGAAGTGTTTTGATGGGAAATGCTTGGTTTTAATACTTTTGATGTTTCATGCTTCTTGCTTACAATTATTACTTCAAAAATCTATTAAAGGCAAAATATTAGAATCACTTTAAAAGAAA
>JAJJMB010010084.1:884643-928643 GCA_023531105.1 Papaver atlanticum | reverse complement strand
ACGAACTCTACTTATCACTTTTTACAACAACTTAAAATTCACATCAAGTGCCATTAAAGAGTCTCTGGTACAAGAGTCTACAAGGGCTATATACTTCTATAATAAAAACCTTCAGTCAATGACGATGTATTGTTCAAAAGATGAAGGCATAACTTTTATGTTTTCAAGGAAGCATATTGACTTCAGACGATGAAATGCTCTAAAAGAAGTTTTTAAAACATTCATGAAATTTTCCCCCCGAAAATTTGAATGTTCAGTGGGATGGATTCCACTTGTTAGACTATAAAAGAGTCAATAACTTGAACAAAGATATGTTGCAAATTAGTACCTCAACTTTTATCGAAAGAACAAAAGGTGACATGAGTCAGAAAAATATTTCCATTTTTATCTTTTCAACTTCATCTGTTATACTAGAGTAACAGTAGATGCTGAAGTATATGTTAACAAGAGATTCACGATCTTTAGTAAGTTATTCAACCCAATGTAAGTGGTTGGAGGCATGTGAGATTCTCTTTAACAACAATGTATACCTGTATGGATAATGAAATTTCTCAACTTAAAGTAACTGTGGCGAAGATAAATATGGAAAGAACTTCAAAGAACAGAGGGTTAGACGTGCTAAATCATACCAATATTGGTATACTAGAACATGTGAAAGAATACACATAAATTACGTAGAAGATATAAACCTTTGCTAAAATAGGACCAGAGATGTAATTCTATCTCAAGTAATAACGATACAAAGTAAATGTATCTACTGAGCATGAGACAGAGATGTAATTATGACTCGTTCAAATGAGAGTTGGAAACTTGGTATAAACATTTCACTAAGAATGATACAAACAATGGAATGCAGGTATCATATAGTAGCAACCAACTACAAGATATATAAAGAGTTTAAAGGACAACAAACTCACTATATGTTAAAACAAGGTCATACCTCTGCTTGTCAACTTCAGTAGAAATAAGAAATTTTCCCAGTTAATAAGAATTAAATTCATTGTCTGCACTTATGGAATGAAAAGTATATCATTTCCATGCGATTAAAATACTCTAAAGCACTTGAGATATACTCAAAAGTACTGGAGTTATAAGGATCAATCGTGCATTATGATGAAAAGCATATCATCTTCATGAAATGAACGATAACACTCTAAAGTAAATGAGATAGATTTTCTTTTGTTATGTAATAAGGCCACACCACTTATTACACGAAACTCTTAAGGAAATATATTAAATTGATTGTTGAATTGTTTCCTTATTTAATACCATGCGATGATTGGATCAGTACGGGTAATAGCCGAGCGAAGAAATGCTCAATCTTTGTTTCCTAATTGGTATAAAGATTAAAATTTACATGAGCTCTGTAAGAACCAAGAGCTAATCACACTTTGTTAAGTTTCTACGAAGTATGTGCAAACGGTTATTGTACGAAAACTAACTGTGGGAATGGGAATGCATCTACAAATTACTAATGTGAAAGGAATCACATTTTAGAGAAAATAATGAGCAAATTAGTTTAGTGTACTGTAAATCACTAATACTTGGTTAATTAAATCCATACTGTCACCGACAATGTAGTGTTGGGAATTGACTCATTCAGGTTTTACCATAACCATAAAGACACTTTGGTTGTGATATGATGTTCTGTTTTGAAAGAACTCAAATAGACATCCTTTTATTTGAGTGAACAAGAAAATGGGAATTACAAAGATTGAAAGAATGCAAAGTTACGGCATATCTCATAATCAACTCTTTCTAAAGTACTAGAAACATCACCTCCCCTCCTATTATGCTTTTAAAGTAATAAAGCATGTAACTCATTTTACAAAGTCATTCTTCGGTAAAAAGGATTGAGACCATCCAAAGATGCAAATAGTAAACAAGCCATTATTTCAAAAGAAACAAGGTGATATTTGTGAACATATCCATGCAGAATGCTGACCATTCAAGTGATTTATGGCTCTGGTGGATGATTCAAAGTGTTTAATTAGTTATTAATCACAAGAAGTTATGCGTTTTTGAAATAATTCTAGCACATATTATGCAATTTAAGGTCTCACCAACCTTGTTAATGCTATATATTTTACATCAAAAGGACTTGATGGATATTGCATGTTTAATAGGATCATTGTAGAACATCCTCACCCCATGGTCTCTTAGAGGCTACCATCAAAGGTTACAGATGGTGTCTAAGGATAGGTTATACGTAACAACCTTCCTATAAATGCTTGGGGGATATGCAATATTACACGCATATTCACTTATTCGTTTTAGAATCCATAATTAGTCAACCTTTTCTGCGTACCAGTTGGTAACTGGATATAAGCCCGACATTTGTATTCTTACGCATTTTTGATTGTGCTATATATGTGCCATTGCAAATCCACATCGTATTATAATGGGTTATCAAAATAATTAAGTAGTTATGTTGGATATGAATTCCCAATAATTATCCGCATTTGAAACCTTTAACAGGAAATCTCTTATCTGTTATATTTACAGATTATCACTTTAATGAGACAGTCTTCCCGTCACAGGGGGGAGATAAGAGAAGAATTTCCTAAGAGAACGACAGGAATTATCGTGGTGTGTTCCCACTCAGTCTCATATTGATTCTTGTATTCTACAAATGTAAATGTGAAGTGAAAAATTATCGATTTCAGAAAGTGCACTGATATCGGCAACGTGACAAGATCACACATACCAGCTGCAAATGTGCCTGCAAGGTTAGAAATCCTCAGTATGGGGTACACCATAAACTAAGGTGTTGCAACTACAATTGGTGGAAGTGTAGTTAAGGCCGTTGCTCCATAAAGTAAGATTGAGAGACCACCAGGTTCGATCAATGCTCACCTAGAAAGGAAGTAGATGAGTAAGGCACAACCTTATTTGTATCATTAATGAAATCATCTCATTTGATTATCTCTGACTATGTCCATGAATCAATACTGGAGGACGCTCCGAAGTTTAATGATTCCAGAGAATAATGAAATCCTAAAGGATTATGAGAACACACACGAGTCAATGGAAAGATCGTGCGAGAATATTAATTATTAATTTTATATATAGATACTCAAAGAAATATAGCATGATGAGATCAAACCATGCTTCTTATTGGTTAATGTCAACAAAAAGCATATTGGCCTATACAATCCAGGTATAACTTGGTTCTTTGACAAATATATAGGTATTTGGTGTGGTAGTGCTAACCAACCAAGTGCAAAGCCTATTGGACAAACATGATTAATTTTTCACAAAGCATAATGAGAAGAAAGCAGTCTTAAAGTATAAATACTCGCCTTGTGGTGCGAGGTTTCTCACAAAGCCCTGGGATTGTTCTCTTGTAATGAACGTTATAGCGTTCCGCTACTTAGTTAGCTTGGTAGTTTTAAAAGGACTTGAAATGCAACATTTTTATGTGGTTATTACGTATCTCTACAAGGATTAAGGGATAAAGATGTTTACAAAAGTGCATAACAGCCTTTTTGTTACCCAAATCAAAAGACTCTAAACCAAGGAGTACGTTTCAAATTAGAGTGGAACGCTCACTTAAGGATTGAAATAATCTGGCGGATTTGGTATACCCGTCTAAGTGACTATTTGATTTGGAAGGGATAAATAATTAAGGTATTTTCTCTGCGTACTCACAAAGAAAGTTTCTGAATTGGAATTGCAGCTATTTATGTCGATGATATAGACATGGTATGTACTCTTAATAAAATAAGATATTTTACAAGTTGCTTGAAATTCGAATTTGAAATGAAAATCTGTGAAAGATCGATCGAACACCAAGCTTGTGATATATTATTCCACCAGTTTGCATATGTCCAAAGTTGTCAGACAGTTTAACAAGGACATGCATACTGCTAGCACTTCCATGATTAGTCGAGGTTCAAATGTAAGTAAATGACCATTTCTTCTAAAGAAATATGGCAAAGATGTGTTGGGAGATGAAATTCCCATATTAAGTGCAATAAATGCATTGTTGTACTTAGTATAATGTATTCGACCAAATATTTCATCCTCAGTGAACTTGTTAGCTAGATATAGCTCACCGCCAACGCAGTGTCTTTGGAATAATCATTGACATGAGTTTGTTTTAAAAAGAAAGCGTTGACATGAGTTTGTTTTATCCCTACAAATACATAAAGAGGACTGCTAATAGAAGTGCAATCCAAAAGTTGTTGATTATAAAGGAATAATAATCTCTTCTCCCATGAAAGTAATCAGGGGGAGACATGACTGACTTATTTACTAAGTCATCTCTTATATTCACTTTTGTAAAATATATGACTAAAGTAACTGTCTAGATATCCTCTGAATGGAATCAATGGGAGATGCCGACATCAGGGGGAGGATCCAAGGATATGATGTCGACATATTTGACTCTGAAATGTGAAGCTGTGTTGTACTATTTTTCCCTTCGATCGAGATTAGTTTTTCCCACAGGGTTTTTGTCACTCGGCAAGGTTTTTAGCGAGGCAACCATAACTACACCAACTACATGATAAATGCCGAAGACCTGCAGATTGCTTGTTGAACAATATCATAATCAAAGAAACGAAACTCGATAGTTTATCAAGTGAAACCAATGCCGGAATTAGCACAACAAAGCAAGGATTACATGGCAACAGTTTTCGGCACAAGACAACTAGTAGTATTGATAATACTATTGCGTATCAGTACTAGGTGTTCATCAATCATTTATAGACACAGATAAGATGTTATGTATGAGTATCCAGCAAAAGCATACTTCCGGACTTAATCGCGTTGTACTCTTTTGCCTTCGTCAAGGTTTTATCCCAATGGGTTTTCCCTTGTCAAGGTTTTAACGAGGCAACATATGCGAGTCCAAGTTTGTTCTAAGTTTTCTTAATATTATACTCTTTTTCCTTAGTTCAAATTTTGTCCCTCTGGGTTTTCCTGGCGAGGTTTTAATGAGGTAATATACTTAGATACATTGGTCATCGACGAGAGAAACTAGATCTGAAGAGCTATATCTGAAGCGCTACATCGGAAGCATTACATGTGAAGTACTACATATGAAGCACTACTATTGGACCGCACAAGAGGAGTGTTGTAGGGCCTTTGTCCCCATGTGTGCGGCCCATCTATATGTAATTAGGGTTGACACTCTAGCCTATAAATAGAGGCTTATTCCTATGTAATACTATATTGATATCTAATGAATACGATCTCTTTCTTCTCCTTAAACAATCCGTGAATAATAAAAATGTATCTATTTTTAAACATGATATTTTATCTAAACGAATATTTTGATAACTACCGAAAATAAATAAATATATGCATAAATATATATTTGACAGACTAATATAAGTAAATTTTTTATTTTTGTAATTTCATTTGGTTTGAAAATTAATAATAAACTAGCAATATACCATCGGGCTGAGATAGTTCTTTCAGTTAAGCAATTTTACTTTTGTAGGTTGTCGTAAGAGTACAATTTTAAGAATTAATCTACAAATCAATTTTTATTTCGATAGGAACCTGCAGTCATTTTGTTTTGAGGTACAAATGCTTTGCCTCATAACTGTTGTATAATTATTTTTTCCTATAATTTTTCTTAGTTGAAAAAAACCGCCAAGAACTTTCTAAACATACGACTTCGGCTCTTCTATTGGGCTACAAATATATCAGGACCGGCCCTGAAGCCTTGTTTTAGAAACTGGATTTATCAAAGCTAACGCTGTGATTGTTAGAGTATATGATTGGTCACGGTAAATTATATGGAGTGCTTACTTTTTTGATTCGCTTACTCGGCAAGTGGAGTTCTTGATCCTTAGAGTAGTTCATCAGCTGTTCTTCTTTCAACCGTTTTTTGGCTAAATCTTATATAGCAACTCCCGCAGTATTTTTCTTTCTTCTTTCGTAAATTGCTTGCATAATAGAATAAGTGACTGCTTTTCTTTTCTTTTACAGGGTACATATTAGGCCACATCCTGCACTTTGACGATCAGTATTTACCTTGTTGGGCTTATGTTTTTACCTTTCCATATTTTTGTCTCTGCTAATTGAGAATATCTAATTTCTCTGCCATCTTTTCACTTTTATGTTTTCATTTCAGTTAGGTAAAGCGAATATTACGTCAATTCACTCCAGCTCAAAGGGACAAAGATGAATAGCATAAACTGCTTGGCCCCTCGCGGTTATTCTAAGAGCATGTCCAATGCTAGGGGTGAAGGTCTTAAAAAGACATGACACATAGGATTTAACACTTTTCTAACCAAGAATTTATCTCCAATGCCAAGGTCAAGGTAAAGATAAAAATATGACATGGCTGTCATCTCATAGGAAAGGGTAAAGGAGAAAAAGTCATATCTTTACCTTCTCCATGACTCAAGGTCTTTTGACACATCATCAATTCTTTATTCCAAAATTAATTTTTCTCTAAGTTCTAGGGTAATAATACGAATGCACAATTGGGGGATACTTCCACAAACTGGGGGATACTCAAAAAGAAAAAAGAAAAAAACATTATGAAGTAATTGAAGTACCCCTTATCCATGTGTGTTTGGGGGATACTTCAAATAATATATTTGGATTAGATAAAAAAGAAGAAGGACTTTGGAAGATTTGTGTGATATGAGAATGTGTTTAAATTGATTTTAATGACTCCTAATTGCAACCTTTTGTAGACAATCAAACTTTCATCTACGAAAAAACCCCAAACCAAATCCCAATTCAAACACTAAGTCAATCAAATTTTTCATTTACAGAGCCACTTTCGGTATTGTATTCATCCAACAAAACAATACCGATTGTTAACCTGCTACTAAAATTCAAATTCAATTTTTTTTATTTAAATACAATTTCGACTTTTTTTGATAAACTAGATGGTTTTGATTCAAATCATTTTGATTATCATAATTTGCGTCGCTACTCAAAATGATTTTTTTGATAACCTAAATCAAAAATCATTCATCATGATTTGTGTGCTTTTTTTGATGGAGAAGAAAAGTGAAGGGGGATACTTAAAAAAAAATAGGTTTTTGGTTTTTCTTTTTAATTTTTATTAGGGTAAGGATAATATGGTTATTTCACACCTAAAAAAAGGACCCCTTAACAAAAATACAACCCCATTTAACTTTGAGTATCCCCCGATTTGTGGAGGTATTCCCCAATTGTGCCTTCAATAATACCTTGGTATTGGAGATGAAATTTTAGGTAGAAAGTATAACTTTATTTTTTTTTAGCCACATAGCAATGACCCACAACAAAAAGGTATTAATAGGACCTCCACCTAGGATTACCTTCACCCCTAACATTGGAGATGCTCTAAGATCTCTGTCCCCGCATCATCTTCTTGACTCGGGAGCTAAATTCTTGCAGAGTAGTGATACTAATTTGACTTTGTTTTTTCCGGCTCTCTCCACTCCCCAGGCCTGTTTCCCCACCCAATGCCTCTATGGTTGATGATATTTCTGGTCAGTCGCAAGGGTTACACTCATGACATTCATTATCTGGTAGTCATGGTACATTATTTTTCTTAATAACCTTTGTTTTGTTTTGATGGATATCCATTTAAATTGTACATAAATAATTTCACCTTCAGGGCCTGTAAACCAGTGGAAGCTAGGGCTGTGCAAAAAAACCAGAACCGTGGATTTCACCCGTATCCGTCCGTAAAATTGTGGGTGAAACCCAATCTGCAAGAGCTATGGGCCGGACACGGGTGGGATTCTCAAATCCGCATGTTTACACGGTTTGGTTGCTGTTGGACTTTGCAATCCGCGGATTTACCCGCACCGTAGGGTAGTAAGGGAATTTGATAGAAATATTAAGGATATTTCACTGAGTCTCATGAATAAAAATCTTGTACCCCATGATAGTCATTATAGCAGGTCTTAACTGGATTCAGGGTGTTAGGATTTCGTTATACCCACTGCATCATTTTAACTGACCTACTCCACAACCACGTCCTATGTATGTCACATTCTGAATGGTGCGCTTGGCCATGGACCAGCTTCACACAGTGGTTCACTTTACATTTTGGTTGCGTTACTAATCTCAGTTCTATCTTATGTGTATGGGTTAGCAAAACTTAAAGATCTCGTATGTTTGGGGTGTTGATGACAGTATCCTTCTTTCTATTAGTACAATCAAGGTAAAAGGTTTCGGTTCATATCCAATAATAGGAGGACTCGAAACTAGTTCTCCCATGTATTATTTTGGGTTTTACTTTTTTTGTTTTTTTCCCCTGTCTAAATATGCGGTTAATCCGCATCCGGTCCGTATCATCCGTTGATCCGCGGATTTGAAATTCACGGGTGATTGGGCCGGACACGGTTGGATTTTCCAAATCCGCAACTTTGACGGTTTGGACGCGGGTGACCCCTAATCCGCAACCGTCCGTCCGTTGCACACCCCTAGTGGCAGCCTATGGAAAGATTTATTTTTCCGATTCCAACAATTTCGGTCACTATTAAGAGGCACAGTGAGACAAATGGGTCTACGGACCCCACTTGTTTTGAAACTTCAGTGCAAATATGCTTAGGCCTATTCTTATGGGTATGGCAAAAAAAATGTTGTTTGGCATATCAGGTGGCATGACAAACGAGTTGCGCCACTATGGGAAAACCACTGAGCGACAGAGTTTCTAGCGGTCGATATTTTCAATAACGCCAGCGATAAAGTCTTTATCGCCAGCGATATTATGAATATCGCTCGATGTTAACTCTAGCGACAACGGCTAGTTCTTTATCGCTATAAATAGGTAATTTTCAAACTCAGAAGTTACCCCAAAAAAATTTACACAAAAAATTTCTCTAATTCTCTCTTTCTTAATCTAAATTTCTCTATTTCTCTCTTTCTCAATCTAATTTATTTTTTTGAAATTTCCCGAATGGCACAATTTTAAACCCAACTTGATTCGGCAACACAACTTGATTTTTCTGGAGTAGTGCTTGAAGGTGCCGTGAAGAAGATATGTGATAAGTATAAAGAAATAGGTAAGAAGCAAAGAAGTCTTCAAGTTTTGGATATTAACCAAGTCAAAACCGTAACTAAGAAAAGGCAAAGAAAAGTTCAAGGCAAGGAAAATCAAAACAAAACAAATTTGAAGCCAAAGAAGAAAATAAACAAAAGAAATTCCGTTCATGAGCGTATTGATTGGAAGTTTTGAGAAATGAAGGAGATTAACAAGATGAAGAACATTGTCCCAAACTTTTATTTTTGAAGTCTTTCCAATTATTGTCTAGTTTTATATCTTGTAAAAATGACTATTAATGATTATATCGAAGTTTAATGAATTTGAAAATTTGACGAATATTGTTGAAAATTAATATTAATTATATTCTCCAATCTTAAAATTAAGAAATTAAAACATAAGAACTTAAGTGGAAAATTGAGAAATTACAACATAAATGTTGGACAATATCTGGGCAAATATTTTAAAATCTCGAAACAACTTTCAAAATGGAATTTTTCCCCATAGATGCGACGATATTCCGCACCACACCTTTCCATCATGGTTTCACCACTTCTCAAGTTTGGACCTTCTTGCTGAAGTAAAGCAACATACCTAGTAACTTCCTGCTTAATTGTAGTGAAGCGCTGAATCAACTCTGAAACATCACGATTGTTGAGGTTCATTGTTTGTTCTTGAAATTTCCCAAAAATCCTTTGCCACAAAAGTTCGGAATGAAATGCATCCTCAGTAAAATAAATATAATTCCTGCAAATACATTCATCTTCCGCAATAGTGAATTTTGGTTTTCGCCTCATAAATTGACGTCTCCTAATTTGACTTCTCCTAATTTCACTTTCCACATTGGCACGATCAACAACTCTTCGATTTGCGGCAGCACGTTGGTTTGCTACGAACTCAGAGAACTCAACAATTTTCATATTATCAGCCATGCTCTTTGAGGAATTGGAAGAGTGATGAAAAGAATTGGAGATTGAGAAATTCTAGAGAGGTTTAGAAATTATGGTGTGAGTTAAAATGAGTTTGAAATGACGTATTTATAGAGGGAAGAAACAGTAGCCGTTGGATGAAGATCTGATAAGCGATGATCAGAGAGCCGAGCGATAGCTTGACTAGCGCTGGCTTGACCATCGAGCGATGGACACTCTATCGCTCGCTGGAAACTCTGTCGTGTATGCCTATATGTTATTCCTGGCATATAGGCATATGAGTTTGGCAGTTTGGCATACCCATAATGGGTGCATATATGCCAAATATCAGTGTTTGGCATGTGCATAGGAATAGGTCTTAGTATTCTAGTAATTTCAGCCATTTGTGGGGGCAAATTGGGTAGGAGGAAACTGAAAATGTAGGTCTCGTTGATTTTGACCCCTGGAACAATAAACTTTGGCTCCGTCAATGATTAAGGATCGGCCATTTTAACATTCCATACTATTTTAGTCTGGGGTTATGGGATTCTACTTTCCTCTCTAGTACTTCGCCTCCTAAAGTTTGCATTTCACACTTGGAAACTTTGGCATTCAAGAATTTTTTGGGAATGTCATTTCCTTTGTATGATATTAAGTAGCAGGGAGGATCCATAGACGCTCTTAGATGGACAAGGTCGGACAAGATTTGCGCCATCTACCCCTTTGAATATCAGCCGTTCAAAATTAACGGTTGAAATTAATATCGGTAGACGGTCAGGTTTGCTATTTCGAATTGCATTCATTTTTGGTAAGAATGTAAAGTCTTATAATAGGAACATATCAATAAAATATTAGACTTAAATTTATTGTCGTTTGAGTTTGCCGGAGAAAATGGCGCAAATCTTGTCCGACCTTGTCCATCTAAAAGTGTCCATAGATCCTCCCTTATTAAGTAGTGTCCCTTGTTCTCATTATGGCAAAGTACCATACTACTTCTGTGGGCGATTTAACTTCCCACCCTAGAAATGGTGTCATAAAGAGTGTAAGCTTTTGTTACAGGGGAGAAAGACAACTTGAGCTAATTAACGAAATCAAGATGACTGGCGTACCCGAGAGTTCATTTGGAAGATCAGCTATTCCTTTTACAATTTGTTTCAATCTCACTTGTCTAGAAACTTCCTCAACTATACCAGATCCACCCGTTATAAGTTAGCACCTTGCACCGTTTTATGTCCATAGTCACCGCAATAAAAACTGTATACTACATGGTATTGGTAACGGTCTCCTTTCTTTTCTGGGACATTTTGTATCAGTATACTTACATTTGATGTCATTCCGATTCTTTTCTTCCAATTTCCAATCCACTAAAGATCCGTAGTTACAAAATGTAAATTTAATTAAATCATGGGTTTGGTTAAAATGATGATTGAACAACCATGTTCTGATTACAATTTCCGAAATCGGTCTTGGTTGTAAATTGTACTCATGTAACTATAATTTAATGGATTGACTCACCTTGTTACTGGACGGAACTAGATCACTGAGTGAGTGAACTGGTTTTCGGCTTAATGGAAGATAAGCTGGACCAAAGTAATTTATTCGGATCCCAGTCTCATTTCGGGACTAGATCACTGAGACATTCTGACCGTTTTATCCAGGTGAGAGTCTCGGTGAAACTGTGACACTTTGGATCCTTATTTCCAACTTTATCTTATTTTTTTACGAGAAGAGAGAGTTTTATTAGATAAAGGTAGAATTTACAAAGTCTACCAAAGATAGACAAGAGAGAAAACTAAAAACAGAAATTAACAAAATAAAGTATCCCAATTGTGCACATAATAGGAGAAGTTGAAGTGCACCCTCTTCCCATAGGCAGAACCTGACTTGGGCTTCAGTAGCTAACTCGTTATCCGTCTTAAGAGCAGTTCCTATGGACTCAACAAAACAAGGATTTGTTCATTTTGATCCCACTATTGACTCAACAAATATGAAAAACGGATGAGCAAACCAACAAATTTTTGGTTTGTTCATTGAGTTGGATGAACAGGCGCGCGCTCGATGGAAGGCCGGGCGATCGTGGCATAAACGCTGGCGTTTGAGCCAGAAACGCTGGCGTTTGTCACAAAACCGCGCGTTATTCCATCAAACGCCAGCGTCTCTGGTTAAAGCGCCGCGTCTTTCCCAAAACCGCCAACGGCTACTTTCATCCAACGGCTATTACTCTTTTTTGTTTCCCTATAAATTCAGTTCATCTCCAAACTTAAAACTCACACCTTCTGCATCTCTACCTCAAAATTTCACAATTTCATACCATCTATAATTTTTATTTTATTTCAAACAAAACTATTCATATGTACTCAATCTACCAGAAAAAAATCTCATCTCTAGAAATTTCATTCCTAACAAATATGCCATCCTCATCGCACCGATCACAACAACGATCACAACAACAAACACCACAACAAACACAACAACAAATCAGTGTTTTCTGTAGTTATTCTTTGAACATCTTCCTGAGTAGGCTTTCTTTAAAAGGTTGGACCAAAATGCTCGACTATTGTTTCGCAAAACAATTTGAGATACCTAAAGGCGGTTGTTTTCCCAATACGGATGTAATCATCCGTGGAATCCGCTAGTACCCCGTAACATAGTATACGGAGGGCCGCAATGACCTTTTGTTCGGGACTAAAGCCTCATACATGTCGTGCATCATACTGATAATTAAATAAAGGTTGTACCTGACAAAGCTCGGCAATAATCCTTTGCATCAAGTTGCAGCCCATGCGGAATCGTCGCTGAAAATCCTCATCGGAATAGATACAATCATCATTAAAATAATCATGCATCATCTTTTCGTGGTAAAAATGTCGATCTCGCCACGTCCATCTTCTAGTCGTAACTTCATATGGCTCTAAAGGCTTTGGTATGATCCCGGTTTGTAATTGCAACATAAAATTTCGCCTTCTTCTATCTTGAATTGCATCTTCATCCATTTGACGCAAAAACTCCATACACATTTCTTCCTCTTCTTTATACAACATTTCATCCATCTCCATATCTTCCTCAAGAGAATCAAAATCAGGATTCATGGTTGAAAATCGAAAGCAATTGAATTTAAGAAAAGATTGATCGGATGAAAGATTGTTGTGAATTTGTGAGATCAAACTCGAGCAGTATTTATGGAGGTAAAAACTAGCCGTTCCGGTGACCGTTTAAAAGTAGTCGTTGGCGGTCTTGGTTCAAACGCCAACGGCCTTCATACGCACGCCAGCGGTTGTAGAACGAGCGCCAGCGTTTGTCCTTCAAACGCCAACGGCAGCACTTCGTCCTGGCGCTTGACGGTCAACCACCCACTTCTTTCCCATAGTGCAAAAACCCATTTGACCATCCACCTGGCTCAACATAAATTTGATTTTGTACATTGCCATAGGAATTGCCCTAAAGATGTAGCTATCTTCGAACGTTCGGCAATTTCTTTCCTTCCAAAGGACCCAAATCACAGTTGCAGGGATTAAGTCTCATACAACTTTGCCTGAAGCTGATAGAGTATTACGTGGCCAAGAGTGAGCAAACAAGAGCATCAGGAAACACCCATGCCCACAATTGCAGGTGTTATGGCCATCCAGAGTTTGTAGGAAACCTTGCAGTGGAGGTGTGATCTTGTGACTCAGAACTATCACCAAAAAGTATGCATGAACTATAAATATTAATTCCCTTATACTGCAACATGTCAGAGCTTGTACTCCAACTTTTATACCACTAAATCAAATAACTGACAAAGACACTAGAGATTTTTTAAATTCATTCCTCGTAATATCGTTCGTAATTTCACACAATAAAGTAAATCGAATTTTTCTAGGGATGGTTTTGATTTTTTTTTCTTTATAACGGAATTTTCATGATGCTTCTCGCCTTGCTATCTTGTCTCGGTGAGATTCCGGCTGAGACTAATGCAGCAAAACAAAATTATGATGGCTTTAACACTATCATTAATGCCATAAGCCAAGTCTCCAACATCATGTGACTATATGTAAAATTTAGAAAAGAGCTTGGGATATCTTGGAGGCCGAAAGAAATACCGCAGAGAAATAAGCAAGGCTTCAAAACCTAGCATCTGACTGGGAAATCTTTTTATGTTTAATGATAATACCTTTGACGAATTTAACCAAAAATAATACTCTTAGATAGTAATTAAGTCCTCACAGTTTTTAGGAAGAACTTTATACAAAAAAAAACATCATGTGCAAAGTTCTCAGGTCTCTACCATCAAGATACGAGTCTAAAGAGCATGCTACCACAGAAGCAAATGATTTTTCCAAACTAACCTAGAGTGATCTAGTTGGTAAATTAAAGATATTTGACAATGAACATTGTTCTCGAAAAAAGATAAGTATTTATCTTAAAGCTTCAAACAATACTAGTTCTTATGAGGGTAAATCTAGTGTGCCAGAGACTAAGAAAGATACTCCACGATAATTTAGAAAATTCTTGAGAAAGAAGAAAAAATAGATTTTCTAAAGTTACATCATCTTTTATCATGACTCACATACTTGTGTTGATGATGATGTTTAATGCTTCAATTATCTTGGGTTCGAGCATTTATCATCTATCATCCCTAGCACAGAGTACATGATGAAAAAGTGGGGATATAATAACCACACCCAATAATTCGTTCAGCAAACTGTATGGACTAAACTCCAATATAATTCCGAGAGCACCAACTTAAAAGTGAGACTCAATCGAGAAATATATCAAAGAGATTTATCTTTTTCTCAATACAATCAGCAAATCGAACAGATAGAAATCCGTGAGCCTGATTGATATGAGAAATAACTTGGACGGTACCCAAGACCAATTCCCAAGTCTAAATCAAGTTATATCCAACAAACAAGGTCGTATTTATGAAGTGTGATTGAACTACGCACAATGATATTTAAATTATATAAACAAATATAATACGGAAAAGAAATAACACAGACACCAGAAATTTTGTTAACGAGGAAACCGCAAATGCAGAAAAACCCCGAAACCTAGCCCATGTTTGAACACCACACTGTATTAAGCCGCTACAGACACTAGCCTACTACAAGTTAACTTCGGACTGGAATGTAGTTGAGCCCTAACCAAGTCTCACACCGATTAAGGTACATTCGCGTTCCTTACGCCTCTAGAACCATGCCGGATTCTTCGTACTTGATTCCCTTAGATGATCTCACCCACAACTAAGAGTTGCTACGACCTAAATTTGAAGACTTATAAACAAATCTTTCTCCCACAGATATGTCTATCCTTTATTCTTTTTGTTCCGTATTTTGATACAAAGATCAAGATGAACAGGAACCAACTAATAATCCGGTCTTATACTCCTGAAAAGCATCCTAGAAATATTAGTCATCTCACAATAACTTAACTGATTAACAAAAGAAGTTATTGCGAAACCACAAGAGTCTGAGACGGAGAACTGTTGTGATTAGATAAATCTCGAGTAAATCTTAGAGAAGATAAAACTCAATATGATAGGACAAGTAAGATCAGAATACCCAAATACAGAGAAAATAGTTGGATCTGGCTTCACGAATCCCAAATAAAGCTTCAAGTCATTAACCTAATAATGGTTTTGGAAAACCTAGGTTAAAGGAGATCGACTCTAGTTTGCAATTAGGACACAAGGAAGTGTCGGGATTAGGTTTTCTAGTTGCTAGATTTCTCCCTTATATAGCATTTCAAATCAGGGTTGCTTATAATCAAAACTAAGATAGCTTATTAACAAAGCATTCAATATTCACCGTTAGATGAACTCCTGATTTAAGATTCAAGCTAAGTCAGTTTAGAAATTAAGCAATCCATCTCCACCATTAAATGGTCTTAGCTTGTTACACAAAAATGAAAAATACTTATATTTAGATATGGGTAGCCGTACCTAAACGTGTATATTGGGTTGGCTCAATAACAGTTAACTGAAGTTAGCCATATGAACACTTTTGACTTAGCCGTATTCATCTAACACTTCTAGATCAAATATGATGATCAATCAATCATCAAATGAATCAATTTGTGTTTCAAATAGAGTTGTTCAATTGTTCATTATCTCATAAAGATATTCATGAACAAATTGAAACGAAAACGGATTGATTCGTAATCGTACAAAGTACTTATACAAGAATAAATTCATGAACATTAAGCCACGGTTTGCAAAGTTAATTTACATTCCTTAAATCATAAATGTTTTAATTCATGAGTATGAGAATCATACATAACCGATTTTAGAACTTAACCTCTGTGTTCGCAAACTGGGTACGCGAACAGCAGCTCTGAACCTTGGCCTAGAAAAGCCGTTCGCAAACCCGGTTCGCGAACAACTGTTCCGGACCCAACTCAGGTAAACCCGTTCGTATACTAGGTACGCAAACAAGAGTTTCGGACCTTCTCAGGTAAATCTGTTCGCATATTAGGTCAATATATTTCGCATACTGGATATGCATACCGTGTTGTATCCAGACATGGGTAATCGTTCTAAACTCTTATCTCAATCATTAGAACATCCTTAGAAGACGAAAATGGTAATCTCACACATACCATTAGCTTCAAGTAATTTTCAAGTGATCGAATGATCAATATGAAACTTCCTAAGCTAACATCAAATGACTGTCTCCCACAAATCACATAAGATGTTCAATTTAATTTTCACATGATCATCTTTTGACTTAGTATTTAGTTTCCAACAAATAAATTGTTTACAACTAAACTCGTCAAAAATACGATGAACATAGCTAAAGCAAAAAGCTTCCAACACATATTTCGAGAAATAGATAAGCGAGATAAACTCGGCTCGAAATATCAAGTGTGTATAATGTAAAAGTCTATATAGCTATACGACATAGTCTCATTAGAAAATAGAATAGAATAGACTTCTGAGTGATAGATAAGTTTTAGTCTCCACATACCTTTTGTTGATGAAGTTCCTCCAAGCTCCTCAGTAGATCTTCTTCTTCAATTGGTGAACGCCGTGAAGTCTAAAGCTCAACTACACATTCTATCCTAATCCAAGACATAGCTATAAGTATACTAGAAATCAACTATATAGTTTTGATCAACTAAACTTGACAAACAAGCTTGAGATAGCAACGCTTGCGAGTTCAACAGAGCAGTGCTCTAACAATCTCCCCATTTGTCAATTTTAGTGACAAAACTATCAATACATATGGATTACAAAATAAATAAACTTTGTAGCTTCACATCCATCATGCTTGATTTTCTTGGCCCTTCAACTTTCCTTGAATTCTTCGCTACTCAAGTACTCCAGCGATTCTGAACGTGTTCAACTCAGCCTCATTGTTGTTGAAGATCCGTAGTCATAACAATAACAAAACAAATATTCTCAATCATTGTAATACAATGTCATAGTATTCTTATATCGAATCAAAGTCTTATTTCATCACAACTTTGAAATAATACTATGGTGAGATGTATCACTCCCCCATAGTCAATACTTCCATCTTACAATGAAGTGAGCCCCGCCCCCCCCCCCCCCTACATAATGATCTGTAAACCATATGTATGTAGTGTGAACTACCAAATAATTTTCCCCCTTTTTGTCAATATAAATTGACAAAGGTACGAAAACTACAGGATCATAATGAAATTCTCAAAGAGATAATTCATTACTAAAAAATAACATATCAACTTTGTTTCGATGATTTCACATAGTCAAAACTTAGTGTATTCATCAAGGAGTTTATAAAGATACAAGATAACTCCTACAATATTACACAGCCGCACTCCCCAAAAAGATATGGCAATTAAGCACAAGTTCATTTAAGAACTCTCCCCTATTTGATGTCATTCCCAAGAGAACAACATGAGAGACCTTACTTTTACAAGAAAAGAAGGATTTCTTTGGACGCAATCTGTTAATGTCCAAAATATCATTGATTAAACTAATCACAAGAGAACTTTTATGATTAATTTAACCGGAAATCACTCAACAATAGAAAACTTACGGAGTCATACAGTACTTTCATACAAAAGTGGATCAGGGAAAGATCAATACTGCGGAATTTTCAAAAGTCCATTCTACCTTTTATCAATATTTGCATAAAGACATAATAGACTTAACTTTTGAGCATTGATGAGATACTATCACAGTTCACAAACGTAAAGGCATACATCTCATAAGAAATTGTAATATATGAAATCAATAAGATTAAATACTGCAAACATGCATCATCTTCCAAATAACTTAGAATTTAAATAAATAAATCTAAAAACATTGCAAGATGAAAATCGTTGGAAATAGCTTTGTGTAATCACAATAATTGCTATTCCGAACCCTAGTTATCCTTCTTAAACATAAGAATAAATTCGCATAAGAAGTTTCCTAGACAAAATCAAATCAACGCCTATAACTATCCTGAAAAACTTAGACATAGTTAGCAATTAGAGATCGAACAATACCAAGATCATCAATTGCTTTCTTCGGTTCGGTCTTCAGAAAATCAAGATTCTTTGTTGCAATTTTAAGTTGATCACGAACAACTTCAAAATCTCGGAGAAGATTTCCAACCAAATCAGATGACATCTGAACGGGTCTATTATCTTCATGATCGCATGAATAGTAACATGTTATAGTGATATGATTCTCATGAACTCAATAACCTTTCCATCTTCAATTTTGTCTTCCTTTTTGCATCCATTCATCGTGCAGTTCATGATATCACAAGAAAGTTTCTTGAGGTTACGGAACGTACATAGAAGGAAAAACAGTCTAGTACTTAGATATGGGTAACCGTTAGATGGTCTTAGCTATTACACACAAATGAAAAATACTTATATTTAGATATGGGTAACCGTACCTAAACGTGTATATTGGGTTGGCTCAATAACAGTTAACTGAAGTTTGCCATATAAACACTTTTGACTTAGCCGTATTCATCTAACACTTCTATATCATATATGATGATCAATCAATCATAAAATGAATCAAATTGTGTTTCAAATAGAGTTGTTCAATTGTTCATTATCTCATAGAAATATTCATGAAAAAATTGAAACGAAATCGGATTGATTTGTAATCGTACAAAGTACTTATACAAGAATCAATTCATGAACATTAAGCCACGGTTTGCAAAGTTAATTTGCATTCCTTAAATCATAAATGTTTTAGTTCATGAGTATGAGAATCATACATAACCGATTTTAGAACTTAACCACTGTGTTCGCAAACTGGGTACGCGAACAGCAGCTCCGAACCTTGGCCTAGACAAGCCATTCGCAAACCCGATTCGTGAACAACTGTTCCGGACCCAACTCATGTAAACCAGTTCACATACTAGGTATGCAAACAAGAGTTCCGGACCTTCTCAGGTAAATCCGTTCGCATACTAGGTATGCAAACAAGAATTCCAGAACTGAATCATCATAATACAGTTCGCATACTGGATATGCATACAGTGTTGTATCCAGACATGGGTAATCGTTCTAAACTCTTATTTCAATCATTGAAACATCCTTAGAAGATGACAATGGTAATCTCACACATACCATTAGCTTCACGTAATTTTCAAGTAATCGAATGATCAATACAAACTTCCCAAGATAACATCAAATGACTGTCTCACACAAATCATAAAAGATGTTCAAGGTAATTTTCACATGATCATCTTTTGACTTAATATTTAGTTTCCAACAAATGAATTGTTTCCAACTAAACTTGTCAAGAATACGATGAACATAGCTAAAGAAAAAGGCTTCCAACACATATTTCGAGAAATTGATAAGCGAGATAAACTCGGCTCAAAATATCAAATGTGTATAATGTAAAAGACTATATAGCTATACGACATAGTCTCATTAGAAGATAGAAAATAATAGACTTCTGAGTGATAGATAATTTTTAGTTTCCACATACCTTTTGTTGATGAAGTTCCTCCAAGCTCCTCAGTAGATCTTCTTCTTTAATTGGTGAACGCCGTGAAGTCTGAAGCTCAACTACACATTCTATCCTAATCCGAGACATAGCTATAAGTAGACTAGAAATCAAGTATATAGTTTTGATCAACTAAACTTGGCAAACAAGCTTGAGATAGCAACGCTTGCGAGTTCGACCGAGCAGTGCTCTAACACATGAAACCAGCATACCCTACAACTGTTGATGATATGCTTAAATATTATTATCAAGAGTGTAAGACATACAATGTTTCCCATGTAGTTGGAAATTCCGATGACACATCAAAATCAAGGTCTGAAAATCCGCTCAAAAAATATCTTGAATGAGTCTTGTAGTTAAAGTATTGTTGACGACTTGGAAACTGTTCATGACATGGAAATACGTCTGGAAAAATAGTTGGATGAACTTTCTAATGAAAGTGACTCAGATCTTGATAGAGGTTTTGATGAGGAAGATTCTAGTTTTGTTAAGCTTTTGATAACAATTTCTTCTCTCATTCCATTTCCAACTCCTCTGTCTCGAGAAAACAAAAAATTGAGGAAGATTTACGAAAGCTATGAAATTGGTGCTAGCATTATGAGATCTCTCCTATGTGACCATGACGAAAACCTAAGTAAAAATTCACTTGAATATGATAACCTTTGTCAAGATTTCTATAAGCTGGATGAAAAGCTTGCGGCAGCTAAAGCAAGGATTAACTCTCAACAAATGAGAATTGAAGACAAAGAAAGTGCATGTCTCTTTCGGAAAATCCCCTTGAGGCTGATCTAGCTGTTGGTCTTGGAAAGAAAGGTTGGAAGAAGAAAATATGAGTTTGAAAGTAATTAAACTCAGTAATATCTCAGACAACTTAACCTCGATTTTAAAAGGAAAAATTCGTCAAGGGTAAATATTCTTTTAACCCAAAAGTTTCCGCTGATGTTAAAAGTGAAATACCTCCATCGTCGTTTAATGATGGAAAGATCAAAGTCTATCAAGATCCAAAGACAGCACACACGCATCCATATAAATACATTCATTATGTTTATTATTATTGTAGAAATAAAGGTCACCTGCAAAGGGGTGTCGTTTTCGCATAAGGAATGAAAACCTTCCTGATGTTCTTATTTGTGCATCAAAAGAAGTGGTCAAACCTAGATCAAATAACAAGGCTAATCCCCTTGACAATTTGGGTTGTAAATGTCCAACTTTTTTTGCTCGATCAATGTAAAATTTTATTACTAAAGAGAATCCAAAACTTACAAACAAATTAGAAATCAAAAAATAAAGCTAATGCAACAAAACTGAGAGAAAAATAATATTTAAGCCCATAAATGAAGGCCCAGCCCCTAACAGCCTCTGTAATACTTTTGCTCTGGATTTTCCAAAGCATTTAAAAAAACAGGTTTATTTTGGAATTTTTGAATTATCCCCCTCTCCAGACCAACTCCTCTTCTTGCCATTTTATTTGCACTGAAGTTTATTTCCTTGTAGCACTGCCTGAAACTAATTCTTATTGAATAACTTCTTACCTTACTCCATCTTGTTTGCAAAAACCAAGGCAAGTTTCCAGTCTTAAAAGCACTTATTGCAGCCAAAGAGTCAGATTGTACCAGTAGATTCTCCACTCTCTCTTGCACTGCCCATTCTGTAGCCACTATTATTGTCATTATTGCTGCTATAAATCTTGTAGCTATGCCCAATCCTCTTGCCTATGCATATAAAACTTCCCCCCTGGATACTCCACCACAACACACAAGAATCTGATTCAATGTAGGAAGATAGAATTTCAGCTCTGCACTCTCACTGGTCTTCTTTTCCGTTCAAAGTTTCTGAGCACCTGAAAATCATAAGTGCATTCCCACATTTCCCCTTTCACCCTTATGGCACATTCCTTAGTAAATTGCATAATCCTTTTTTTGATTATATTCATATCTGGTTTCTCCTCCTCAAACACAATTCTGTTTCTCAGGAACCATAACTCCATCATTTTAATTGATGCAGCTAATATCCAGACTTCCTGAAATGCACTACTTTTGTGTTTAGCCCACTTTATTATATCTGTATATGACAGAGGTTTCAAGAATAAAAACATACTTCCAAGCCATATCCAGATTATTTGACTATAATTGCAATGCCACAGTATATAATCTAGATTCTCACTATCTGTACCACACAAATAACATTTGGAAGATAAACTGTACCCTTTCTCCTGCATTTTTTCATCTATAGCACATATACCCCTTACCATCTTCCACACATTACTAGCAGTAGTAGGATGTAGTACAGGATTTCATACCTTTTTAGCCCATTCCACTTTATCATAGTGAGTTCTTACACATTCCACTGCTGATTTTACTGTGAATACTCCACTTAAAGCACCAGTCCATATCCTCCTATCTTCAGTGCCTCCTATCACTGGTAACTCCTCCACTGTAAAATATTCTAACATTCTTTGTAGTATCAACCATTCCCCATTATATATTAAATCAGATACTTTCATTTCACTATTTTGATTTGTGTATTCATCCTCAGGGAAAATGTCCCTTAATGCCTTATCCTTTATCCACACATCCTTCCATACTGAAATATTCTCACATGTCCCCACCATCCATCTGCAATTTAATTTTGCATCCTCCATAACCAATTTCAAACTTGGAAGTATTGATGATTTTCTATACCCAGTAAACCACTCTCCTTCAGCTGTGAAGAACTTTGCTCTCATGAACATTGCCCATTCTTCTTCTGAGTTCAAAATCTTCCATAAAAGCTTCATAAGTAAAGTCTTATTTATAATTATCAACCTCCTCAAACCCAGACCACCTTCTTCCAAGAGAACACATACTTTATCCAAATTTATAGTGACCATCTTTCTTGTTGAGGAACTCCAGTCCATAGGAAATTTCTTATCATTCTTTCACATGTCTTGATTACACTAGCTGGCCATTTATAAACCGACATATTATAAATTGGTATGCTATTTAAAACTGATTTCACCAAAGTGATTCTATCCTTGAAAGCCAATAACTTCCCCACCCAGCTTGATAACCTGTTTTGTAACATCTCAACAACCCACCAAACAGTATCTGACCTTACCATTCCTGGCTTCAAAATAACACCTAAGTACTTATCTGGGAAGCTGGAGAGTGGCATTTGAAATTCATTTGCTATCTGCTACTTTCTTAGTTCTGTAACTCCACCCACAAACACTTTACTCTTTATCTGGTTGATTACTTGACCAAAACAAACTTGGTAATCCCTAAGCAAATTCAGAACTGAATGGATATTCTTTTTATGCCCATTAAATAATAAAAACACATCATCAGCAAAAAGAATGTGAGTTGGTTGAGCTCTTCCTCTGTTAACCATTGGCACTATCTTATTCTCCTGCACTAGTTTACTCAAGATTCTACTTAGAATATCTTCAGCAATAACAAACAGGATTGGTGACAATGGATCACCCTGTCTCAATCCCCTACTAACTGAAAAGAAACCAACTGGCCCTCCATTGACTAGAACTGATATTTTTGCAGACATAAACATTGTATGTAACCATGATATACATTTTGCAGAAAAACCAAATCTTCTCATTACTTCCCATAAAAACTCCCAACTCAAAGAATCATATGCTTGTGTGATGTCTAGATTTAATCCCACATTACCTCATCTTCTTTTAATATCCAGCTTATTTACCATCTCAGAAGCAAGCATAATTTTCTCTTGAATACATCTTCCTTTTACAAAGGCACCTTGTTGAGGTGAAACTACTTTCTCCAGCAAACCATACATCCTTGATGTTATTATTTTAGTGAAAATCTTAAAGTTGAAATTGCTTAGACCAATAGGTCTATATTGATTAGGTTTCCTTGCACATTTTACTTTGGGAATTGGAAATAAAAAGTTAGAGTTCATACCCCTAGGAATAAAACCATTGCGCCAACAATACTGTATTGTTTTTATCACTCCTTCTCCTATAATATCCCAAGCAAATCTATAGAAAAAACCAGGAAAACCATCTGGTCCTGGTGCACTATCAGCATTCAAATCAAAAACAGCTTCTTTAATTTCTTGATCTGAAGGAACAGTCTCTAACATCATATTATCTTCTTCTGTTATTACCCCTGGAATTGCATCAAAAATTCCCTCAGCAAAATCCACCTCCTTTATTTTAAATTTTTCTTCAAAATGCTTCTCCAAGTAGTCTGCAATCACCTTAGGATCTGTAATTATATTTTCTTCATCATTCTCCAGTTCTGTGATTGAATTCTCAGCTTGTCTCATTTTTATGGAGGTATGGAAAAATCTTGTATTAGCAGCTCCATGTTTCAACCAATTCACCCTTGATTTTTGTTGCAGAATAACTCTATGTTTTTCTGTGATAATATCTTGTCTACCTCTGGCACACACTAAATCATTTAACAAAGAGATATTACTAGGGTCACTATCAGATAATAATGCAACTTTCATCACCTCTTGTTCAGCTTCTTGCATTTTGACTCTAACATCTCCAAACACATTCCAATTCCATTCCCTGATTTTTATCTTCATTAACTTCATCTTATTCATAAATATATATGCAGGGTTACCATGTATGTTCTCATTCCATACATCTTGAATTAACTCCTTGAAACTATCTTCTTCCAACCAAACTTTCAAAATTCTAAATGGGATATTCTTTGGTTTACTGACATTCAAACAAGAGCCTAACAAATGGCTATGATCAGAAACTCCCCTCACTCCAACTTTATAGCACCATTCTGGATAAGTGTTCAACCATTGCAGATTATATAAAGCTCTGTCCAATGTGCAAACTATTCTTTTACTTCCTGCTCTATTGTTACACCAAGTATACTGCATACCAGTTTTTGGAGCTTCAATAAGACAACTAGCATTAATACAATCATGGAAATCCCGCATTGCCACTCCCAAAGGAGATCTACCACCTTTCTTCTCATCAATTCTTAAAACTGTGTTAAAATCACCTATAACTAACCAAGGTAAATTCATTATACTTATCCTCTCCAATTCAAGCCATAACTCCCTCCTATCAGTAGCCAAAGAATCAGCATGCACTCCTGACACCAGTACCCCCCACCCCACACACACACACATCTACTGTAATCACTTGCTTTGTAATTGAAACCACAGTTGGTGTAGTAATAGAAGCACTCCAAAAAATCCAAATATTCCCTTTACCACCATTCACTGAATTATGTATAATCATATGATTCATCCCCTTTATTTTAAGCTGTTTACTATCTTTATAATTCCATTTTATTTTAGGTTCCACCACAAAACACAATGTAGGACTAAACTATTTCACTAAACTTCTGAGTTTGTCTTTGGCTTTATCTCTTCTTAAGCCTCTGACATTCCATAAAATTGTCTTCATTTAGATTTAGAAAGTTGAGAAGTATCAGGACTTCTCATTCCCTTTTTCTCTTTAACTAAATTCATGCCACCCTGTCTTCTTGTTGTAATTAAACTTATAGGCTTTAGATTTACCACCTTTTTTATCACCTCAGAAACCCCCACATCACCTTCACCCAAAACTTTCACCACTTGAACTAATGAAGAACTACTAGAAGCAACATCCAAAATTTTATTCACACTAATAGGAGGAATATCCTCATTCTCCATTCCTTGTAACACATGAAACTTACCATAATTATTCTTATCAGCAGAAAAACACTCCGCATCTTGAGTTATGGGAGGAATAATGGCGTCAACAATTCCATCTTCACATATTTCCTCCTCAATAACTTTTTCTTTGTTTTTTGGAGTCAAACAAATATCAAAATCTTCCTTCCTTGTATCTACCAGCCTTTTTGGTTTAGCCTTCCAAACATTCTTCTTCTGAACTATATTAACATTCTCCTCCTTATCTACCTCCTTCCTTTTTTATCTACACTCAGCCACCAAATGTCCCACCACATTACAGTGATTACAGAACTTAGGAAGTTTGGGAATTCTAATCTCCTGTAGAAATCCACCATACTTAGTTTCAACCCAAACACTGCTAGGAATTGGCTTCAGAAGATCAACTTCCACCAAAACACTAGCATAGTACCCAATCTCTCTTCTTAAAGTAGTTTCATCAACTTTTATTGGTCTTCCAACAGCTTTACCTAATTCCATAACAATTTTCTCCTTCCAGTATTCTATACATAGCCCAGGAAAATGTACCCATACAAAATCTGTTGACGCTTTTTGATTTGCAGGAATAAAATTTGGTTCCCATTCTCTGAGTTGCAAAGTTTGAAGCTCAACCTCCCAATATCCACTCCAAATAAGTTTCTTATCAATGTCATTTTCAAGCTTAATTATGAAAAATCTTTTGCCCAGAGGTATGAATTGACATTTACCAGTAAGACTCCATTGTTTTCTAAGAACAAACTCAACTGTTTCCATTTTCAATTTTACTAAATCCAATCTACCAATTAGGCTGTATTTTCATTCAACTAAACTTTCATCAATATTCTCATCAGAAATGTAAAGAGACGGATGCTCACCTTGCTTTCTACCTTCTGAAGAATTGTTCACTCCCTTCGCCGAAGAATTTGAAGTAGATCTCAGAAAAACCATTTCCGATACAGTTTCAGAAATAGATCGAGGTTTATTTGATTCAGACATTATTAAAACTACAATTTATCACAATGAACACCAATCATTAGACCTATAAGAATCACTACCTTGTATCTGATTGATTTCTACTCTGAAATCGAAGAAAAACAGTTTCTCTCACCTGAACTCACCCCGATTCTTCTAACTTCCAATGTCAAACCTTTAGGCAAAAGAATCAATGTTGTGATAAACCTAGTTTTAAATATAAACACTTTACGAAATCTTTTCATTATTTTCAAAATCATATAAAGGAAAACTACTTTGCAAATCCGAAGACAAGATCTGATGCTCCCAAATGGAGAAATATCAATTACTTGCACACACAAAAAAATAGTCAATCTGATTTCTCCAAACAAAATCCTGGAGAGAATCATGAGAAGAAAATTCCAATTGTTCTTAAACCCACTCAGAAGTAGATATCAGACAACATCAATAAAGCATCAAGTTCCAAGTGGAAGGATCTCCTAGAAAAATCCACGATAAGAAAAGGTGGACCCCATGATTATGGATGCTAAAAATCTCTAGGGAAAGATGATTATGTATCTTAATGATCTTAAAAGTGATCTTTTTTACGATAATCCAAAGGTAAAAAACAAAGAAGAAGATGAAGAAGAAACAAACTAAGCCAAAACCTACAAATGGTGAAAATCCATAGATGTAGAAACATTTTTATTAATCACATGTGTTGAAAAAAGCAATGTAACCAAGAATGGAATAATGAAATATGGTGAGAGAAGCACAAGAATTAGCACGCACGTATTATATTAGGTAAAATATTGAATATCCGGTGAAGCCGTAAGTTTCATGATGTGATTCCTTCAAAAGGTATGTCTATTGACTTGATCAAGTTTTAATGATTATATTTTGCTATGCTTTATGTCGTGATCAATTATTACCAAAAATACTTTTTTGTCTTTGCGCTTTTATTTCTCGCTAAGTATTTGGTGAGAATCCTAGTATCATCATGATTAACTGTTGAAACATATACTCTGAAGACAACAATTTACATCTTTTATTCATGTTGAGTCATTACTCCATATAGATTAATCCATGCCAAGAGGTTACGTGATTATGATTGTAAATCTCCAAAACAATTTTCATAATTGTCTTTTATGCACTTAAAAATTGGAAAGATTTAATAAAGTTATATCTGACTCAAGGTGCCACGAGATCATTAAGAGTGAGTCCAAAAACTCGATGTGGGTAAAAACACTTCTTATGCTCTTTGTAGAATTCTCCCTGCCTATCTGACTCATAAGAAAGAGAAGAGAACATGATCCGCTAGATTTTCTACATTATCAATCAGAATGATGTGCACTTAAATGAATTTATATAATCATAATGTTGATATTTAAACTTGGGTTACGAATTCTGGGGAAAACTCTCAAGACATGAAAATTATACAAGTATTTTTGGAGCAAAGTTCACCTTTTTTTCAGCATGCGCACCTGCAATAATAATAGATTAACGGTGAAATGATTATAATAGATAAACCTATGTGACTGATGATTCATGAACCTTGAGTATCATTAATATTTACCTAACTTGATATGTGTTGAAGTTCTTTAGTGCACAGATTGGAAGAAACAAACAAAGTCGTTAGCTTTTATTTTAATTGAGGAAAATTAATATTCAAGTTCAAGCTAGTACTTGACAAACCTCGAAATATAAATTCAAGCAATAAAAGTTCTACTTATAGCATAATGGGTTGAGGACAATCTAATGTTCGATAAATCATATTTATGAAAGAAGTTCCTAGGAGACATGAAGTTACATTCATGTTCACGAATTGATATGGTCAGTACACTAACTTTGAATTTATTGATTATAAAATTGTTAAATGTAATATCTTATTAAGTCACTACACGAACTGATTTGGTCAGTTCACGAACTGGTTCATTTTGATATATTCCTGGACACTTTTGAATCCTCAAGTACATGAACTGATTTAGTTAGTACGAAAACTGGCTGATTTTTAGAGGTTCCTAGGCACCTTTTATAACTAACATACATGAACTAATTTGGGCCTTTCGCGAACTTTTAGTTATAAGTTCCTGAACTTCGATACAATAATATTGTTCACAAACTGTTTTTGATAGTTCACGAACTGATTTTATCTTGGAGAGTAATTGAACTCCGTTATTGCTTGACGGTTCACATATAATAACTTAACCATTGTTCATGAGATAACTTTGTGCACGGTCCTTAGTCGACATATGTATATGCATCTTCTTCTTCTTCTTTGTTAAGGGATTCTTTTAGCACGCTTATGGTTACCATTCTTGGTGTATTTTCTTGTGAAAAAGGTTAATTCTTCCTTCTAAGAATAAATCAAATCTTATTAATACAAGTTTGTATCTTGTTAATATGATCACAATACTTGATCCTCGTGATCATTCTTGTGTATTGTTTGATTTCCATGAGATAATTCTTTGTAATCATATTTTTCTGATCATAATACCATCTCATGATGATTTTTCCTTAAAAGTTGTGCTCTCAACTATTACGTTTGTAACTGACTAGGTAGAGTAAAAATTTGTGAAATTGTTTATATCCATAAAAAACCTTTACTTGTAAGGGTCTCCGTGTTGCTATCTTTGAGAATGCCAACAAATGAGGAAGAGTTCAATTTTAAACTTGTGCTTAATTTTTATGGGGAGCGTGTGACTGTGGAATTTTAGAAGAGAATCGTACCTATAAAAATCTCTCCTTGGTGAAGATGCTTAGTAGAAAAACTTAGTAGAATCATCTGAAAAAGATGGTATGTTATCTTTAATCTTGATAATCTCTTAAGGCTTAGTTCATTACGATTCTAATTCAAAATATTTGTCAATTTACGGCAAAAATGAGAGAATTATTTTAATAGTAATCTACTAAGACATATGGCTGTACTGAGCATTTTCTTAGGGGAAGTGAATTATTTATGCTAAGGTCAACTTCAAACCTAGAAGAAAAAAAGAAAAGTAAAGACTAAGGGGGAGAATATATCACCTTAGTATGCTTTGAAATTTTTGTACAATGAATTTTTAAAGTAGGAAAAGATACTACGCATTGGCATAACAACTTGAGTAGATTGATTATTGATTATAAATGCTCAAAGTTGAATATTCTCATAAGTTATTATTATGGTACAGATCTCTAACACGTACAAAATGAGTACATGCAAAATTTAAAACGTTGAGGATTCAAGAAATCAAGAAGCATAGTGGATCTAGAGCATAATGTGTTTAAAAAAAAGTCCATATGTAAAATGGTTTTGTCATTAAGAGTGACAAAGTAGGATATTGTTAGAGCGTTACTCGGTTGAACACACTGGAGTTAGTATGCCAAGTTAATCGTCAAATTTAGAAGTCAAAACGCTTTTTTGATTACTAAAGTCGGTTGTAGACTAAATTATGTTTAGGTAGAAGAATACAGAATCAAACATATCCTTGAAGACTGAAGATGAAAGACCACACGAAGATATCTATGGAGAACTTAGCTATAGGTTAGTAAAGAATACTTGATTTTCTTGTTTATTCAACCTCTCTATCTATCGGAATTAAGTGCTCACTCCTTGGTACAATTCTTATGATGGTAAATTTACCTTTGTATATACACCCGAGGAGAACTGAACTTAAGATTTTAGTAAGAATAACCACTGACCTTGAAAAGGTCTCCATATTGTAGTAATTGAAAATAGGAAACCAACAAGCCAATGATCACTCAATTCCCTTGTATAACGAAAAAGTTATGAGTGAAATAGTAACGCTGAAAAGTGTGACTAAATGTTGATTTCATGGCTAGGAAATTGTACACGAACTTTTAGCAAAAAACGTGATTTAGTATCTATTTAAGTCAAGTTTTAATATTTTCTTTCCTAGACAAGGTGACTTGAATTTTAGGCAACCTAGCCTTCATCAATCATCGCAAAATAGATGTTTCATGTAGCTACACAAACTATCCCTTGGAAAATTATGCGTGTTTTGCATAAGGTTGTTTTCCACATCTTTGTTCTTACTAACAAGAAGAAATTACTAGGGGATTGTAAAGCACAACTAAACTATCTTTTTCCTTGATAGTTAGGTAACCTGTATATAGATGATTATAATAATGCTTGTGTATTCTAAGGTACTTCTCTTCTGCTATTAGGCCATTTAAGGATTATTTTTTCATAAATTGATCGAGATATATCTATATATCTATAGGTGATTTTATGAGGGAAAAATCAACTAGGTGTAAACCCAAGTTATTTTGGAACATCTATTTTAAGGTTCTGCCAAAAGATTTAGACGGTTATCTTGTAAAGAGAATTAACGCTCTGGTACAAGATTTACAAGAGTAATTTCTAAAGAGAATCATTGTTCTTCTAGAAGATTTATAGGTGCATGAATACAACTGAACTAAGTTATTACATCTAGTCAAACATCTGGTAGTAGGTAATTGGTATAACAACTTTAATTGGTGTGTGTTCAATCTAGACTAGGTCCCGGGATTTTTCTACAAGATTATAGTTTCCTCGTTAACAAAATTTCTGGTGTATGTTCTATTTCTTTTTCTCGTTATATTGTTTTATTTTTATAACTGAAATATCACATGTTGTACTTCGTTAAACCTAGGTAGTCTTAGATTAACTGTAAAGAACCTACAAGACTCGTTCTTGTTTCGTATCTTGAACCTACTAGGTTTATCTTACTAAACAATCTTGAACGATGTTTCGTAACCGAACGTGTAGATTATACACGGATTGTCCATATAGGTTCGTATTCTCTGTTTTTTAATTTGTATCTACCATTTTCGTTTTCACATGTCAATTACATCTCCCGGTCGACCTCTCAATGTAGGTTCTTCTTTGTTAATGGAAAAATCCCCGTCCAAATAAGTTTAAATGTAAATGAAGCTGAGTTAAATGTTCTTCCTTTTCCTTTTCTAGAAAGCTAATTACCAGTTGTTCTGTATTTAAACTAGCAATAGTGTGTATATTAATGGTTTGAAACAGTGAAAAAATTCAGTCTCATTGGAAGGCTCAACTTAAAAAAGATTAAACTAAAAAAAAGAAAGATATCAACTGTGTAGTCAATGGAACCTTGAAGGTGACGTCATGCTCATTCCAATTCGAATGGGTTTTTGCTAGAAAGCCTGATAATGAAAAAGGTGATATTATCATATGTTTATGACGATCTTAGAAAGTGGCTGCTAGGTATCTGAAGTTAAATATTGGAAGAAAAAGTTTAATTCGTAAAATGAGAGAAGTTCTCTAGTTAAGGTGTGAGTTGATTTTCCAAGTTTAAGCTTGGAATATTTGATGAAAGATAATCCTTGGTGATGGCTACAATTAAGGTAGATAGCAACACTCTCCTTATGGACTTTGATTTTCTGTTAGTGTTTTAATCGAAGTATATTTTGCAAAGAATATCCCGGATAATGTTTGGATAGAAGATGTACAAGATGATAGCTCACATTCTCTTTTTTGCTCTCATTACAAAATTTTGAGAAGCTTGGTTTTTGAATATAGATAATAAATAGTAACTTTATAAAAAAGAATGATGATTTGGCTAGGGTTAACTACAAAATGAAAAAGGAAAAGAAAAAAAGAAAAGAAAGGGAAACTCTATCTGTTGCAGATATTCAAGAAGGTAGTAAATCAGATGTAGATGTCTCAAAGCTGGAAGAAGAAAACACATCTTTGTTTGTTTTCCTAGATCCTCTTTGCATCGGAACTCAATACAGAGTTAAGAATTTGGAAAAGAAGATGAGGGTGTTACATCTTAAAAAGTTATTTTTTATTCTGAGGTAAGTAATTCTAAGACGTCTTCGTCTGAGAAAATTATGGGATTGAATAGAAATCTGAACCCAAAAATTAAAGTTACTGGTCTTATATTTACTAGTTCATTGAATTCAAAAACTAAAAGTTCGCTGAAACATAATATTTCAGCGGTAGACCTTACGGTACTTACTGAAAAAGAGGGGGTCTAATAACCACACCCAATATTTCGTTTTGGAAATCTGTATGGACTAACTCCAATATATTTCCAAGAGAATCAACTACATAGTCAGACTCAATAAAGGAAAATACATCCAAGAGTTATATCTCTGTTTCTCAATGTAATCAGAAAATCAAACAGATAGAAATCCGCGAGCCTGATTATTATGAGAAACAACTTGAACGGTACCAAAGACCAATGTTCAAGTGTCAATCAATTTATATCAACAACCAAAGGTTGGATTATCTAATTGATTGAACTACGCACAACCTGTGATATTTCAATTATATAAACAAATATAATGCGGAAAAAAAATAACACAGACACCAGAAATTTTGTTAACGAGGAAACCGCAAACGCAAAAAAACCCAGGGACCTAGTTCATATTTGAACACCATACTGTATTAAGCCGCTGCAGACTCTAGCCTCTGAATCCCAGCAGGACTTTACGCACTTGATTCCCTTATCTGATCTCACCCACAACAAAGAGTTTCTACGACCCAAAGTCGAAGACTTGATAAACAAATCTGTCTCACACAGAAAAGTCTATTGAATGGATAAATCTGTCTCCCACATAAATACCTACGATTTTGTTCCGTCTTTTGATAAATCAAGGTGAACATGAACCAATTGATACACGGGACTTATATTCCCGAAGAACAACCTAGTAATATCAATAACCTCATAATGATCTTAACCGTATGGTAGCGGAACAAGATATTGTGGAATCACAAACGATGAGACGAAGATGTTTGTGATTATTTTTTATCAAACCTATCGGAGATTGAATCTCGAGAAAATCTTAGAGAAGATAGTACTAGATACGATAGAACAAAGTAAGATCAGAACACGCAACTACAGGGAAAATAGTTGGGTCTGGCTTCAGAATCCCAATGAAGTCTTTAAGTCGTTAACCTATAATGGTTTTAGGAAAACCTAGGTTAAAGGAGAATCGACTCTAGTCGCAACTAGTATCACACATGAGGTGTGGGGATTAGTTTTCCCAGTTGCTAGAGTTCTCCCTTATATAGTCTTCAAATAAGGGTTTGCAATCAATGTTACCTTGGTAATAAAGCATTCAATATTCACCGTTAGATGAAAACCTGATTAGATTCAAGCTAATATCTTTCAACCGTTAGATCGAACTTAGCTTGTTACACACAAATGAAATGTACCTGTATTTAGATATGGGTAACCGTACCTAAATGTGTACACTTAGTTAGCTCAACAATAGTTAACCGAAGTTAGCCATACGAACACATTCATATCAACCTTGTTCATCTTAATCACAACTAGTTCAAATGGCTCAAATGAAACTAGTTATAAAGTTGTTCAATTTTTTATATTCTCATAGAAGTATACAAGACACAATTGAAGCAAAATCGATTTTGATTCACTCGAATCAATTCATGAACATTATGGCCACGGTTTGCAAAGATTGCATTCCTTATTATATAAATGTATTTGTTCACGAATAAACTGATTTTAGAACTTAACCCACTCAAGTATGAAAATGGGTACGCATACTTAGAGTTCCGGACTTGGTCTGTCCACGTATACTGGTGTTTATGACCGAACTCAGTTAAATTCCCAGACTTGAACTGTTAAGCCAGTATGCATACGGGTATGCATACTAAGTTCCCGGACTTCAACTGTTAAACCAGTACACATATGGGTATGCATACTATGGTTCCAGGACTTGGAATAACTTGCAACAGTTAGCATACAAGTACGCATATTGTGCTATATCCAATCAATGGTTAATCGTTCTAAACTCCATTTTAATCATTGAAACATTCTTAGAAGACGGGATAGATGTCTCACACAAACTATTAGCTTCAAATCAATTTTCAAATGATCAATAGATCAATACGAAACATTCTGAGTCTCTTATGTTGAGCATTTCCGATTAAATTAATCATGGGTTCTCTTGTGGTTAATTTAATTGAGTTTTCTGGATACAAATTCATGTTTCATGTAATTTTTTAATGTCCAAAGAAATCCTTTTTTTCTTGTAAAAGTAAGGTCGCTCTTGTTGTTCTTTCGGGAATGACATTTTATGGGGGAGAGTTCTTAATTGAACTTGTGCTTAGTTGCCAAATCTTTGTGGGGAGTGTGGCTGTGTAATATTGTAGGAGTTATCTTGTATCTTTATAAACTCCTTGATGAATACACTAAGTTTCGACTATGTGAAATAATCGAAACAAAGTTGATATGTTCTCGTTTAGTCATGAAGTATCTCTATGAGAATTTCATTCTGATCCCGCTAGTTTTCGTACCTTTGCCAATTTATATTGAAAAAAAGGGGGAGAATTATTGTGTAGTTCACACTACAAATACATATGGTTTACGGATCATTATGTAAGGGGGGGTGGTTTTCATTATGAGATGAAGTATTGACTAAGGGGGAGTGATACATATCACCATAGTATTGTTGTCAAAGTTGTGAAAAAATTGGACTTTGATGTTGTGTAATAATACTATGCCACTGTATAACAATATGAAAACATCATGTTTTTATATATTGTTATATCTGCGGATCTTCAACAACTATGATGCTGAGTTGAACACGTTCAGAATCACTGGAGTACTTGGAAGTGACAAAGATTCCGAGTAATGTTGAAGAACCAAGGAAATCAAGCATTTGGATGAGAAGCTACAAAGTTTATTTATTTTGTAATCCATATGTATTGATAGTTTTGCCACTAAAATTGACAAAGGGGGAGATTGTTAGAGCACTGCTCGGTCGAACTCACAAGCGTTGCTATCTCAAGCTTGTTTGTCAAAACTATAATTCTTGATTTCTAGTCTACTTATAGTTAAGTCTCGGATTAGGATAGAATGTGTAGTTTAGCTTTAGACTTCACGACGTTCATCGATTGAAGATGGAGAACTACTAAGGAGAGCTTATGGAACTTCATCAACAAAAGGTATGTGGAGACTTGAACTCATCTATCACTCAAAAGTATATTTCTAATCTATCTCCTATTTGAGACAAAAGTCGTATAGCTATATAGACTTCGATTATACACATTTGATATTTCGAGCTGAGTTTAACTTGCTTACATATTTCTCGAAATATGTGTTGGTAAGCTTTCGCTTTAACCAAGTTCATCTTATATTCTTGACGAAAGTAAAAAGATTATCATGTGAAAATCGCCTAGTAACATCTTATATGATTTGTTTGAGACAGTCATTTGGTGTAGACTCGGAATGTTTTGTATTGATCATTTGATCACTTGAAAATTTCTTTGAAGCTAATAGTTTGTGTGATACAGCTATTGTCGTCTTCTAAGAATGTTTCAATGATTGAAATGGGAGTTTAGAACAATTAACCATGATTGGATATATAACAATATGCATACTTGTATGCTAACTGTTGCAAGTTATTCCAAGTCCGAGAACCATAGTATGCATACCCGTATGCGTACTGGTTTGTTAGTTGAAGTACAAGAACTTAGAATGCATACCCGTATGCGTACCGGCGTTAGTTCAAGTTCGGGAATTCAACTGAGTTTGGTGGTTTACGATAGTATGCGTACCCGTTCGCACATTGGCAAACCCAGGCCAAATCCGTATACTTAGGTATGCGTACCCGTTTACATACTTGAGTGGGTTATGTTCTAAAATCGGTTCGTTCATGAACTAATACATTTATATAATAAGGAATGCATTCTTTTGCAAACCTTGGCTATAATGTTTATAAATTGATTCGAGTGAATCAAAATTGATTTTGTTTCAATTATGTCTTGTATACTTCTATGAGAATATAAACAATTGAATAACTCTATAACTAGTTTCATTTGAGTCATTTGAACTAGTTGTGTTAAGATGAACAAGGTTGATATGAAAGTGTTCATATAGCTAACTTCGGTTAACTATTGTTGAGCCAACAAGGTGTACAGTACACGTTTAGGTACGGTTACCCATATCTAAATGAAGTCACTTTTCATTTGTGTGTAAAAAGCTAAGTTCGATCTAACAGTCGAAAGATATTAGCTTGAGTCTAATCAGGTTTTTATCTAACAGTGAATATTGAATGCTTTGTTACCAAGGTAATATTGATTGCAAACCCTGATTTAAAGACTATATAAGGGAGAACTCTAGCAACTGGGAAACCTAATCCCCACATCTCATGTGTGATACTAGTTACGACTAGAGTTGATTCTCCTTTAACCTAGGTTTTTCCTAAAATCATTATAGGTTAACGACTTAAAGACTTCATTGGGATTGTGAAGCCAGACCCAAAAAATTTTCTCTGTAGTTGCGTGTTCTGATCTTGCTTTATTCTATCGTATTGTGTACTATCTTCTCTAAGATTTGCTCGAGATTTAATCTCCGATAGGCAAGATAAAAAGTAGTCACAAACATCTTCGTCTCATCGTTTGTGATTCCACAATATCTTGTTTCGCTACCATACGATTAAGATTATTGTGAGGTGATTGATATTACTAGGATTTTCTTCGGGCATATAAGTCCGGTGTATTAATTGGTTCATGTTCACCTTGATTTATCAAAAGACGGAACAAAACTCATAGGTATTTCTGTGGGAGACAGATTTATCTATTCAATAGACTTTTCTGTGTGAGAAAGATTTGTTTATCAAGTCTTCGAATTTAGGTCGTAGAAACTTTAGTTATGGGTGAGATTAGCTAAGGCAATCAAGTGCGTAGAGTCCTGCTGGGATTCAGAGGCGTAAGGAACGCGACTATACCTTGATCAGTGTGAGATTGGTTAGGGCTCAACTACATTCTAGTCCGAAGTTAACTTGCAGTAGGCTAGTGTATGTAGCGGCTTAATACAGTGTGGTGTTCAAATATGGACTAGGTCCCGGGGGTTTTCTGCATTTGCGGTTTCCTCGTTAACAAAATTTCTGGTGTCTGTGTTATTTCTTTTCCGCATTGTATTTGTTTATATAATTAAAATATCACAGGTTGTGCGTAGTTCAATCAATTAGATAATCAAACCTTTGGTTGTTGATATAAATTGATTGACACTTGAACATTGGTCTTTGGTACCGTTCAAGTTGTTTCTCATAATAATCAGGCTCACGGATTCTATCTGTTTGATTTGCTGATTACATTGAGAAACAGAGATACAACTCTTGGATATATTTCCATTGATTGGGTCTGACTGTCTAGTTGATTCTCTTGAAATTATATTGGAGTTTGTCCATACAGATTGCCTAAACGAAATATTGAGTGTGGTTGTTAGATCCCCGCTTTTTCAAACTTTGTTTTGATGATTTCACATAGTTGAAACTTAGTGTATACATCAAGGAGTTTATAATGATACAAGAAAAATCCTACAATATTCCAATGCCACGCTCCCCACAAAGATTTGGCAATTAAGCACAAGTTCAATTAAGAACTCTCCCCCATAAAATGTCATTCCCGAAAGAACAACAAGAGCGACCTTACTTTTACAAGAAAAGAAGGATTTCTTTGGACATTAACAAATCACATGAAACATGAATTTGTATCCAGAAAACTCAATTAAATTAATCACGAAGGAACCTCAATGATTAATTTAATCGGAAATGCTCAACATAAGAAAACTTACGGAGCCATACAGTACTTTCACATAGAAGTGGATCAGAGAAAGATCAATACTGCGGAATATTCAATGATTCATTCTATTTTTCATCAATATTTGTATAATGATACCATAGACTTAATCTTTGACATCAAAAGTTCATTCTATTTTCCATCAATATTTGCATAATGACATAATAGACTTAACTTTCTACATATTTGCAGCCAAACTTCTTATGAATTTAACACATTTAGTAGTTTAATTGAAAGATAAAATCATTCAAGACTAAAATACCATTAAAGTCATTACAACCATTAAAAATAATAGTTTATTAAGTTTGACATAAAAAGTTTAACAACAAAACAAAATACCATAAGCAGAGACATAAACAAAGCAATTAAACAGAGATTAACCAATCATCTTATAATAGTCCCTAGCAATTTCATCGAACTTGTCAATCAGTTTTGAATGAGCTTCCTTGGCATATTCCAACTACTATTCTAAGCATTAAACTTCTTGCTGAAGACGAATGATCTCTGGGTCTGAGGCTGTTGAAGCTCCTGCTGATGTTCTGGCTGAAGTTCTCTTCATCTTTTCGATGCTTGCCTGGGTTAAGACTTTTGGTCTACCAAGATTGGTTCCAAAAGCAACAATGCCAAATTGATTGCAAATCCTTGAAATAAGACAAGGAAAGCCTGGAGTCTTCTTAGAAGTCTGCTTCACACTTATCATCTGACGAATGATAAGACTGCAGAAATCAATGTCTCTCCCTTCAACAATGTAACAGACCAATTCAGCAAGAGACCTTGTCCATAACATTTTTTCAATTGTGCTCAGCATCATGTTTGCTACAACCAGTTTTCCAGCAACTTTGAGGAACAACTCAGCACCATGAACATCAATTTTGCCATCCTTCCAGGAGACGTCTTTATTAAGAAGACGATTTGATAGCAAGTTCGGAGATAATCTTTCATGCTCAAGAGGTGGGAATTGGAAGTTTCCAACCCGGGTCAAGTTTAAGAGCCCAGCAATAACTTGACGATCCACCACAAAGATTTCGTTCCCGACAATAGTTTTAAAAGTGCAGTTGACCAAGTATGGCTCATGAAGATTTGCATAAAACTGGGCAGTCATTTCGACATGAGCAGTGCCCATGGGTTGATGGATAATACCCCAATCAAAACCTTTAAAAAACATGGAGAGATGTTCTACACTAATTTTTGAAGCATCATAGAACCTTTCTCTAATGGGATGTTTCTTCTTATATTCCAAATAGAGGTCGCGAGCCTCTTTGCTAACAAACCTAGTTCTCAAACTTGCATTATAATAAGTTTCATCACTAGCATTAACACCCGAACTCTCACCACGATTCAATCTTTTCCTATGAGCCATTGAAACCAAAGAGAATCCAAAAACGATGAATAACTTACCGAGTATGTGAACTGTTGATAGACGCATTTATGTGTCTATTTTCATCTCTTTTGTGTATATTGTTAGTACCCATTTTTGTACTAATTTTGGTATTTTATCCCTTTGTAGGTGTTTTTGGAGGAATAGGCTTTTGCGGCAAAATTGGCTCGAAAAGTTGTTAAAGATACCTGGAAGGACATTTGCTATTCGGACTCTCATGTTGGATAAAGGGTAACCCATTTCCAAGCAGCTACTAAACACAGACCGAAAATGGATAGGGGGACACCATCTTTTGAACACGATTTTGGCGTACAGTGTTTTTCTCTCGACTGAAGATTAATCAGGACTGGATTTGGGAGAGATTTTCGTCGGATTTTCTTGCTGGATAGGATGGATTGGGTCTGGTTTAGTCAAATAGGAGTGGTAAAGGATTTAGATACGCAAAGAAAGCAATCTTCCATGCATATTTCGGTGAATCAGGGCACGGGAAAATTACGGCAGTTTCATGGTTTATTTTTGGAAACAAACGTGAAGAAGTGGAGAGAAAATATCCTAGTGATTTGATTCTATCATCTAACCGATGATATCACTTCTAGAGACGTGTAGAAGAGAGAAAGAGAGAAAGAAAATTTGGAACTTTTGGTCGAAGAAAAGAAGGAAATTCTCAAGTTTTAGTTGCCCTATGATGTATAAAAAGGTTGATACGAGTCCTAGAAAGGGGAATCAATACCTTGGGGGAAGTTTAGAGCCTTAGAAAAGCCAAAAAAAAATCAACTTGAACAGATCGAGTTTTGCTGCAGCCGGAGAAGAAGAAGAAGAACATACGACGCACATAGAACAGTCGCAGAAACTGTTGCCGTAGCTTTCATATTCAATACCCTTTGTAATAATTTTTCCAACAAATAGTTTCAGTTCGCAACAGTTCTATTCCTCTGTAACAGTAGGTTCTTTAACAATTATATTAGTTACAGAATCCGCTGCTTTTAAACTTTTCACTCTTTTAATCAACTTTTGAGCACCAAAGATGTATTTTGAGAACATGATTAATATGAGGAGCTAAACCCCTTAGCCGAGGCGATGGAGGAAGCCATTGTTCCATGAAAAGTGGTATAATTCTATTTTAATTATTTTTGCAATCTTTTATATGATTATTTGCATAGAACTAATATAGGAAAATTGATTTTTATTGAGTAGTTGTGAATTGTTTTGATGGAACATGCTAGGTTTTAAAACTTTTGATGTTTCATGCTTTACGTTTACAATTATTACTTCAAAAATCTATTAGAGGCAAAATATTAAAATCGCTTTAAAAGAAAGAATTGCATGAATATTGATTAGAGTTTATCACTTAATTGGTTGATGGTGGAATCCAAAGTTTCAGTGTTTTCTTTATATTTTTGATACAACTTTATTTGAATTGTTGAGTTTAATTTGAGTCTAGAAAATCCTTCACAAGTTCGAGAAATGAATCTTTTTACCACTACAACTACAAAACACATCAATTTTTGGCGCCGCCAACGCGGACTTGTTTTTAGGGTATTAGATTTATTATTATTTTTATTATTATTTTGTTCTATTTTACGTTTTTGGGTATTTATCTTTTGTCTACAGGTTTTGGAACATAAAGAAAAAAATTGAGCCAAAGAGTTTGGTGATGTCGTAAAGACTTGGAGCTAAAGATTAAAGCGAAAAGAACAGAAAAGAAGACAATTTTATTTTAGTTATTTTCTTTATTTTTTTTAGGGTTTTGTTTATTTTAGGAACAAAAAATTGTATTAGGGTTTCTTTATTATTTTGTAATTTTTCTTTTCTTTTTTTGGACTTTTTGGACTCTGGACATTATTTTTATTTTTATTTTTATATACCCTACGGAAGGGTATCCTTAAATATAAAACTGTTTGCAGAGAAGGAGGACAATTACGATATTGTCTCTGCACCTTGGGTTCGTACACTTACGCAGGAGTCAGTGGCCCGAGTCGACTACAACCGATTCATCCCCCGTATGGAACGGGAGGTAAGATTCTGAACACTCGCGAATCCCCTGTCAGCGAGTTACTGTCTTCCTTAAGGTGCATATCTGTTGAAGTTCTGAATACGGACATTTATTTTCCTAGTAAAGGGCAAGGCCTGGCCACACAAGATAAGGGTTCGGATTTCATCACCGTTCTCTTCTTGCCCGCCTTAGGAAAACAATACCGAACGCGAACCCAAGCTTAAAATATTGACTAGAACGAGACCGATAGGGTAACGAACTTATAGGAAAGTCGTTCAAAAGGAACGTATTGGGTACCTTGTTAGCCTAACTCAAAGTTCAGGAAGATTACTGTAAGTCAATTAGAGCCGCCATGTAACCCAGGGAAGCGTTGCCAAAGAGGTGGGGGTATCAAAGCTCCTCTGAGCTTCTCCTACTTCTCTTCGACTTACTTTATTCAGATCGTCCTACGAGGTTTGCTAAAATTGTACCCAGTTGCCTCTTGGAAGAGTAGAAGCTGGTCTAGAAACAATCTAAGTGGAGCCATCATGCTTTTTGTTTGCAAGAAATCAATAGGTTTGATTTGGTTGAGTCGTCCTTGATTTGTGATTGCTTACCCTTCCAATTTAGGAAATTCTTGTGTATACCTGAACGTAAAAGAGACGCCCTAGGTAGATTTGTTAAATAAAAACCTAGCAGTTCTAAGCGTCTCGATTACCTTAATCTAGAAAGTCCGATTTTCGGAGAGTCCTATCTTGAACGTTCTCCTTTTACTGAGGAGAGAATCCCTAATACTCCGCTAGTACCAGAAATGGCTACTTTGAAAGCTTTGTTGAATCCGACTAGGACTACTCGTCCCTCATGTATTAAGTTAGCTGACACAGAAGCCAATTATGAACTTAAACCTGGGACCATACAGATGCTCCCAATCTTCTTAGGGAAAGAAGATGAAAACCCCTATTTCCATGTTAGGGATTTTGAAGAAATTTGCAGTACCTTAAGAATTAGAGGCTTAGATGATGATGCTTTGAAACTTAGGTTATTTCCCTTTTCCCTGAAAGATAAAGCCAAATCGTGGCTGTATAGTTTGACTTCTGAGTCAATCGAAACATGTGAACAACTTACATCTGCCTTTTTCAATAAGTTTTTCCTTAGGCACAAAACATTGTCTATTAGGACGCAAATCTGCACATTCTCACAACAAGAGGGAGAATCTTTGTATAGGTATTTGGAAAGGTTCAATGATTTGTTAACACAATGTCCTCACCATGGTTTAGAAAAGGTTAGGCTAGTTCAGATCCTTTATGAGGGTTTAGATTATTCCACAATATCCACGGTTGAAGCTTTGTGTACAGGTGGGTTTTAGAACCAAACTGTTGATGCGGCAATGACATTTTTGAATGAAGCCGACGAAAAGACCCAACAATGGGAAAATAGTAGGGAACCCCGGAAAACAATTCTTCTAAACAGAGGAAACGTTAATAGGGTAGAAGGAGGCTCTGAATCAGATGCCAAGATTGCAGCGATAGCGAAAAGGTTAGAAGCTCTAGAAATGGGTCACACTAGTGGTAGATTGGAGCCTTTTTGGGAAGGCCATAATAATGAAGACCAAGCCAATGCTCTTTATAATAACACTAGACTCGATAATCGTCAGAAATTTGACCCATATTCAGAAACCTATAATCCTGGGTGGAGAAACCATCCGAACCTTTCATGGTCTAAGGGTCAGAATCAAGGTCAGTTTAGTAATTCTAATGCTCCCCCAGGTTTTAGTTATGCTAAGAATCCTTCGGGACAAGCTCAATTTCAGAATCAGTCGGATAAGAAAATTCTAAGCCTAGAGGAGTCTCTCGTGTTGTTAACTCAGCAAACTGCAAATTTTCAGCAATCAGTAGAACAAAGTCTACAAACTAGTAACAAGATAGGACAAGAAAATAGTCAGGCTATTTTCGAGTTAAAGACCCAGGTAGGTCTGATAAATGAGTCTTTGAGAGAAAAAGGTAGGTTTCCTAGTCAAACACAACCCAACCCTAGAGGAGTTCATGAAGTAGTTACAAAACCATTGAATCAATTGAATGCTATTAGAACCCTTAGGAGTGGTAGAATTGTAGATAATGAGGTAACCATGCCCGATAGTGAACATACTGTAGGTCACCCCTCAGGATCTCACCCCTCAGGACCACACATAGTTGAGGAGACCGATAAAATTTATGATGATGTCAATTCAGTCCCTGGGAGGTCTGATTCAGTGCCTAGAGCCCCATTTCCCCAACTATTAGTACCAACAAAGAAGGAATCGAACTTTAATGACATATTGGAGGTTTTTAAGCAAGTTACCATAAACCTTCCTTTATTAGATGCAGTTAGGCAAATTCCTGCTTATGCCAAGTTCCTTAAGGATATGTGTACACGAAAGCGAAAATTTAGCGTCCATAAGAAAGCCTTTTTAGCTAGTCACGTAAGTTCAATCATTCAGAACACCACAACTCCAAAGTACAAAGACCCAGGTTCCCCTACCATTGCTTGTACAATAGGTAAATTCCGGGTAGAAAAAGCTTTACTTGACTTAGGAGCCAGTGTGAACTTACTGCCGTACCATGTGTATTTACAGCTAGGACTTGGTGAAATGAAACCTACTCAGATGACACTGCAGTTAGCTGATAGGTCCGTTAAAATTCCTCGAGGTGTTATCGAGGATGTTCTCATTGAGGTC
>JAJJMB010010084.1:727150-879643 GCA_023531105.1 Papaver atlanticum | reverse complement strand
TGCATCTAATAAAGGAAGGTTTATGGTAACTTGCTTAAAAACCTCCAATATGTCATTAAAGTTCGATTCCTTCTTTGTTGGTACTAATAGCCGGGGAAATGGGGCTCTAGGCACAGAATCAGACCTCCCGGGGACTGAATTGACATCATCATAAATTTTATCGGTCTCCTCAACTATGGGTGGTCCTGAGGGGTGAGATCCTGATGGGTGAACTACAGTATGTTCACTATCGGGCATGGTTACCTCATTGTCTACAATTCTACCACTCCTAAAGGTTCTAATAGCATTCAATTGATTCAATGGTTTTGTACCTACTTCATGAACTCCTCTAGGGTTGGGTTGTGTTTGACTAGGAAACCTACCTTTTTCTCTCAAAGACTCATTTATCAGACCTACCTGGGTTTTTAACTCGGAAATAGCCTGACTATTTTCTTGTCCTATCTTGTTACTAGCTTGTAGACTATGTTCTACTGATTGCTGAAATTTTGCAATTTGCTGAGTTAACAACACGAGAGACTCCTCTAGGCTTAAGATTTTCTTATCCGACTGATTCTGAAATTGAGCTTGTCCCGAAGGATTCTTAGCATAACTAAAACCTGGGGGAGCATTAGAATTACTAAACTGACCTTGATTCTGTCCCTTAGACCATGCAAGGTTCGGATGGTTTCTCCACCCAGGATTATAGGTTTCTGAATATGGGTCAAATTTCTGACGATTATCGAGTCTAGTGTTATTATAAAGAGCATTGGCCTGGTCTTCATTATTATGTCCTTCCCAAAAAGGCTCCAATCTACCACTAGTGTGACCCATTTCTAGAGCTTCTAACCTTTTAGCTATCGCTGTAATCTTGGCATCTGATTTAGAGCCTCCTTCTACCTTATTAACGTTTCCTATGCTTAGAAGAATTGTTTTCCGGGGTTCCCTACTATTTTCCTATTGTTGGGTCTTTTCGGCGGCTTCATTCAAAAATGCCATTGCCGCATCAACAGTTTGGTTCTCAAACCCACCTGTACACAAAGCTTCAACCATGGATACCCAATACGATCCTTTTGAACGACTTTCCTATAAGCTCGTTACCCTATCGGTCTCGTTCTAGTCAATATTTTAAGTTTGGGTTCGCGTTCGGTATTATTTTCATAAGGCGAGCAAGAAGAGAACGGTGATGAAATCCGAACCCTTATCTTGTGTTGCCAGGCCTTGCCCTTTACTAGGAAAATAAATGTCCGTATTCAGAACCTCAACAGATATGCACCTTAAGGAAGACAGTAACTCGCTGACAGGGGATTCGCGAGTGTTCAGAATCTTACCTCCCGTTCCAGGCGGGGGATGAATCGGTTGTAGTCGACTCGGGCCACTGACTCCTGTGTCAGTGTACGAACCCAAGGTGCAGAGACAATATCGTAATTGTCCTCCTTCTCTGCAAACAGTTTTATATTTAAGGATACCCTTCCGTAGGGTATATAAAAATAAAAATAAAAATAATGTCCAGAGTCCAAAAATTCCAAAAAAAGAAAAGAAAAATTACAAAATAATAAAGAAACCCTAATACAATTTTTTTTATTTTTCTAAAATAAACAAAACCCTAAAAAATAAAAATAAATAAATAAACTAAAGAAAATAACTAAAATAAAATTGTCTTCTTTTCCGTTCTTTTCGCTTTAATCTTTAGCTCCAAGTCTTTACGAAATCACCAAACTCCTTGGCTCAATTTTTTTTTTCTTTATGTTCCAAAACCTGTAGACAAAAGACAAATACCCAAAAACGTAAAATAGAACAAAATAATAAAAATAAATCTAAAACCCTAAAAACAAGTCCGCGTCGGCGGCGCCAAAAATTGATGTGTTTTATAAATAGTGGAAAAAAGATTCGTTTCTCGAACTTGTGAAGGATTTTTTAGACTTAAATTAAATTAAATTAAATTGTATCAAATTATAAAAAGACATCGAGACTTTGGATTCCACCATTAACCAATTAAGTGATATAGTCTAATCAATATTCATGAAATTCTTTCTTTTAAAGTGATTCTAATTTATTGCCTCTAATAGATTTTTGAAGTAAAAATTGTAAACATAAAGCATGAAACATCAAAAGTTTTAAAACCTAGCATGTTCCATCAAGACAATTCACAACCACTCTATAAAAATCAATTTCCCTATATTAGTTCTATGCAAATAATCATGTAAAGATTGCAAAAATAATTAAAATAGACACTCGAAACTAGAGAATATGAAAAAGAAAAAACCAGCCCGTCAACTGATTTCCTGTTGCAAACACAAAGATACCAAGAACACCCAAAAAGATTGAGAATTGAGGTTATGGTGATTGAGAGTTTACGAACTGTTGGGTTTTCTTTTTCGTACTCGAACTAGTGGGGAAGAAGAGGCGAAAAGAACGATGATCTCTTCCTCCTTTATATGTCAAACGGTGATACATGAACCGATTATACACGTCCTGGAACGCGGTTCAAACACGTAATGGTTACAAGCTCAGAGTACGTGAACCGTACGTGTGAAGATAAGGGTACGTTTGTTTTATGCTACATCATATTTTGATTAAACAAAATAAGAAAGATAAAATTGGAGCAAAGCTCAACAAACCTTTAATGAGCAACTCTGTGTGAACACAAGAGAAAACCAGCCTTGCACACCATGACACCAAGAGAAAGTTTCTTTCCAACTACTCTTGCATCTTACAGTATTGAGAGAAACCCAGAGGTCTGTTTTTACAAGTTTTGCAAAGAACAGAAAAATAACACATGAGAATTTTTGTTCCTGATTTCTTCGTTTACAACTTATAACAAACAGTCTCTGTAGATAATATTTAGTACTGCATAGGGAAACTCTTTTGATGGAAAGAGACATCCTGACTTTTTTATAAAAGAATGCAATACCATTATCTTGAGAAGGTGTATAAGGATTTTACAAATGAATTGAATCATGTTTTGAGATAATACAGTCAGAAGACTGAGATTTTAACTCCTCCTATAATTCGTTTAGTTTGTTACAACCAATTGGATTTCCTAGAGGGGGAGCATTGCTCTCACTGATTAGTAAATCAAGATCAACCTCAACATGAATATTATTCATGATAACTTGATTTAGCTTATCATGATATTCTTGTTCTTTTTAGAGATATGACTCAACACCAAGAGATAAGCTTTCAAGTTTGTTTTCAAGCCCTGAAAACACTTCAAGGGACTTTAAACCTGGTGGAGGCTTAGATAGAATTTCTTCTACTGATTTTATTAAATCAGTCATGGAAGAGTATTCTGGAATCCTTGGATCTGGTGGTGCATTTATTGAGATAGCATTACTGTCCATAGAGTCAGATTGCTAAAAACATAGACTTATGAGGTCTTAAACGTGTTTGCCTGCTCTGATACCAATTGAAAAAACGGGGGTCTAAAAACCACACCCAATATTTTGTTTAGGCAATCTGTATGGACTAACTCCAATATATTTCCAAGAGAATCAACTAGACAGTCAGACTCAATCAAGGAAAATACATCCAAGAGTTATATCTCTATTTCTCAATGTAATCAGCAAATCAAACAGATAGAAATCCGTGAGCCTGATTATTATGAGAAACAACTTGAACGGTACCAAAGACCAATGTTCAAGTGTCAATCAATTTATATCAACAACCAAAGGTTGGATTATCTAATTGATTGAGCTACGCACAACCTATGATATTTCAATTATATAAACAAATATAATGCGGAAAAGAAATAACACAGACACCAGAAAATTTGTTAACGAGGAAACCGCAAATGCAGAAAAACCACGGGACCTAGTCCAGATTTGAACACCACACTGTATTAAGCCGCTACAGACTCTAGCCTACTACGAGTTAACTTCGGACTGGAATGTAGTTGAGCCCTAAACAATCTCACACTGATTAAGGTACATTCGCGTTCCTTACGCCTCTGAATCCCAGCAGGACTCTACACACTTGATTCCCTTAGCTGATCTTACCCACAACTAAGAATTGCTACGACCCAAAGTCGAAGACTTGATAAAAAAATCTATCTCACACAGAAAAGACTATTGAATAGATAAATCTGTCTCCCATAGAAATACCTATGAGTTTTGTTCCGTCTTTTGATAAATCAAGGTGAACAGGAACCAATTGATATACCAGACTTATATTCCCGAAGAACAGCCTAGTAATATCAATCACCTCACAATGATCTTAACCGTATGAAAGCGGAACAAGATATTGTAGAATCACAAACGATGAGACGAAGATGTTTGTGATTACTTTTTATCTTACCTATCGGAGATTGAATCTCGAGCAAATCTTAGAGAAGATAGTACTCGATACGATAGAACAAAGTAAGATCAGAACACGCAACTACAGAGAAAATAGTTGGGTCTGGCTTTAGAATCCCAATGAAGTCTTTAAGTCATTAACCTATAATGGTTTTAGGAAAACCTAGGTTAAAGGAGAATCGACTCTAGTCGCAACTAGTATCACACATGAGGTGTGGGGATTAGGTTTCCCAGTTGCTAGAGTTCTCCCTTATATAGTCTTCAAATAAGGGTTTGCAATCAATGTTACCTTGGTAACAAAGCATTCAATATTCACCGTTTGATGAAAACCTGATTAGATTCAAGCTAATATCTTTTAACCGTTAGATCGAACTTAGCTTGTTACACACAAATGAAATGTACCTATATTTAGATATGGGTGTGTACACTTAGTTGGCTCAACAATAGTTAACCGAAGTTAGCCATACGAACACTTTCATATCAACCTTGTTCATCTTAATCACAACTAGTTCAAATGGCTCAAATGAAACTAGTTATAAAGTTGTTCAATTGTTTATATTCTCATAGAAGTATACAAGACATAATTGAAGCAAAATAGATTTTGATTCACTCGAATCAATTCATGAACATTATAGCCACGGTGTGCAAAGATTGCATTCCTTATTATATAAATGTATTTGTTCACGAATAAACCGATTTTAGAACTTAACCCACTCAAGTATGCAAACGGGTACGCATACTTAGAGTTCCGGACTTGGTATGTCCGCCAATATGCGAACGGGTACGCATACTGTTGTTCACGACCGAACTTAGTTAAATTTCCGTACTTGAACTGTTAAGACAGTACGCATACGGGTATGCATACTAAGTTCTCGGACTTCAACTGCTAAACCAGTACGCATAATATGGTTCCCGGACTTGGAATAACTTGCAACAGTTAGCATACAATTACGCATACTGTGTTATATCCAATCAATGGTTAATCGTTCTAAACTCCATTTTAATCATTGAAACATTCTTAAAAGACGGGATTAGCTGCCTCACACAAACTATTAGCTTCAATGCAATTTTCAAGTGATCAATAGATCAATACGAAACATTCTGAGTCTACATCAAATGACTGTCTCACACAAATCATGTAAGATGTTACCAGGCGATTTTCACATGATCATCGTTTGACTTTCGTCAAGAATAAAAGATGAACTTGGTTAAAGCGAAAGCTTACCAACACATATTTTGAGAAATATGTAAGCGAGTTAAACTCTGCTCGAAATATCAAATGTGTATAAAATAAAGTCTATATAGCTATACGACTTTTGTCTCAATAGGAGATAGAATAGAAATAGACTTCTAAGTGATAGATGAGTTCAAGTCTCCACATACCTTTTGTTGATGAAGTTCCACAAGTTCCCCTTAGTAGTTCTCCGTCTTCAAACAATGAACTCCGTGAAGTCTAAAGCTCAACTACACAGTCTATCCTAATCCGAGACATAGCTATAAGTAGACTAGAAATCAAAACTTATAGTTTTGACAACTAAACTTGACAAACAAGCTTGAGATAGCAATGCTTGCGAGTTCGACCGAGCAGTGCTCTAACACTTACTGAGAAATACTTTATGCTAGGGTTGAACTTTCCTTTTTCGGAAAATAGATCGTCAAGATATGTTTAATGATCTTGCAATTACTAGATTTCAACTTGCCTTTTTAGTTCATTGAGTGGCTTCACAAATTGTATCTTCTTTTGTTGTTGTTGTTGTATTTGTGTAATCTAGGACTTTTCTGTATTTCAACTTCAATTTTTTTTTATCTTGTTTCTTCTTAGCAAGTCTAACGTCGGAACCCAAACTATTCCCAAAAAAGGTATAGAGCGTCTCGTCTAATGACTTCCAAGTTAGAGTCATCCGCACTTTTTTCAAGGCATGCTCCAAAGTTTCTAGGAATAGAAGATAGTCTAGAAAGAGCAAGCTAATCGGATTGTCGTTGAACGTCGATCGAAATAGTGCTCAATATGTCAGAATCACAACTCCGAATAGCACCAAACACTAATCCAATTGGTGTTTTACATGAACACTCATCCAAATTGCGCTCAAGATACTCGTTTAGTTTCTATATATAATTTGATGAAAACGTGAATCTGATTAACATTTGATGCTTTTAGCGTTTGACTAATGACTACTAGTCAAGTGCAAAACATATTATATTTGCTTTTGCGTTTCATTAGGTTCTACCATTATATTTGCACTTCCGTAATCGCTGAGATGGCATATAACTTGGAAGATATAATTCCTCCACCATAGGATTTGCTCTTAGACCACATGCTATCCTTGAGTTACAATTTACGATATTTAACCTAATCATACAATGTGTCTTAAACGTTAGCTGTTACATAAGGTTTAAATTTGCCAAGGTAACAAAGGTTTTAGGATATGATTTTGCTAGACTCGTTGATTTTTATCCCAAAATATTCCCAAAATGAAAACGTGCGGCAGTCGTTTAATGGTCCTAACATTGGGATAATAAAGATGTAAAAATAGGTCGTGGTGTTTGTGTTCGTAAAATTCTCCGTATTTATTTCTTGGTGAGCCTAGAGTTTCCGTTTAGGATAATCAAATCATGCCAACTCTCACCATGTTTTAAATGAGATAGAAATAAATTAAAAATCAGCCGACAGGAGTAAAATGATTAGGGAATCGGATTAGCTAAAGAAAACTGAAATCGTACAGTTTCCCTACAATTATATCACACACAATAATCTTAACAATCGTGGACCTTACCTAGTAGATCCCTTAAGTACGTCACCAAGTCATGATATACCAACAAACAACGTACAACCTAGTGGATCCATACAAGACAAATATCAATAAAATAAAAGGAAAAATAAAAAAAAGTAACAAACAAACAAAATATCCAAAATAAAAAACAAACTACAAGTCAGAATATTATAATTCAATTTTATTTTTTTTAAATCCAATAATGAGTAGTACTGTTTTTCAACTTTCGACCTAACTTCAGCCCTCTTGTGTGTTTTTTTTCAGAGGTGCTAGACACACCGAATAAACCAACGTGAAAACCATTTCAGGGGAATCTGACGGTTTCCAACAGCTTCTCAACATTGAGATTAGAGTGGTGGAAATGGGTCCACTTTTTTTTGTTTCTACTGGTGCATTTTTCGGTGTTTTATCCGAAGTGTATCTGGTATTTTTGTTTTTTTTTAAGGCTTAAACTGTTTTTCTTTGATAAAAATATACACACATCCAATTCCAAACTTTGCAAGTTGATGCAACAAAAGACAATGTACACCCAACTTTCTCTTAACACTTTCATATCCCTTTCCCTTTCAACAACATGTACACATCTGGAATCCAAAATGTAAATCCTAATAGCAAAAATGTGAAAGAAAATAAATGTTACAAAGCTCCAGCAGATATGATGTGTTGTTTCTTACAACAATCTATTGTCTGTAATAAGTCTACTTCTCTTATTCTCTTGTTACCAATCCAAGCATGATGATTGTTGTTATTTTCCACTAACCCACTGACTGCAATATTAGGCATTTTGAAAATGTTAACCCCAAATAGTCTCACCACTTGAACAGCTGGTTGTTGATGATGAACAGGGTAAATGGGTTGTTGTATAGAACTCGACCCGGTTCTTGTTTTAAAGTCGATAAAAAGATGTTTATCGCCTCCGGTCGATCGCATAAACATAACGATATCGCCTGCCTTTAATCCCTTCTCCTTAACAAACCTACTCCAACCCTTCGTAAGTACATAGCTTTGACTGCTGTTCCAATATGAGTATCTAAATCTCCATACCTTCCCTCCGTTATCCTCAAAATTCAACAAAACACCCTTTGAGGTAGTTCCTGTCTGCAAAGGAAAGTTCTTCTCGGCATGTTGCTTTGGAATAACTAATCGGTTTAGTTTACCGACGTCGCTAGGCGTTACCGCCTTTTCGAAGAGTTGTTCTCGTGCCCCCATGCCTTGACCCATCGACCCGGTTGTTAAACCCATGTAGATGCCACTTCTGTTTATCTTACCATGACAACTCCCATCACCAAAATTACGTTTGCTTTGATCAAGTTCATCATTATACGTATGTTTACGTAACATATCGACAATTTCAGCCTTTGAATGTGAGTTTAAGAAAGCCGCTTCAATATCATCATCTTCATTGCTATCCAACAGCGGTTTGAAATTTGTTATTGCATCGCGACCCCGAAATCTCTGTGCTGCAATATCATAAGCTTTAGCAGCTTCTTGTTCCTCATTGAATGTCCCTAACCAAACCCTTTGATGTTTCTCATAAATTTGAGCTCCCCATCGACCATTTGGCTGTGGGACTACACCTTTGTACTGAGAAGAAGGTAGCTTTCGAGATTCTGCTTGATCAACCCCGGTTTCTAAATCTAGTACAACGCTAGACCCACTCCCAACCCTGCATAATTTCTCTGGTGTAAGCAATACTGTTAAAGGTGATACTGAAATTGAATTTGCTGAATGATCACTTGAAGTCTCATCTATACAACTACCACCACTATCCATGTTGTGATGACTTATTGTTCAAGGAAGGTTAATAATTATGTGTATGTGTGTATTTTAAGGAGCTAGCTTGAGAAAGATGAAGCTGTAGAGATGATTGCATATATGATTTGAGTTTTGATATGAAGCTGTTAGGATGTTGTAGTATATATAGAGTAAGAGAACCAGAGATACAAGTGTTGAATTTTATAATGGGTTTGATTTTATGAGGAGGGTTTGAAGGTGATGGTGTGGGTCAACTTATGAGAGAGATATATCAAAAGAGGGAAGATTCAAGGTAAAGAGTTTAAAGACTAAAGATTAGCAGTGAGTGAAGACTTGGGGATGGATATTTGGTGTGGAACTCTATGGGATTATGGAGTATGTTGTGGGTTGTGTGTGTAATGTGGGTCCATCTTAGAGGCAACTTGATAATATGATAGGGATTCACATGACTGTGGACCTTTGTAAATTCATCCCCCCTGAGGGCGTTTTGCTCCTTGGTTATCCAAGTACTGCTGACCAAGAGAGAGAAAAAGAGAGCATGGCCTTCCTTCTCACCTCTCCATCCCATTTTTTATCTTTTCAGTTCAAACAAAATCTTGGGGTTGTAATATAGTAATACGGAACTATTTTGCTTTATGAGGAAATGTTTTTTGCAAGCATACTTGGTCAAAACCAATAAACAATATGCTTATAGTTGTGTTGTCTACTTCCCTGCATACTAGATGGAGCTGAATTTGGAGCTCAAATCTAGAAATGAACAACACTCCATGGTTTCTATCATGAGTTTTTAGGTCTGGCACATGGACTTTATTGCTGTTATTTGGTGCATTTGGAAAGAGAGGAATGCAAGGGTTTTTCAAAACAAAACGAGTAGTGAGATTGTAGTTCAAAAAAAAATCAAGTACACTTTATTTACATGGTGTTTAGTTTTCAAAACTTTTGAAGATAAAAGCTTCAATGATGTAATGTCTAGTTGGCCTAGGATGCACTTTGATTAGAGAAGTTGTTTAGCTTCTTTAATCCTCTCTTTTTCTTGCTCTTTTCTCTTCTTGTTCTTGTATTTTTTTAGGGTGGTACAAGCCTTTTTGTACCCTCTCTCTTTTGATAATATATTCATCTTTACCGATCAAAAAAACAACAACAAAGTTTTTAGGTTTCACGATTCAAAGTTATTGAGAATTTCATAATTTTCAAGATTTAAAGTTATTCGAACGGTTAAATAGTCAAGAGATGAGGTCTTCTTGCCTTTTAACTAATGGACCTCATTACCTCAATGTATTTATCTGGATTCTGAAACCCCTTTCTAAAATTGGTATCTACGTTGGTTTTGAAGCATCATATATGTTGCTGAATAAACATCACAATGACCAGAGAAAGAGATGCGAACTCTCCTAGAATCCCCATCGCCACAACCCACAATGCCACTAGTCCTGTTGCAACTAGGATGGGGTTGTCGTGGGACTGACTTTACGTACAACATGGATAGAACTTTAGCATTTTTGTTTTTTGTGTTGAGAAAAATCTGATTAATCAGAGAGATTCTTTCTCTCCTAATTGGCAAGATACTATTGGTTGATTACTATTATCTTTTAGGTCTTGTGTATAACTCCAAACAACATTGACTCATAATGATTCTTGTCCACTTAACCACCATACGTAAATATTAGTATTCTTTAACTTTAAGAAGAAAAAAAAAGGAAGTCCTTGTTTGATTTTTCTTCATTTTTTTTATTTTTTTTGTAAGTTGATTTTTCTTCTTTACTTAGTACTTAGATTCAACAAGTAAATTAGTTATTGACGATTCGGTACAAAAACATAGTGCTAGGCCGGATAACAATCTGTTAGTGAATGATGATACCATCTTGTTGCTATCCAATAACGTGAATTTCTAATACCAATCTTGTTGCTATCAGATAATAATGAAGTGACTCAACTTTGTTGTTTCTAACTTATGGATGACAAATTTTGCCAGGCTGGAGGCTGCTAATTAGGTGATATAACAATTATAAATATTGGTAGAGAGCATCCTTAAGATTACCTAAGAGTACAGTTTATTAGATTGCTTGGTAATTGTTATAAACTTATAATTTATGTGGTATTTTGCTACAATTTGATGGTATCATATTTACAATTTTTTGTTTATAGAAACTTACTAACTTAATTCTTTGCTGGTTTGATCTTTGATCAAATTGTATAGTTCCCTGTAAATAACCATGTACTATTTTTCCTTCTTAATATTTCCTTTTTTCCTCAAAAAAAAAAAAAAAAAAAAAAAAAAAAAAAAAAAAAAACGGGAAATAGTCCAATTGGCCATAAGTCGAACTCCCAAGTTATATATTAGGGGTTCGAATCCCCCGTTGTCCGTATCAATAAAAAAATAAAAAATAATAATAATAATTCTAGGCGTGTAACCCAAGCTTCCAGTTTAATCCAGAATGGCAAAACTACACATTTCTGTTATTACATGCATAAGGTTCAGAATGTTATATCCTTCCCAAAAAGCACTAGTTTTCATATCCGTAATAATAATAATTCTAGGCGTGTAACCAAGCTTCCAGTTTAATCCAGAATGGCAAAACTACACATTTCTGTTATTACATGCATAAGGTTCAAGATGTTATATCCTTCCCCAAAAGCACTAGTTTTCATATCCGTGATAATAATAATTCTAGGCGTGTAACCAAGCTTCCAGTTTAATCCAGAATGGCAAAACTACACATTTCTGTTATTACATGCATAAGGTTCAGAATGTTATATCCTTCCCAAAAAGCACTAGTTTTCCTATCCGTAATTAACATAGCTAGCAAGATTTACAGCCGGAAGATACTCACATAGTTTTTCGATTTTATTTCTTTCTGATTGATTAAACTCCTTCTTAAATGATTGGAGTGTTTTTCATGTCGTCATTTCTTGAAGAACTTAGAATAAAAGAAATCAAGTTATGGTCGGAGGGAGAAGAAGAACTTGTGAGATTATTTTTTTTCTGTAACTAAGTTTATCATCATGTTATGGTGTTCTATTTAAGAAACTTTGAAAGATGTTCATGCAAATATAGTTTTTTCTTTTTTTCAGGACAGAACATAAAACTGAGTCTTGTTATCGTGGATATTCACGGTTTTCACAACCTGGTCCATGTCATTGTTGTTAATGAAGGGTACCGGTTCATAATATTGTTGTGAAGGTGTAAAGGCAAAAATCCAAAAAAATTATTTATTCGGAACTTAATTAAAAGATGTATTAAAAAAGAGGGAGGATCGGTGGACACTCTTAGATGGACACTATCATACATGATTTGCGCCATTTTCACCACAAAACCCAAATGACATTGAATTTAAACCTAATATTTTGATGATACGTTCCTCTTATAAGACTATACATTCCTACCAAATATGAGCACAATTTGACATGTATAACACTGCCATCTACCCCTTTGAATATCAGCCGTTAAAAATTAACGGTTAAAATTAAGATCGGTAGATGGTGAAGTTTTATATCTTGGACCATGCTCATATTTGGTAGGAATATAGAGTCTTATAAGAGGAACGTATCATCAAAATATTAGACTTAGAATCATTGTCGTTTGAGTTTTGTAGAAAAAATGGCACAAATCATGTGTGATAATGTCCATCTAAGAGTGTCCACGGATCCTCTCTCATTAAAAAATATCTCTCAAAAATCTAAAAAAAAGAAGAGAAAAGGTAAGAAAACACATCTTATTAGATTTACAATAGTCCTATTTTTTTTTTTTAACGCAACACCATTGTCAGTGTTTTCCTAAAGATTCAAGAAACTGGGACTTTAGGCCACAGGTTTTTGGATTGCGAGCCATGTGAAAGGATTCAGTAAATCTCACATATGTATTTGCCAAATCAGGAAACAACACACTTCCCATCCATAATATTCATAGTCCTATAAATATATACATACAGTTGAATCCGTACGAATGGGATCATAGTCTTATGTGGGTACTCACCATCAGTACACGTTAAATAATTCCAGCTAGAAATTTGTTGAATAAAGACAGTTCTCCGGAGGGTCTACAATCCACGTCAATTAGGGCAACTTCCTAAGTCCTTTGGAAGTTCTAATCTAGCAATCTAGTTGATGATCAGTAACGCGTTGGGCGCTGTTTCATTCAGCGCTGAGGGATTCAAATTAAATTCAAGTACGATCATTGCTCATAAAGCTTACACATTATCATCTCACTTACACAATTTATGTGAAATGTTAGAAACACTTAGTGAAATGTCAAGCACTGTGTAGTACGGCATCATAAAGTTTCACTCTCAAACAATGTGTAGTAGGTTTCGAGTAGGGGACTAATAAGTGAAATGTAAGAAACACGTTATCATTTCACTTGCTTTTTAGATTTTATGTACTTACGCTGAACCAAACAGCGCTGATATCCTTTAGTGTGCTAAACCGTTCAGCGTAGGATCACTTTTTCAGTTCGCTGCTAGTTGAACTGCGAGCACATGCTAGGAGAGAGAACTAACAAGTGCAAGTGTTAACTTTTAAACCATATTTTTTAAAAAATATGCAACACTTAACTGGCAATCTAACAGCTTAATCTAGCCCATAAGAGTTAGCACGGAGGAGGAGATATTTTGGATGCCTGCCTCATCTCCTGCTAATACCACCAATAATAGAATGGTTCTCTCTTCTACCCTCATGGGTCCCCGTCCCCTGTCTAATTGCTCTCCATACGTGTTTTAAGAAAGATTTTTAATTAAACTAGCTGGCTATTCTTCTGTTCTCTAAAGCGTGTTTGTTTTATGTTTTATTCAGTGGAAACTAGTCTACAAAAGTTGGATTCAGATGGGAAAACGTTTAAGGTTTATCTCATCATGTGCACAGCAAAACATCCCCCAACAACTTACCTGTCCAGTAAGTTAGCTAAACATTTTTTGAGCATATAAATTATACTTTAAAATAGTAGGCTGGTTTATTGTGTATATTGTACATGAAATCAAAATATTATTATGAAACATAGGGAGTGGTAGTAATAGTGAAAAATACATGAGAAAACTTTCAAGCCTGAAATTCGCAAAATGCTACCACTCTAGCCGATCCGAGGTCGAGAGTTTGGTTTATTTTATATGAATTTGATGACTCCAACGAATTTAGTTATCTTCGCAGGTTGGGAGTGGTAAACTAAAAAGTCTTGCAGGAGCTAGAGTAGATCTTTTTTCTTTTTGTTTTTGAAGCAGAGCTGGAGTAGATAAGAAGCACCCAGATATTTCAAAATGGTTTGGATGTCTATTACTTGTCAACTAACATTAATCACCTCCTAGCTAACTAATATCAGTACTCCTTCCACTTGATTGACTTTTCAAATACGCCTAGTACACCTTAGTGGCTCCACTGTGTATATAAGTTTTGTTTCGTGGTTTGAATAAAGCAACCATCAAGAAGAAATATATTTCTATTTTCTATTGATATAGTTTCAACTAGGAATATTTAATTCTGAAATGCCTGTTTACTTTTTTTTTTTTCCATTTTTTCCCACTAAATAATTAGGCTTTCTCTGTTTGCTTACTTTTCTAGTTGACAATTAAAAACGGACCAGTACGATCGAATCTCTTGACCATGCACGTAAAAATTGACTCATCATCGACTTCTGACCTACGATTTTATGACTGGAAAAAGAGGCCAGGCCTGTGCTGATTGTGACCAACTTTTTTCTTGGTTCATACACAAAACCACGTGCTCAGTCGTATCTTTTATAATATGAGAATCAAATCAATTATTGTAATCTTGATTACTACCCTTTAGTGGTATGTTTTGTTATGTTTCTGTATCTAAATTCAAAAGAACCTTAAAACAAAAGGTTGAGTTCAAGGAAAAGGAAAAACACTAAGAACAGATTCAGACCATCTGATTCTGTAATGACAGAAGTTAAATATCTTAAAGTTAAACTAAATTCAAAGTCTATGTTTGGCGTTTTCAGCTGAAAACCCACTCGCACTTGTTTGTATCCGGATTAGTTCAGGCATAGCTTAAACCGTGTACGTCGGACATATTTGACTTGTGCTAGCTTTATCACTATTCACTGCCCAGATGCAGACTGCAATGTAGCAAAGTTGATTTCCAGGTTCTTTGTTTTTGTTTTGTTTTGTTTTGAGAATAATCTGATTTCTTTCTTATCGATTTGACATGGAGTTCGGATGAGTCGGTTGTGAAATCTACTCCCCTGCCATATACTTAACTAACATAATTAATTAATTACTGCATGTGGAATTGGAAAACACCTTTCATTTCTTAGGCCTCTCAAACCATTCCTGAACATTTTTATTTTCTACCTGTCGTTTTGCTTGTCAAAAAGAGAATACAACATAGACTATCGCAACAAAAATACCATTGCAAGAAGGAAAAAACCGTGCAACATAGACTTTTGCAACCAAAAAATAAAAAGGCTTTCCGAAGATGTCAAATTGTCAAGAATGACGGGTTAATTAAACAGCAATGTTCACTTTAAATTAAAGTAAATCTCACTTTGCGAGGGGCAACCACCTCAGCTGTCCCATACTCTCCGTCTCAACTGAATGACTCTATTTTGAGTGTCACTGGGAACATAGTTGATCACTTGGTTTTAACAAGTTAGCCAGTGGTTTCAAATTTCCAGCCAAAATGAAGATCAAACAAACCTTTGGTTTTTGACCAAGTCAAGTTCTTTAAAGATCCCTTTAGTCCAAAATTGTACCATGATATTAGATGATGGGTCAAATATTACAAGGGCCTACTAAACTCAAAAATTCAAGATTCAACCATGTCTATCTCCGACACATAATTCGCTGATTGTTGGTATAGGAACTGTTCTGTCAGTTTAGAGTCATATGTACCATGCATTCATATTCATGTTATACGACACTCAATTAGGTTTGGGAGAGAGACATGCATTTGGATCATATTTCAGATCAGGTAAGGGGAGGCTCAGTCTATCTCTCTATCCTTTTCTCCTGACTTTTCCCATATGTCCTACACATGGGCATACATGACACAACAGAACACTCCAAATGCAATTCAGCCTTTTGCCTCCGAAAACTACACCAAATTATCTATTGTTTGAAATTCGCAGCCAGTTAAATATACTACTACTCATTGCAATGTTTAGTCTTAGACCAATATATTTGTTACCGTAACTAATACTTATACAGCCATTATCGTATATGATAGTAGCCTATTGGCATAGTAATTATCCCACATAAACGCATGCAGTGGGAATTGTTTAAGTTGCCGACATGATGAAAGTTAAGAAATGCACAAGAAAGTCTCTGGTCCCGGCCGCATCTCCGCAACTTGTCTTGTGATTCTATTGAGGAAGAAAGTAATACTTACATAGTGGTTTGGGTTATTATCGGCTCCTCAACCAAGTGTATACTACTAAGTGACAAAATCTAAAGTCCAAACTCATTTTAATTTCAATATATATAGTACGTCTAGGCCCCTCTTCCCCCCACAACTTGTAAACCCTGGTAGGGGCAAGCAATCAGTTGCATGAACAGAATTCAAATTCTCATCAAGAAATGCATGTAGATGGTCAAGACGGGCACATTTACTATTATTACTACTGCTCAAGAGTGAGACTGATATCCCATTTTCACCATCATCAAGAATTGCATGTAGATGGTCAACACAGGCACAATTAGTGTTATCACTGCTTAAGAGTGAGACCGATAACCCATTTTCACACCCCCTCATCAAGCGTTGCATGTAGATGGTCAACACAGGCACATTTACTATTACTACTGCTCAAGAGTGAGACTGATATCCCACTTTCACCCCATCTATAACATGGAAAAGTCGTACGCGTTTATATTGAAGAGGCTCAGCTGCAGGGTTTGAAATAAATACTACTTATTTCATTTGACTTTAAGCTCACCGACTTGACCAAACAAATAAAAGTAATCATTTTCTAGCCGGTAATGCTTCAAAAAATAATATACATACATATATAAATATATAAATATATATATAGCTAGTACTTAGTGGTTATTTTAGGTCAAACTTACCGATGTAAAAAAGTTTCTTTGTAGTCAAATTAAGAGGACTTAAAAAAATTCCACATTCGAGCAAATAATTTCCCGGAGTCCAAGACATTTGATCAGTATCACATGTGCAGGTTGTTTGTATCTTTATCTTTGAGAAGATTATCAAAGCATCTGCAATAGCACGTAAACTTTTTAATTTTATACTCCATCCGTCCCATTATTAGTTGACTTATTTATTTTTGGATTTTGTCCCATAATAGATGACCTATATCACTAAACAATGAGGTATTTCTAAAGTTATCCTTTTTGATTAATTATAAGAAATATGCATAATTTGATAGGCATGTTTATATTCGTTACGTAGGTGTTTTAAATGCTTTTCAATTGTATGAAGTTTGCGAACATCCGTGGTATTGTTTGAGAGATAAATCATTTCAAAATTTCACTAATTATTATACATAAGGGTATAATTGTAAAAAATACATAAAAGTATTATTTTCCCTTCCTTGCCTTAAGAATTGTGCAAACTTGAACTACGTCATCTAATAGTGGGACGGAGGGAGTATATAAAAGTGGTGATTAGAATTTTGTGAGCCGAGAATTCGTACTGACTAAGAATAAAGTAATCACAAATCAATTATACTTATTGGATGATACAAGTGATGTGATCCAAAGAGGTAAGGGGAAAAATGAAAGAAAGATGACCAAATTGTAAGGATATTGAGAAGGCAGATAATGAAAAACATGAAAAACATCATACTTAAGTTAAGACTAGTATTAGTGTATTACAGTAGAACCTCGTTAAATTAATCCGCGATAAATTAATAACTTCACTAAGATAATATTTTTTGTCAGTCCCGATTTGGGCTAGTGTACTAAATTAATTACCTCGTTAAATTTATAAGATAATAAATTTTTTAAGTTTCCAATAAGACCCAACTAATATATAAATTAATAATCAGTGTGATAACATTATATTATAGTGCTCATCTACTGGTATAAATATTTGTTGTTGTTCACATTTATAATACATTGGATCTTCATCTTTAATTTTTTTTATACTCTTTTGAGAAGTTCCGAAATGATTTTATTGTGTTTCTTTTTCTTATTTTAATTTGAATATTAAAATATATACATTTATACACGTAATATGCCTTAAAATAATTTGAATTGAAAATAAAATTTCTAGATATTTGATACTACACAGAAATTTAAAGTTAATTTTGGTTGTATTTCGATATAATAATAACTTATTAATTTATCGATAAATTAATACTTCGCTAAATTGATAGAATTTAGCAGTCCCAAAACTATTAATTTATCGAAGTTTTATTGTACTAATATTTTATGCATTTTTTATCGAAGCCGATTACATTACACACTTTGCTATTTTAATAACTGACAATGCAGGTTAAAGGAAAAAACGCGAATATAGTCCAGGATGGGCGTCTTGTCCATAAGATACCGAAGCAATAGCCTTTTGGAGATCCTAAAAACTGAAGTTGTCATTTCTTGAATTCCAAATGACTGTTAGAACTTAATCATGTTGGTGAATGGAAACGTCAAGTCTATCCCTTAATCTTCCTAGAAGAGCTCGAGTTAATGTTAATGCTAAGTCATACGTAAGTTTGTTTTGTCTAGTAGATTACAATGTTCTTACATTCAGTTTAAGATTAGTTTTTTCATGCTTTTAGTTGAGAAGTTAGCTAAAGAAGTAAGAACAAAAGGTGTTAAGTTTTTCAATTAAAGATATATTGTTTCGAGAAAACCTATTTTTTGTAAGGGTTTATCTGCGAATGGAACCCTTCCTCCCCAATGTAAACTTTTTCTTTAGTTAATGATAAATGATTTTAATGTTAGATTACATTCTTGGTTTAGTTAGATTTGTTACATTTTACATTGTATTACTCTTGTTTTTTAATTTATTTGTTTCCTTAGGTGAATCATCTGAAATCAATAGAAATGATGCTGAAAGAGCTAAGAAGAGGGAAAAAGGTTCATAACAGTATAGGAAGAATTTAGAAGTTGAAAATGTAAACTCTTGGAAACAAGTTCAGAAGCATCTACGTCTAGGAAATTATTCTTCAACCTAGACAAGTCGAAGTTTTGGTAGAAAATTACAGAATCATTTACGGTTGGATCTAGGGCGTCCAACCTAGACGTAAGTTGAGAAGAAGAAATATCAAGAGTTTTATTCCTTTATATTGTAGAGAATGAAGATACGAACCCAAAACAAAAATAATGATGTCATTCCGACGTCAAACATAGGAGTTATGAGAAAAATGGTGAAGTACAAATCAAAAACTCATCGTCACTTACACACAAGTTGGGGTGGGGGGGGTGGGGTGGGGGGGGGGGGGGGGGGGGGGGGGGTCAACCTAGCCGTAAATTGTATTTTCCGGAGTCACCTACGGCTAAGTCGAGGGTAATTGAACATAGTCGTAAAATATAAAATTGTGGACGCGTTTTGGCTTCCAAAATCAAGAAAACCCTTCCCGGAAAATTCTAAGTCCTAGATTTCATGAGCACTGTATATGAGGAATCTCAAACATTAAGAAGACACATTTTACTTCACTTGGCAAGATTGTTAGGGGAATCAAAATACAACAAGCAAAATCTAGGGTTTCGATGTGGTTCCATTATCCTAACGTTTCTTTTTCATTTACTCATATGTGTGTATATATATATATATATATGTCATGGGTTTTACAAAACCCACGAATAGCTCAACACATACTTGATTGACGATGCGTCATAAGTTTTAAGCATGACTTGGGTTATCATATCTGTTACAAAGAGGATTTACGGTGGTTTAGGTTATGGTATTGGGAAGTTATGTGGGTAGTTTCTATATTATGTTATATATAAGTGATGTATTGATGTAATCAGATATTATGAATTGAATTATGAAAGTTTGAGAGTTCCTCTCTTATTGGGAGTTTGATTACACTAGAAGTAATCGTTGGGAGGTCTGGTGTCCCTCGAATGATGCCGAAGGTATTGGTGTCCCTCTAATGAGACCACACCAATCGGTTCTTTGCCATAATCATCTTCACGTTTGTAGGAAAAATCAATACAAGTTGTGCGAGTACATAACAATTGGTATCAGAGCAAGGTTTTCGCTTCCGCAAAACAATATCCAAGATTATCTCCACAAGTTGTTTCAAAGAACTGTTGTTGGTGTTGTTTTTTATTTGCTCGGTCATTATTTCAAATCGGAAGATAAGGGAAAGAAATTTTATTTGAGGATTTGAAGTATATCTTTGTTGGGAATTTGAAGATACGGTCAAATTTAGATTATCTTGTTTTCTTCTTAAAGAGTTTATATTAAAAAAAAAAAAAAAAAAAAAAATTTGATCCTTATTGGGAAAAAATGGTGTCTCAGGATGATTGTGAAATTTTTTATGTTGATGAAACTCAGAAATTGCTCATCGCCCTCAAACAAAAACTTACTGATGTGCAAGAATGGACGAAAGCTCGATGTGCGTATAATCAATCAATGATTGAGTTTAGAAGACAAGGTTGCAAATATTTAACGGATTTTTTTAATATCTTTGAAGAGAAAAATGAAATCATACGTATCAAGTTTAGAAATCCCATCTCGTTTGATATTGATGATTTTTTCCCCATTTTTGAAGAGAAACTTGAAGAGTCGGTTACACAAGGCCGTGATGTTATGGATGATAAGGATGGCAAGTACTTCTATGACTCTTTCAAGAAAGTTGCAGGAAAACATGAAATTATATAGACAAAGTTCCGAAACTTGACTTCTTCGAGCATCAACAACATTTTTCCAATTTCTTATGAAGAAAGTCAAGAACTTCATCAATGTTTCACTTTCTCACAACCCATATATGATCTTCCAGGTTCATGTTATGGTTCCATTCATTTGGATGAAATCTACAGCTCCTTGAAACTCAAATACAGTAAATACACGGGTAGAGTTCGGGGGCGCTTATACATACTTGTCTGGTTTACTAATATTCAAATGATAGGGGTTAAATGTAATCTGTTTATTTTGTTCTTATTAGTGTATATAAATAAATATGGTGAGTCTACTTGCGTGTGTAATACAACCTTGAGGACAAGGTTGCTTTAAAGGGGGTGGGAATGTTACGGATAGGATTTACGGTGGTTTAGGTTATGGTATTGGGAAGTTATGTGGGTAGTTTCTATATTATGTTATATATAAGTGATGTAATGATGTAATCAGATATTATGAATTGAATTATGAAAGTTTGAGAGTTCTTCTCTTATTGGGAGTTTGATTACACTCGAAGTAATCGTTGGGAGGTCTGGTGTCCCTCGAATGATGCCGGAGGTATTGGTGTCCCTCTAATGAGACCACAACAATCGGTTCTTTGCCATAATAATCTTCACGTTTGTAGGAAAAATCAATACAAGTTATGCGAGTACATAACAATATAAATTTATTTAGAGTTCTCTACATGATTATCATTTGTTCTAACTAATATGAATGTTCATGCTTGATTGGTAGATTGTTTAGGTAGACAACTAAATCTGTTTGTTAATTTTCAAGATAGGCGCATTTACTATTACTACTGCTTATGAGTGAGACTGATATCCAATTTTCACCACCATCAAGAATTGCATGTAGATGGTCAACATAGGCACACTTAGTGTTACTACTGCTTAGGAGTGAGACTGATATCCGGGTTTCACCATCATCAGGAATCGCATGTAGATGGTCAACACAGGCACAGTTAGTATTACTACTACTTAAGAGTGAGACTAGTATCCTATTTTCACAACCCCCTCCCCCACCCCCCCACCCCCATCAAGCATTTCATGTAGATGGTCAAGGCAGGAACATTTACTATTATTACTGCTTAAGAATGAGACTGATATCCCACTTTCACCCCCATCTATAACATGAAAAAGTCGTACACATTTATATTGAAGAAGCTCAACTGCCGGTTTGAAATAAATACTTTTTCTATTTGACTTTAAGTTCGCCGAATTGACCAAATAAATAAATGTAATCTTACTACAAAATACTAAGTTTTAGTGACGCCGCAGAACCGTGGCAGTAGATCAAAAATACGTGGAAAAAAATAGTTTGCCACGACATCCTTCTCGTGACAAATAGTCATGTGGCTAAAACTATTTGTCACGGTAGCAGCCACGGTTTTTATGGGTGGCTAATAAGTTGTCTATCAAAATATAAACAAAGCTAAGTCAGATCCCAACCGATCAAGTTTGTGCATGAAGAAAATCACAAAGATAGGAAACCAATAAGAAATCTTCTTATCTTCAAATCTTCAATATCTTATATGTACCTGCACAAATAAACTTGATTCTACTTATGATTGATCACACACAGAACGGAGTCTGTTAATACTGGATGATCACAAGTCTTATCGTCAGATCTGAAATACCGTCAAACCTTGATCTAGTTTGAGTGACCTTATGTCAAAAGAGAAGTCTCTCAAGAATAATCAAGCTAGGTGCAATCAAGATCTACGAACCATTAGTCAATCAAATCAAAAATCAGAAATTAAAATAACAATGCAAACTCTAGTTTCCCACCAACGGTACTATCTAGACGATTCTTGATCCCGCAGAGGTTTTTTAACTAGCAGACATAAGATATTTTTCCTAATTAGGTTACCTTCCTCTCCAAGATAGTATCACAAGTAATATTATTAGTCGGCTACCGCAGTGATTACAAAATGAAGTGCCTGCGTCAGGATAAGTTTGTAAGAAGAATAAACTTCACTATTAATAGACCAAGGTTGTTTCGACACTAAGGAGTTTCCATAACCGAATTTTTTCTCAAATATGCAATAAACACCAATTTTTGGTTTTGTCTAAATCCAACCAATATCCAACTATTATACCGAAATCTCTCATGGATGACAACTCCATATTAACTAGCATACAAGTATACTTTACTAATATATCTTCCAGTGATATGTTTTACTTGTTATAAAAATAAAATATATATATTCGAAAATCTCAAAAGAAGATTCTCAAACATTTTGGTTTGGGATTTCACTTTGAGTATCAAGGAATATCTTTGAAAAATAAAAGAAAAGGATTTTACACATAATCAAATTACTCACTATGTCGACATCTTGAACTTTCCTAAATAACAAACTCATATTTCGAAAATCACACAAACCCTAGAGAATACGTGAAACCGGAAAGATAACTTTGATATAGGGATCGGTCCAGCTAGAAATCTCCTATAGGGATCGATCGAGCTATAAATCCCCAATAGGGATCATACATGTTATAGATCCCAAATATGAATCATACTATCAATCCCATTGATCCCTTTCAACCACGAAACAAATTTCGCAAGTTTACTTCCTTAAAATCATGTAGTCAAACATAGTTTTCTAGGCATTGAATCAATCCTAAGTTCATTACACAATCTAGTAACATGTTACAAAGATAGTGTCTATGTCGCAATTACGAAGTTCAAAAAATAAGCGTTATACTTCGTAATTCAATATATATAAGTTGTGATACAACTTGTATATTCTTCTTTGACACTTTGATCATAATAAAATGTTCAAGTCTCTAATACTAGAGTTTCATACATATAACTTTTATATTATATTTTCAATATAAACGACTTGAAAGTAACGATATAGAAATGGAAACAATTCAAGTCTTGTATTACTAACCTCGAGCAGAAGGATGATGTGTTCGTTGTTGTCGATACGTCTTTGGATTCTCCAAGTCTTCTGAGTAATACATGTATATCTCAACATTTCTAGACTTCTCAATCTAACCTAATAAAGTTTACTCTAGTAATCTAATCAAGCAAATTTGAGTTTTGAAACTAAAATATGACAACCAACCTTGACATACCAACGCTTTGCGGGTTCAACCGAACAATGCTCTAACATAGAGCCTTGCGAGATTCAAGAGACATAAGGAGCATGAATGAAGATGAATTGCTTGGAGGGTTAATTCAGTTTTTAACTACATTCTAGTCTATAGTTTGATAGTAGAATAGTGTTTGTAGCGGCTTTATAGTTCGGTGTTCAAATCTGGACGAGGTCCCGGGGTTTTCCTCGTTAACAAAACTTCTGGTGTCTTGTATTTTTCCTATTTCGTATTATATCGTTTTATCTTTATAATAGGAATAACACAATTAATGTGTATTCAATTTAGGTAGTTTAAGTCCTTATTCATTGTGATCAATAACGAGACTTGTTCTTATTGAATTCGTATCTTGAAAGAGAGATAACAAGTTTCATACTTGGCAGAATTCAGATCCTCTTGATTTGAATATGACTAGATTGATCTTGTCTATTGATTTGCGAGTTCGTCCAAGAACTCTTCTACATAATTAGGTTCACAGAATTTGTTGTCTAGACATATTAATTGTGGAAGACATAAGAGAAAACTCTATATACATATTGCTCAAGGGTCTTTAATCTAGATCTACTTGCAATTGTATTCGATTTTGTCCATACAGGTTGCTGAACGAGAAATTTAGTGGTGTACTTGGTACCCTCTCCTTTTCACCTTGTTAGTGGATGACTACTTTCTTTAAGTATTTTCAGTTCTATAGAACTCCATGTTATTGGATCAAGAATTCTTAACAGTCACTTAAATACCTTTGCTATTAGATTTAATTTTCAAAGTCGTTGATTTGTTGTTTTTATAGATTTTGAGAGACTTTTGTTAAGAAATTGCCATGAAAAAAGTCTTTCAAAAAATACATGATATTTTCGGTAGACTTGAAATATGGGGTTGTTCGGTAAACTTAATATCGTTGTCGATATTGTTAATATCGCTCGCTCAGAATTCTATCGCTTAACTGTTTTACCATAGTAGCGCAGCTCACCACCCGGTATGGAAAAATGACCTTGTGACAAGACTTGGAGCTACATGGAACGAGTCTAACTTACCCTACTGAAGCTGATTCCTCTTATAAAGCTGAGTTATTAAACTCATTAGGCTTCCTTCCGTCGTTACCCGTTGGCCAGCCTCCCAAATTTCCCACAAAAACAAAAAGCAGAGACAGCAATGACATCACATAAACTCCTAAACCTTTTAAAAAAAATGTGATTCATTCAAACTATTAAAACAAATTTATTCTCAAATGATCATAAATTCAATCACAGACAAACAGAATTAGCTCCTTTCTAAACTCATTAATCTCAAAGTAAATTCTGATTATACTCTGTTTTTCTTTTCACATATTTCTAAACCCGATGATTTCTCTTATAACTTACTTATCTGTGCTTTAACTAATACTTGGCATGATTATACACTAACCCTTCAACTTTACTTTGAAATAAAGGGTTTTGGTATGGAACCTAACAATTTTACTTACCCATTTTTGTTGATTTCTTGTGCTAATTTACCATCATTAAGTTTAGGTAGAATGGCACATTCTTGTATAGTGAAACTTGGGTTAGAGTTAGATTCTCATATTACTCATTCATTGATTACTACGTACTATACATGTGGGGATATATGTCTTGCAAGGAAAGTGTTTGATGCAATAACTGAAAGAGATTTAGTTTCTTGCGATGATATCTCGTTATTAAAAGATGTGATGTTCTAGAGAAGTTGTGGTTTTGTTTAAGGAGATGAGGATGAAGGGGTGTGAACCAAATAAACTGAGTGAAGTGAGTGTTCTTTTAGCTTGTGGTCATCTTGGGGATTTGAGTTTTGGGAAATTGTTGGAAGGTTTGGTACAGTAAAACGGATTTGAATTGAATACATTTATTGGTTCGTCGTTGATTATGTTTGGAAAGTGTGGGGATTTGGAATCAGCTACGAGGATTTTCGTCATTTATTTCATTTTTTCCTTATATATGTCTTGTCTTACATATTTTGACAACGAGCTAGAGCTACACTTGGTCTCTAAACAAAACAGGCTAAAGTCAAAAGCAATGACTAAAGCCAACCATAAGGCCTAACAGAGGCCGTGAAAAGAGAAAGTTAAAAATCGAGTAAGAGAACCACCTAACGTATAAGAAGAATCCAACTCAAGAATCTAAAATCTAAAGGTCAATATCAAAGACCATAAGAGAAGCTCGACCTAAATAACAAATCCAGACCGATATATACTCAATTGGCAGAATACAAAGAATAAATTAAACTAAGTCAAAAAGCTACAATTGAAAAACTAAGGTCCACCTTCAGGACTAAAAAGTTAGAAGCTACAAAAAGATTTTGGAAAAAATTAACTTAGTCCAACGATCTGTGTCGAATCGAGAATAATACCTCGAGCTCAAACACAAAGAATCCTAAATATAGCCAAGTGATAAATTCAGCCAAGCTATAGTACCAATTCTAGGTAAAAGGCTAAGGCATGAAAGAATGAAGTAGTATCACAGCTAAATCTAAAACGATATCGAATAATCAAAGTCATGATCATCATCTCAATTAGAGAATTATTGATCAAAGAGTTAACATCCTAGCATAATACTGTTTCCAAATTGAAAATACAGGAGGTAGCAAAAATAGTGCAAAATGTTAATACAAAATAGACACTAATACAAAAAGAAAATTTATTAAAAAAAGAAAACAATTAAATTTTTGTTAAAGTTCAAAAAGAAGGACTTCACGAAAAGAGGAAAAAAAAAGAGACTTTCGTTAAAGGTCTCCTCAGATGACTGATAATCTTCACCACCATCTCTATCAGACCATCGAGATCAACGAGGAACTGAATAGAGATGATCAGATCAACGAGCGATGGCAAGACTAGCGTTGGCGAGACCTTCGAGCAATGGGATGACCATCGAGCGATGGAATTTCTATCGCTCGCTAGATATTCTGCCGCTATGTCTAAGTGGTATATTTGACACTTTGGCACATACGTTTGCCACTTTGGTATACCCATAGCGGGTGCTAAAGTGGCTAGTTATAGAGTTAGAAATATGCATAGGAATAGGCCTTAGCAGGAGTAGGAATACTTAGAATGGGGATTATCCTTTTTCCCCCACTTTTCTCCCATATGTGGTGGCTTTAATCTAAACCCGATGTGGTGAACCTGTAAGGGCTAGCTCAGAGTTCAGGATTGAATGCCATGGACCATTACCCTTACGACACGTTATTGAGCAAATGTTTTTGGGGAAACATTTGGGGGTATGAATCCTTTTTGAATTTTAGAGATGGAGCCTACCCCACTTTTCTTACATTACAGATGAGTAGTTAGAAAAGGTCTTAAGTGTATGCAGTAACCAGAGATTTAGATTGAAGATTGATTATGATTACACCTCTCCTGGTTTCGGAAGAATCGGAATCTTAAGAGTTCAATTATGGGGCAATTATTAGAATTGAATCCTAATGAAATGAAACGTTTGAGGTAACACAATTACTTTTGTTTGTACCCCGAAATCTGATTCCATTGCGCTATTGGACCACTACACATAATTAATTTGTCTTGTTTGATTCAAGGAATTGGGCTCATTCCCCAAAAATCGGATTACCTAATCTTCAATTCTTTGGGAAAAAAACATGATATTATTTATCAAAATTAACACAATCCAACTCAAAGACAAACATACTTCTCCCCTGAAGCTATATTCCCCATCTAAGGAAAAGTATTAAAATAAACTCACTCAAAGTTGCAAAGGACACCAAATATCAAAACCTTACTTAGTAAAACAAGATTATATACCATATATTGACAAACCAATATGCAGAAAAACAAAAGACGGGTTAAATGTAACAAGAGAAACATGTATCATATAGCATACTATGGTATAGAAAAGGTCTCAAGGAAGTAACCAGAGATTAGGATTGAAAATTATTTCTCAATATTAAAACAATCCAAGTCAAAGACCGCACACTTCCCTCTGAAGTTATGCTTCCTGATCTAAGAAAAAATCTGAAACTAAAGTAAGCAGTTCTGAAAAGGTCCTAAGTGCAGGCAACAACCAGAGATTAGGATTGAAAATTATTTCTCAAAAGTAACACAATCCAAGCTTTTAACTAAGTGTTGATGGTGGATTTTCGGCAAGGGATAAAATCGTAAAATCATGATACTGCATGTTTCTGGCCCGGTTTCAGGAATGTATGTGACAATTCATATTTTATAATCCGTGAACCATTTCACGATCTCTGACTGAGCGAACGTTCCTCTCAGAGCTATGATGAATATGTTTCTCGAAAGGCCTCTCAGCTGAGAGTTCGATGCTTCACACATTTCATCATCACCTCTACATAAAATCAAAATGATTGGGCGGCTCCTAGACATAATGTTTGTTAGAGAGCTTAACGCCTTCAGGACGTCACGCTGCTCGTTGTTCCCTGACTACGAAGAGAGACCGTGTATAGAATCTCTTGATGATTGGGCGGTTCCTAGACATAATGTTTGTCAGAGAGCTTAACGCCTTCAGGACGTCACGTTGCTCATTGTTCCCTGACTATACACCCCCTCAGAACGAGTATGATGCTTCAATCATCTCATATCTCGATTCTGCAAATAGATTAATTCTAGCGTGCCATTCATCAACTGAATTCCTAGAAAATAATCTATTTTATCTCATTACTCCGTTCCATGGCTGATCCTCAGCTGGATTTCATGGATTAGTAATAGATAACCATTTTATCTCATTACTCAGTTCCATGAATTCTCAGCTGAATTTTATGGATTAGTAATAGATACTCAATTAATTTTATTGCTCCGTTTCATGACAGATTCTCAGCTGAATTTCATGGATTAGTAATAAATATTCAACAATCGGGCATCTGGGCCATCACCGAGTAAGCCCCGAAAATGGTGCGAGTTTACTCAGAAAATAATGCACAAACGAGCACTCGAACGCACGAACGAGCATTCAAGAATATGGACAAACGAGGAACCTATGCAATTAGGAAGGAAAATAATATTAAATAAAATAAACAAGAGGCGTGGGACCGGACCCACCGGCAGGCCGGTCACGCCGCCATGGCCGGTCCCCCTCTTTCGATTTTTTTTTTATGTTAATTCATATTTCCCTCATTTCATGAAGACTCATTCGTTTGAGCAAAACCCTTAGTTTCTCCATACTTTCCATCAAACGATGAAAAAAATAGTAAAAAAATAGGGAAATGTGTCACGGGACCGGGCCACCTAGCCGGACGGCCATGCCCTAGCCGTGGACGGTCCCACACCTTGCAATTCCTTGTTTTCTCATATTATTATTTCCTTCATCTCACGAAACACCATCGTTTGAGCGAAAACCCTAGTTTTTCAATATTTTCTCAAATATTGCTCAAACCATGAAAAAGCCAAAAAGTCAAATAGTCACATGACCGACTAGGCTTCACACGTTTAAAATTAAAATATCATTATTTTAATATTATCAAAATATTGGTCGAACAAGAAAAGTTCTACTTGCTCATTTGAGCGAAATCAATAGTTTTAGTCAAGATCAAACTCTTCTGAAAATCAAAAATATTGCTCAAACGCGCACCAGAAAATACCAAAACTCTCAGGACTGATACACGGGCATGGTACCTTGACCGACCAAGGTCGGCCCTTAGACTTGCAAGGAGCCGGTCCCACACTCTTTCATAACTTTGACCTAATTAGCTCTCAGCAGTTCATAGTGGGTTCAAACTCTCTCCAACCAACTTGGAGTTTGCTCAATCGACCACCAGCTGGTCCCACGACCACCAAGGGTCGGTCCCATGACCCATTGGCCGGTCCTCATCTCTCCATAATTAGATTTTATTACATAACGCTTATACGAGCATTATTTTAATAAATGATTAAACCAACATTTGATCATCTTTTCACCAACTGGTCAACAAAGGAATTTGGTACATGCTCACTCGAGAACTTGGGTGCTACATGGTCGGACATCATCCCATGTAGCCGGTCCCTCCTTCACTCAGTGACTTATTTTCAGTAAGTTATCAATTGATCAGCAATCGATCAAAATTAGGGTTTCGAACTGAATACTCTGCAAATCATGATTCTGAGCAACCTCAAACACTAATAATTTTATGTTGATCCAGCAATCAACATCTTGATTAATTATATAATATTCGGTCCAGTTACCAATATTTTAATTAATATTTTATTTGGTCATGTTACCTATAATTCATCAAATGAGCAATATTTGCTCAGATGCTCGAATATTGATTCAACTATCAATATTTAGTAATTCATCGAATGAGCAATATTTGCTCAGATGCTGGAATATTGATTCAACTATCAATATTCAGTAATTCATCGAATGAGCTTTGCTCAAATGCTCGAATATTGATTCAACTATCAATATTCAGTAATTCATCGAATGAGCAATATTTGCTCAAATGCTCGAATATTGATTCAACTATCAATATTCAACAATTCATCATACAAGCAATATTTGTTCAGACTATCATGTTAATTCAATTTTCAACATCATTTATTCGAGAACTATAAGTCCCAGCAAACATATTCAATCCATGAATCCTAGAGCATTCGGCAATCATGCTCGACTGAACAATACTTAGACTCATCTTCTAATCAAGTCAACGACTGACTGATCAAATACACGTTTGATTTGCAGACTACACATTCGTGAGACATCAGTCATGTCACATGGGGGATATTAATTAGGGTTTTGGTCTGGAGGCCTACGGCACGTGTGTTCATCCACGATGAGAAATGTGAGTAAGTCGTGCAAACGGTTGAAGGAGTTAGCAAAGTAGTGGGTGGACGGTTAACCAAGTCGCCACACGACCTGAAACTGGTTTCACCACGATCTCCCACTCTTTCACTCAAGAAACCGTCACACTTACTGGGATCAAGGTGTTCACGTTCTAGCAATATAAATAAGTTCTCTGAATTCATGATTAACAAGGAAATATATACGGGAATTACACAACAATTCTCATCTGAACAATCACTCTTAACAGAGCAAAATTCAAAAATTATTTGAACCCAGCAGTTCATTTGCAGAAACCTACAACACATTCACAATCTTTGATCACCATTGATCTCACACACTTCTCAGCTTCCCTCCTACAGATCAACCCCCTCTTTTTGACCGAATTGATTATGGAACGACCATTTCTTGGTTTAGGTCGGAGTCCTACAGATTGATCTCTCGAACTCAAAGCACTCCCATGCAGTGCATCTGTTTGAGGTTAGGCAGTTTTTTCGGTTGAGGAGCCTCCGTCCGCACGGTCATCTCTCCACTTCCTGAAAAACCAGCAAATCGTTTTTCCACATCAACATATTGGCGACCACAGTGGGAGATTAATCTCTCGGTTGCAATTCCAATTTTCACGAAGATGGTCGGTCTTAGGTCTAACTCAACTACTCCGAATTTCAGTTAGGATCTTTCAAATGGTAATGTTCCTCCTTCCAACACTCTGTATGATGGCACAGTCGATGGATAAATCCCAACCTTGTTCAAGTTGGCATGCGTACAGGAGATCCACACAAGGAACATGGACCTAATGAAAGAGATGATAAACCAACATATTTAATTTCCTCATCAGGTTGACATCAGATTTAAGTGGCGCCTCTGCTCCAGAAATTCCGACACTAAGGGTTAACTCCTCAAGCCAGCAGTTTCACTCCTTATGAGAAACCGGTGGACCAGGAAGTTACGCATTTAATCGAAAATCTATGTGAACTCCTGGACTTCTCTAGAGACCAGCGTACAAGCACGTTTGCTGCACTCAACCAAATATCATCTGATGTGCCGATAATTCCGTCATCTCTAACAGTCGAAAAAGTGTCCATGGTTTCCGAACATTCGATAAATAATATTACCTTCACTGAAGAAGACCGAATGGCAGATGAAAGGCATAATCGAGCCTTGTACGTGACTGCTTTTATCAAAGACTCTGAATTCAGGAGAGCTCTTGTCGATACTTGTTCTTTTACCAATCTCATCTCTATGAAGACTCTCAAGGCGACCAAAGTCCCACAAAGAAAAATCATTCATCATCCCATATTGATGACGGGTTTTGAAGGAAGACAGAGCCACACGTACGGGTACACCTATGTGGATCTGAAAGTGGGACCTATTCAATCGACGGTCAAATTTCATGTGATTGAGAAGGAGCCTGACTACCGAATGATACTCGGGCGACCATGGCTCCATGATAACAAGGTTGTTCCCTCGACATACCATCAATGTATGAAAGCTTTGCTCAACAACAAGATCATCCGCATTGCGTCCTCAGCGTCTCCTTATGCTCCGGTTTATGATGTTGAGTTCCTAGAACCGCCAAAAAGCATCCCCAAACCTCCAAGCAAGATCTACAGTACTCCACTCCCAGGATGGAAGTCCATTGAGAAAGCTGCTGACAGGCCATCATCTTCAGGTGCTAAACCGACCAGGCCACCTACCACATCGCTCAAGCGTTACCAGGATCAAGCCACGACTCATAAGAAATCCAATTTTATAACCAGCTATGTAGATGGGGAAAAATAATTTGCTGTTTTTTGAGGAAAGTGAAGAGACGACCGATCGGACGAGACTCCTCAACTGAGCAAACTGCCTAACCTCACACAGATGCACTGCACGGGAGTGCTTTGATTTCGAGAGATCAATCTGTAGGACTCCGTCCTAAACCAAGTCAATGGCCGTTTTAGAGTCAATTCGGCCACAAAGAGGGAGATGGGTTGATCTGTAGGAGGGAAGCTGAGAATTGTGGGATCAATGATGATCAAGGATTTTGGATGTATTGAAGGTTTATGCAAGTTTGTGTAAATAAGTTTCGAATGATTGAGAGAGTGTTGCTCATACGATGATTCTTGGTTAAACAATGGATTGTCTGTTCAATATCTCGTGGATTTTTTGTGTCCTCTCAATCATGGATTCAGCGACTTATTTATATTGTCAGAATAGTGAACACCTTGATCCCAGTAAGTGTGACGGTTTCTTGAGTGAAAGAGTGGGAGATCGTGGTGAAACCAGTTTCAGGTCGTGTGACGACTTGGTTAACCGTCCACCCACTACTTTGCTAACTCCTTCAACCGTTTGCACGACTTACTCACATTTCTCATCGTGGATGAACACACGTGTCGTAGGCCGCCATACCAAAACCCTAAGTAATATCCCCTCATGTGACGTGATTGATGTCTCACGAACGTGGAGTCTGCAAAGCAGACGTGTATTTGATTAGTCAGTCGTTGACTTGATTTAGACAGTGAGTCTAAGTTTTGTTGAATTGAGCATGATTCACGAATGCTCAGTGACTCATGGATTGAACATGTCTGTTGAGACGTATAATTCTTGAATAAATGTTATAATTGGATCAACATGATGAATATTGATGAACTGAGCAAATATTTCTCGTCTGAGCAAATATTGCTCTAATGATGAATTGTTGGATATTGATAGTTGGATCAATATCGAGCATTTGAGCAAGTATTGCTCATTCAATAAATTACTGAATATTGATAGCTGGATAATATTCGAGCAATTGAGCAAGTACTGCTCATTCGATAAATTACTGAATATTGATAGTTGGATCAATTTTAGAGCAAGTATTGCTCATTCGATGAATTTTTGGTAGCATGACCAAATAAAATATTAATTAAAATATTGGTAAGACCGAATATTATATAATTAATCTGTATGTTGATTGCTGGATCAACATAAAATCATTAGTGTTTTGAACTTGCTCAGAATCATGATTTGTGGAGCGTTTGATCGAAACCCTAATTTTTGATCAATTATTCGTCAATTGATGAATTACTAAAAATAGGTCACTGAGTGAAGGAGGGACCGACCACATGGGATGATGGACGACCATGTGGTTTCCAAGTGCTCGAGTGAGCATGCACCAGAGTCCTTAGTTAACCGGTTGGTGAAAGAATTATCAAATGCTGGTGTTGATCATTTATTATAATAGTGCTCGTGCGAGCGTTAGGTGATAAAACCTAATTATTGAGAAGTGAGGGACCGACCAAGATGGCATGAGACCGGCCCTTGGTGGTCGTGGGACCAGATGATGGTCGTTTGAGCAAATTCCAAGTTGGTTGGAAAGAGTTTGGACACAATATGAGCAATTGAGCAAATTAGGTCAAAATTATAAAGATGCGTGGGACCAGCTCCTTGCAAGCCTTAGGGCCGGACTTGGTCGGTCAAGGAGGCATGCACGTGTCACCATAATTTCCGTGTCTCAGTTCTGAGAGTTTTGGTATTTTCTGATGTGCGTTTGAGCAATATTTTGGATTTTCAGAAGAGTTTTGATCTTTGACTTAAATTCTTGATTTTGCTCGAATGAGCAAGTAGAACTTTGCTCTTTTGATCAATATTTGTAGAATATTAAAATAGTAATATTATAATATTTTTCGTGAGTAGCCTAGTCAGTCATGTGACCATTTGACTTTTTGGCTTTTTCATGGTTTGAGCAATATTTGAGAAAATATGGAAAAACCAGGGTTTTTGCTCAAACGGAGGAGTTTGATGAGATGAGGGAAATAATAATTGTGAAAACAAGGGATTGCAAGTTGTGGGACCGGCCACGGCTAGGGCATGGCCGGACGGCTAGGTAGCCCGGTCCCGTGACACCTTCCCCTATTTTTATTATTTTTCATCATTTGAGGAAAATATGGAGAAACCGTGAGTTTTGCTCAAACAAGGAAAGTTGCTTGAATGGAGGAGTTTTCATGAGATCATGAAAATAATAAAATAAGAAAAAATAAAGGAAGAGGCGTGGGGGACCGGCCGGCCGGTGGGCCCGACCCTCCCTAGGTGCCTCTTTATATTTTTTAATTATTATTTTCTCTCTCCTGATTTGTGTAGCTTTCCTCGTTTTTCCATATTTTGAATGCTCGTTTGTGCATTTGGGTGTTCGTTCGTGCATCATTGTTGAGTACACTTCACCATTTTCTTGGGGCTTACTCGGTGATAGTCCGGACGCCCGATTGTAGAGTAATTATTACTAATTCATGGAATTCAGCGGAGAATGGTTCATGAAACAGAGTAATAACAATGAATTGAGTATCTATTACTAATCCATGAATCCAGCCGGGGAATTCAGGGAACGGAGTAATGAGATAAAATGGTTATCTATTACTAATCCATGGAATCAGCCGGGGATAGCCATGGAACGGAGTAATAAGATAAAATAGATTATTTTCTAGGAATTCAGTCGGTGAATGTCACGGTAGAATTAATCTATTGTAGAATCGAGATATGAGATAGTTGAAGCATCATACTCGTTCTGAAAGGTGCATAGTCAGGGAACAACGTGCAGCGTTGTTGACGTCCTGAAGGCGTTTAGCCCCCTCAACAAACAATTATGTAGGAGAGCCGCCTGAATCTATACACGGTCTCTCTACATAGTTAGGGAAAACCGAGTGTCGCCGACGTCCTGAAGGCGTTAAGCCCTCTCAACAAACAATTATGTAGGAGGACCGCCCAATCGTTCTTCTATGTAGAGGGGGGGGGGGGTCTTTCTATGTAGTCAGGGAACAGCGAGTATCGCCGATGTCCTAAAGGCGTTAATCCCTCTCAACAAACAATTATGTAGGAGGACCGCCTAATCGTTCTTCTACATAGAGGGCACGATGAAATGCGTAGCATCGAACGCTCAGCTAGTGGGAGGTCTTTCGAGAAACATATTCATCATGGCTCTAAGAGGAATGCTCACTCAGTCAGAGATCGTGAAACGGTACACGGATCGTAAAACACGAATCGTTACATGCGTTCCTGAAGGCGGGTCAGAAACATGCAGTATCATGATTTTACGATTTTAGCCCTTGTTGAAAATCCACCATCAACAGCTATGATGCGGAAGGAAGAGTCATTTATCTCCGACGCAAAGATTATCAATTAACAGGGGAGGTTGATGAAAAATCTCCCCGCCCCGAAGAATCATGTTAGAGTGAGCAATCGCCTGATAAAGAAATTCAAGATGCCCCACGGCAGTTACAGGATGGCACAGATTCCACTACTGATGATCTTGAGACAATCAACATCGGATCAGAGGAAAATCCGAGACCAATCCCGATCAGTTCTACACTGTCACCAGAGGAACGAACAAGATTAATAAGCCTGTTGAAGGAGTATCAAGATATTTTTTCTTGGACGTTCGAGGAAATGCCCGGGCTTGACGACAAGTTGGTCACACATCACTTGCACATAACTCCTGGCTCCAAGCCTGTCAAGCAACCGCCCAGGCAGTTCAGACATGAAGTTGAGGAACAAATTAAAGTTGAGGTTCAGAAGTTACTAGCAGCAGGATTCATCAAACCCATTCAACATTCGACGTGGCTAGCGAACGTTGTACCGGTCAAAAAGAAAAATGGTCAGATCTGATGTTGTGTAGATTTCAGAAAACTGAACAAATGCCCTTTAAGGACGACTTTTCTTTTCCCAATATCGACATGTTCGTTGATGCAACCAGTGGCCATGACATGTTCTCATTTATGGATGGTTACAGTGGCTACAACCAAATCAAGATGTATGAACACGATGCTAACAAGACTGCATTCCGAACCCCCATTGGGAATTTTCACTACACTGTGACGCCTTTTGGATTGAAGAATGCAGGTGCCACCTATCAGCGATCCATGACTGCCATATTCGATGACATGATGCACAAGCAAGTGGAAGACTATTTTGATGATGTGGTGGTGAAATCAAAGACTCGAGCATCCCACCTGGACGTTCTGAGACAAGTTTTTGAAAGATGCAGAGAATATAAATTAAATATGAACCCTATGAAATGTGCATTTGGTGTTTCTTCTGGAAAGTTTCTAGGATTCCAAGTCACTACAGAAGGGATCAAAGTCGACCCGGATAAGGCAAAAGCCATTACCACCATGCCTCCTCCACGTACCGTGAAAGAGCTTCAGAGCTTCATGGTAAAGGTAAACTACATCCGACGTTTCATTCCTGGATTAGATCAACTTATTGCTTTATTCACTCCTCTACTGAAGAAGGGAGCAAGTTTTGCATGTACGACTGTCCAACAAGATGCATTTCAAAAGATCCAGCAAATACTATTATCATCCACCGTCATGAAATCCCCGGTGCAAGGACGACCATTGATACTCTACACGGCCTCTAGAGATGTTGCTATTGGGGCTCTTCTCTCTCAAGAAGACGAAGAAGGTGTCGAGTGTCTGATCTACTACTTTAGTTGTACAATGAGAGATGCTGAACTCTGGTATCCTAAGGCCGAAAGAGCATGCTTAGCATTGGTGCATGCGATTCAGAAATTCACACATTATTTGCTGTCAAACAGAATTGTACTTGTTGCTGAAGCTGTAAAATTCTTACTGTCAAAACCGGCTTTGATAGGCAAACCTGCAAATGGTTACTACAGATGTCGGAGTTTGACATAGCGTGTGTCTCACCCAAAGCAATCAAGGGTCAAGCAGTTGCGGACTTGCTCGTTGCCTTTCCAGGAGAAGACATCACAATGCTACATGAAGATATGCCAGGTGAATTTCCAGAAATCTCAGTTATTAAATAGGAAACATGGTTGTTATACTTTGATGGATCAACCACTCTTAGCAATGATACTGGTGGAGCGGGGGTCGTGCTAGTATCCCCATATGATGAAGTCTTCTCTCATTCATTCAAGTTAGATTTCCACTGCACCAACAATTCAGCGGAATATGAGGCCTTATTGTTGGGATTATCCCTGGCTAAGCAAGCAGGAGCAATGCATCTAGAGATAAGAGGAGACTCAAAGTTGTTAGTCAATCAGATGAATGGCGTGTACTCTCTCATAGAAGTGACACTTGCTCCATTCAGAGCCGAAGCATAACGTCTATTGGCTTATTTTTCTGATGCAACGATCGTCCATACTGGTCGTACAAACAACAGACATGCTGACTGTTTAGCAACCTTTGCATCTAAATTGCAATTCGAAGGGTCATAGAAATCCATCACTGTACAAAGGAGTTATGTGTCATCAACCTGGCTCACTCAAATTGAAAATTCTCAAGCGAGCGACTGGCGGGTACCTATTATTCATGAATTGAGCAGTTCTCTTACAGAAGGGAAAATTAGCCTCAAGGAGTTGAAGAATTTTTTTCTGCTACACGGAGCATTATATTATCGTAATCCTGATGGATCTTTGTCATAATGTCTCGTAGATGAAGTAGCGAGCGAGAAAATCAAGCGCATACATGAGGAAATATGCGGAAAAACGTTGGTGGTTACACTTTACAGGAGGCTCCAAAGGCTTGGGTACTATTGGCCCTCAATGGAAGCTCAATCGAGAATGTTGCAAGGATTTTGTCCTAATTGTCAGACACCGCCTCATCATTTGGAAGCTCTAACGGTCCATCATACTGGGGACTGGAGAGAACCTTACATCAAGTACCTGCGCGACAATGATTTACCATCAGAAAAGAAAGAAGTAATCAAACTCACCCAGAGGGATAAGCGGTTTGTCTATCTGGAAGGGATTTTATATCGTAAAATCTTTGGTGGGAACCTATTGAGATGCTTGGCCGAGCATGAAATTCCAACAATTCTGAAAGAAATGCATGAGGGAGAACACCAAGGAAAGAGGAAATTATTTCTCCAGATCCATTAGAAATATTATTGGCCGACCATGGAAGACGATGCAACAGCCTATATTCAGAAATGTCATCAGTGCCAAATCTATGGTAACCTCATTCACACTCCTTGTCTTCCATTATATTTTGTGAGCAGTCTATGTCATTTCTACAGCTGGGGACTGGATATCATCGGGAAAATCAATCCAACATCCTCGAAGCAGCATGAATACATCATCACAGCAACTGAGTATTTTACCAAATAGATTGAAGCTATCCCTCTTCGAAGCATCACTGGAGTCACGATTTCAGCCTTCATCAAGGAATACATCATATGTAGATTCGGCGTTCCTAAACATATCATCACAGATAATGGATCTCCTTTTGCTAAAAGACATGTGGAAGAATTGCTCGAGGAATATGGTATCAAACAAATTTTATCTACACCGTACTATCCCCAAGAAAACGGACAAGTGGAGAGTACCAACATGACTTTGATCCGGATTCTTAGTCGAACAGTTCATGAAAACCCTCGAACATGGCATGAACAACTACCCATGGCTCTATGGGCCTACAGAACCACACCAAGAAGCTCAATCGGAACTTCACTGTATTCCCTCGTTTATGGTGCTGATGTTATTCTCCCAGCCGAGATCAAGATCCCTTCTGCAAGGATTGCAACACCCAGCGGAGTGCAATGGGATGAAGCTGAAGTCTCGAATTCAAGGATTGCTGAATTGGACATGCTCGAGTCAAGGAGGGCCAAGGTAGAAAAATATGTGGAAGCTTACAAACAAAGGATTTCCAGGGCATACAACAAAATGGTAAGACCTCGAACATTTCAATTAGGAGATTTGGTTTTAAAAACAGCGAAGCATATTCAACAAGATATGTCCGCTCCCATGTTCTCTCCAAAATGGGAAGGGCCGTATGTAATCATCAAGGCAGTATCCAGCAGATATTACAAAATCTTGGCTGTTAATGAAGGTGTGGAAGGAAACATCATTAATGGAAAGTGGCTCAAAGCAAATTATGCCTGAAAGATCAGTAAACAATTATTTTAATTTCAAAATGTAATTTCTATTCCTTCAAAGAGTATGCAATATGCTCATTCATTCGAAATTCAAAATAGATTTCATTAATCAACCAGAAAAGTTCTTTCATCCATCAACCATCCTACTTTATTCAAAACAAGTCTTAACCTACAAAAAAAATCTCTCTCTCAAACGCTCACTCAGAGCAAACCATCCAACAACAAATAATTTTTACTAAAGGCCATTTCAAGCCTCTTTTGAAAGTTTTCAATCTTCACTTTCAAGTCCTGGACAGCTTTCTCAACCCTTGCCGACTCCAAAGCGAGTGCCTTTTCTTCTTCCATGATAGCAGTTGTAGCAGAAATCAAATTAGCAGCAACAGCCGCTCTATCAATCTTGATAACCTCGAGTCGACGACGGAGCCATCTTATATTGAACTGCAAGGTCTCACTGTTCGAGATCATATCATCCCATCTATGCAGTTCTTTGTTCTTGACATCTCGCAGGTTTATCTTGTTCATTTCATCAATGATGGGCAATAATCCAGCGACTGTAGTCAATAAGGTTGGCAGAAAACCTCTCCATGCTTCAGTAGTAGCAATGTGCCCGTACCTTTTCCAAATCGTGGTGTAAAGGGATGCATAACACTTGGGGACGATGAAGCCGCCAACGAGTTGATTGTCCGGGAAAATGTTTACCATGGGAGTTTTGAATAGGAGTCCAGCCGCTGGATACTCCGAAACAGGAACCCTAGAATCAGCATCTATTGAGTTGATCGAATTGTCATCAGTACGGTGGTCACCACCGCCAGCTACAACCACGGACTTTCCATTCTTTTTCTTCCTATCGTCAACAACGACGTGAACATCAACCCGTGACAAAGAAATATTCGATTTAAGTAAAGTTGGAGCAATGCTCATTCGAAGGAAACCTCTGATCAGAAACTCACGGATGTTCCAGCACCAGCACGAGCAGGTTTATAACGAGCAGGAGCCTTAGCAGTCCGCTTGGGTTTCAAGTTGTAATGGGAAGAACAAAGTCGGTCTCCCTGATTATTCTGCAAAAAATTATTTTCTTCGATCAGTCATTCTGATTACATGAAGATAAAAAAGAAAACCGTGTAGCCTACCAAGATGGATGTTCCAACTTCATGCCTTGCCAGAGATTCATTTTGAGAAGAGGCACTGCTATTAGACATGATGATGATAGGTATGATCGTGATCAAAATTTCTTATGATAATATACATGAGCAGAAGAAGATATGTTCGTATAAATAGAAAACCCTAAGTCCCGAAGGTTAATACACAAGACACGGTGGATACTTATCCTTCGCAGATAGTCAAATCTGTTACGGTTTCTACGGCGCGAAGAGAAGTGATCGTACTGGGGACTGATAACTTGTGATTACGTGGATATGGTCAAGGGAACCCTAATTCAAGCTGATCGTTCGTGCGTGTCACATGTTTCTTCAAACTCTTACCATGTCTGTAAAAGCAGCATGCCCAGAGGCATGAACGAATGGTGATCCATCGAAGGATCATGATCCTTGCGTAGGGATGTCTGTTAACTTCATTGGGAAAGAGGCATAACAGAATTACGCAGAAGATAAGATAAATGATTATCATTCAAAAATAATTATTAAAGTAATCTCTATGCAGTCAAGTTGCTCAAATGACCATAATAACATCTACTTCAATGAGAAATAAGATAATCAATTATTCAAGAGGATTGCAAGCAAGACTAATCATCAGAGTCATCGGATTCACGATCGCCATCCTCCATGGAATTTTCTTCGAGCTCTCCGTCAGTGTCATCATCAAAACCCTCACTGGGGACTTCTTCCAATTGGTCTTCAGGGTCGCCGTATATTGCGTCTAAGTATTCATCTTCTTCATGTTCGGCTCGAATGTCAGCCTTGGCCAACCGCTCAGCTCTCATACCTGGTAGATATGGCTTAACTCTACGATCAGTGGGCTTCCATACGGATTCAACTTCCTCAGCATCTGAGTCGGAAGCCACGCCATCAGGACGCGGTCGAATCTTATCTTCAGCCGCTAGTCTCGCTTGTTGAAGTCGTTGTCTTTTCTGCTGATAAGCTGCAAGTTTTTCATCTTCATCTTTTCTTTTCTGCGACAATTCATCATGTCTCTGTTTCTCTTCCGCGTCCACATAAGTTAGGAAGTCATTCATTCCCTAACGAATGGCTCTCAGAAGATCAAGAGACATACCGCGTATAAGATTTATGGCATTTCTGAAAGGTTGATCTACCTCCGCGTGAACGTCCGCTAAGTTCTTCATCTTCGGTTTGATATTTCTGGAACATTTCCCAAAAGAGTCAGAGACATAGTCATCACCAGGAGCTGCCATTATCTGTTGCCAAAAATGCGAAGTCAAAACAAGTCGGCAACAATATGCGCCAAAATGGTAACTCTCAGACTCTTACTTGTTTACAATTTCACTAGCTGTAGTGATTATAATGCAAAATCCCGGGAATTTGTTTGTTTCTTCAAACCTACAAAGACGGACAAAATTCATTATTCAAAATCATAACTTGATTTTCATAAAAATGTGAGCAATTCACGAAATTTCCATTATGTGAGCAATTCACATAATTTTCACCGTGTGCGCAATTCCACCGAGTGAACATTCATTGATTTTCGAGCATACACTATTAAATCCACGGGAACCTTATTTAATTGTTTTCAGCAATTGCTCAAAAATCAAAATTTTGATTTTTACAAAATCTTAACTCACGTATTTTATTTTTAAAAACGTGACAAAGTCACGTATATATATAAAAAAAAAAATCTTTCTCGCTCATACGAGCATTCGTCTATGAAACGAGGGTCTTTTCCATTTTGTGAAAATTCATACATTAAAATAAGATTTTGGTTATCATGAAAACTCATAAACATAATTTTCTCCACTGCAAATTGGATCATGTCTATTAAAAAATATATATCTCTTTCATATTAGGGATTATTGTTCGTTTCTTAAACCGACGGACGGACGGACATTCATTTCCTAAAACAAGTTTTCATAAAAATTTACGCATGCATATACACATATGGGTTTTGAACAACTCATGAATAACATACATAATTTCAAAAATAAATAAATTACGCACCTGATCGGTGCCGACCGGAAATTGGTCGGACGGTGATCGGTGACGAATAATTCTGGCGACTTTTTCTTCTTCTTCTCCTTCCTTGCTCGGAAGTGAAAAGAGATCAATAGGGGAGGGGGGTGGTCGGTCGGTCAAGAAGAAATAAAAAAGAAGAAGAGAGTTTTAGGGTTTCTTCCCTTTTATAACAATGTTATTTCAAAAACCTAATAAAACTCTTTCCCCTTTTTGGGCCCGGGCCCGTAAACGCTAAATCGACAAAACTGGACGTCTGACCGTCCAAATCAGCAGTGCCTCATCTCTCCGTGCTCACGAGATAACACTCTATCATACTGACAGGGTCCTTATCTGGGCATTTGCTCGTACATGACATCATTGGAGAAAATATGGGATTCTGAAAATGCCTTTGCACTACTAAGTTCAACTACTTATCTCGTCTACTGGAAAATTACCATCCAGTGCTTACTACGGAACATGACTGTCCCTCACTAAGCAGGGGACTTAATGTTGATGGTGGATTTTCGGCAAGGGCTAAAATCGTAAAATCATGATACTGCATGTTTCCGGCCGGGCTTCAGGAATGAATGTGACAATTCATATTTTATAATCCGTGAACCATTTCACGATCTCTGACTGAGCGAACGTTCCTCTCAGAGCTATGATGAATATGTTTCTATAAAGGCCTTTCAGCTGAGCGTTCGATGCTTCACACATTTCATCATCACCTCTACATAGAATCAAAATGATTGGGCGGCTCCTAGACATAATGTTTGTTAGAGAGCTTAACACCTTCAAGACGTCACGCTGCTCGTTGTTCCCTTACTATGTAGAGAGACCGTGTATAGAATCTCTTGATGATTGGGCGGTTCCTAGGCATAATGTTTGTTAGAGAGCTTAACGCCTTCAGGATGTCACGCTGCTCATTGTTCCCTAACTATACACCCCCTCCTAACGAGTATGACGCTTCAATCATCTCATATCTCGATTCAGCAAATAGATTAATTCTGGCCGGTCCCACACCTTGCAATTCCTTATTTTCTCATATTATTATTTCCTTCATCTCACAAAACTCCATCGTTTGAGTGAATTAGTTTTTCAATATTTTCTCAAATATTGCTCAAACCATGAAAAAGCCAAAAAGTCAAATTGTCACATGACCGACTAGGCTTCTCACGTCAAAAATTAAAATATCATTATTTTAATATTCTCAAAATATTGGTCGAACAAGCAAAGATCTACTTGCTCATTTGAGCGAAATCAAGAGTTTTAGTCAAGATCAAACTCTTCTGAAAATCAAAAATATTGCTCAAACGCGCACCAGAAAATACCAAAACTCTCAGGACTGATACACGGGCATGGTACCTTGACCGACCAAGGTCGGCCCTTAGGCTTGCAAGGAGCCGGTCCCACACTCTTTCATCACTTTGACCTAATTAGCTCTCAGCAGTTCATAGTGGGTTCAAACTCTTTCCAACCAACTTGGAGTTTGCTCAATCGACCACCAGCTGGTCCCACGACCACCAAGGGTCGGTCCCATGACCCCTTGTCCGATCCTCATCTCTCCATAATTAGGTTTTATTACCTAACGCTCATACGAGCACTATTTTAATAAATGATTAAACCAACATTTCATCATCATTTCACCAACTGGTCAACAAAGGACTTTGGTACATGATCACTCGAGCACCTGGGCGCTACATGGTCGGACATCATCCCATGTAGCCGGTCCCTCCTTCACTCAGTGACTTATTTTCAGTAAGTTATCAATTGATCAGCAATCGATCAAAATTAGGGTTTCGAATTGAATACTCTGCAAATCATGATTCTGAGCAACCTCAAACACTAATAATTTTATGTTGATCCAGCAATCAACATCTTGATTAATTATATAATATTCGGTCCAGTTACCAATATTTTAATTAATATTTTATTTGGTCATGTTACCTATAATTCATCAAATGAGCAATATTTGCTCAGATGATCGAATATTGATTCAACTATCCATATTTAGTAATTCATCGAATGAGCAATATTTGCTCAGATGCTGGAATATTGATTCAACTATCAATATTCAGTAATTTATCGAATGAGCTTTGCTCAAATGCTCGAATATTGATTCAACTATCAATATTCAGTAATTCATCGAATGAGCAATATTTGCTCAAATGCTCGAATATTGATTCAACTATCGATATTCAACAATTCATCATACAAGCAATATTTGTTCAGACTATCATGTTGATTCAATTTTCAACATCATTTATTCGAGAACTATACGTCCCAGCAAACATATTCAATCCATGAATCCTAGAGCATTCGGCAATCATGCTCGACTGAATAATACTTAGACTCATCTTCTAATCAAGTCAACGACTGACTGATCAAATACACGTTTGATTTGCAGACTACACATTCGTGAGACATCAGTCATGTCAAATGGGGGATATTAATTGGGGTTTTGGTCTGGCGGCCTAAGGCACGTGTGTTCATCCACGATGAGAAATGTGAGTAAGTCGTGCAAGCGATTGAGGAAGTTAGCAAAGTAGTGGGTGGATGATGTGTTTTCAACTTTGTTGTAGTAAAAGGTTCGTTTAGACTTATGAAAGCAATTGATTTTAGACTTATTTAAACTAAAAATAGAGAAAATTTAATTCCAAATTTGATTTCAAGATTGAAAATAACCAAGACACTAGATTCCACTATTACACATGAATGAATGATGGTAAAAATTCCAAAACTCTAATTATCTTTTAAATCTCTTATTTCTTAATTCACAAATAATCAGGCATATTCTCAAACATTAATTGTATTCCCTAAGCATAGATTATCTAAACAAAGTATAACCTATCTAATTGAATCACAACTAATTAAGAAAATAATGCAAACAATTAAAATTCTACAAAGTAGTGATTGAGTGAATTATAAAATACAAATTAGAGAAAAATAGAATAGTTACCAATTATTCATGCATAAATAGCTTCCTCCGTGCCTTGGTTACGAGAGAATTAGCTCATCATCGTGGAAACACGCTCAAAATTCATCTTTATTGCTCAAAAATGGTGTTCACACTAATGAAATGGGAGAAAAACAATAAAACCGGGTTTGTAACACTTTTATTTGTTACAAACCGAGCTGTTAAAGAGAACGATAAAACTGAAGTGTTGTTGTCACTGTAGCAATACGACCCACAAGCAATTGTCGTTGTCACTGTTGTAAAACGATGGTTCGACGTGCGTCTTATGTTCTTCGTGTTCTTCACAACAGCAAAAAATGGAGTTTTTCTGCCACTTGATTTCTCGACTCTCTGGTTCTTCCTAACTGCTCCCAACTCTCGACACCCATTATATGACCCCAGGGGACTCTATTTATACCCGAAATATGCATTGAATCTCCTCCATAACTTCATAAATTCTCGGCAGTGAAAGAAAATATTTTCGGATATTTTTTTCCTGTTTAGCTCCTTACGCGTTTTACAGCTGAAAACTCTCCTTGTTTAACTCTTACACGCCTATAGCATTCTCCCAGCACATTCCAAACTCTCCCAGCACACTCCAGAAACAGCAGACGCGTGAATATCTTCTCCCTTTGCACGTACTCCCCTGTTTTGCTCCATGACACGATTCAACCAATTCTGATCCAAACGAACACCCATACCAGCTTTCAATAGTCATATCACGTCTAGCCACTAAGTTTCAGGGATTAAATCTCACTAAATCACGTCCAAACATCCGATAAAAATTCTGGCAGAGAAGAAATGGTTTTCCCGCCAAAATTTATTTTTTGAATTTGAGAAGAAGATGTCCCTCCCCTAATCCTGCATGGGTGTCCCTTTAGCACTTGTCTTATTGGGTGCAAATCACCACTTTTCGATCCAATTTTGCCGCAAGAGCTTATTCCCTAGAAAAGACTTAAAACAACTTTATTATAAATAAAATGAGTCCTATATAATGTAGTTATGGGTGAAAATGCGTCACACTTACGTGCTTATCAGTGGACGATCAACCCAGTCTCCGCACGACATGGAACTGGTTAAACCACGATCTCCCACTTTCCCACTCTTTCATTCAAACAACCGTCACACTTACTGGAGATCAATGTGTCCATGTTCTAGCAATATAAATAAGTTCTCTGAATTCATGATTAACAAGGACGGATATACGGGAATTACACAACAATTCTCATCTGAACAATCACTCTTAACAGAGCGAAATTCAAAACTTAATCGAACCCAGCAGTTCATTTGCAGAAACCTACAACACATTCACAATCTTTGATCACCATTGATATCACACACTTCTAAGCCTCCCTCCTACAGATCAACCCTCTTCCCTCTTTGTGACCGAATTGATTCTGGAACGACCATTTCTTGGTTTAGGCCGGAGTCCTACAGATTTATCTCTAGAACTCAAAGCAATCCCATGCAGTGCATCTGTTTGAGATTAGGCAGTTTGCTCGGTTGGGGAGCCTCCGTCCGCACGGTCGTCTCCACTTCCTAAAAAACCAGAAAATCGTTTCCCCCCATCAACACTAAGATAAGCAGTTAAGACTAGGACTCAAGTGTGGGCAGCAACCAGATATTAAAATGAAAATTATTTCTCAAAATTAACACAATACAGGTCAAAGACCGCACACACACCCCTGAAGCTATGTTTCCTAATTTAAGGAAAAATATGAAACTAAACTCAACTACAGTTTCAAAGGCACCAAATGTACTAACTTCAAAACTTTACTTTTGTTGATGGTGGTTTTTAGTTCAGGGCTAAAATTGTAAAACCCTTCATTTATTATGCTGCCATTCTGCAAAGAGATAGAGCCATGTAAAAGTGATGAGTACACAACCTCTTCATTTGCGCATTAATTGAGCAATTTAATATGTTTACATGAAATTTATCCAGAATGGTGCATGTAGAAACAATCCCAGATATTCTGTAAATTTCGACACCCTGCCTGTATTATTCATTAATATAGGACCCACTGAATACTTTCTGTGCTGTGTTCCATGGATGAACCCTTAATATTGATATGACATGATAATTAGTGTTACCTCGCAGCTGAGTAGCACAAATTTCCCGAAGTATCAAGGTTGAGGTTTGCATAAAAGTATTCAGTCAGAAAGCATGCTGCTCTCTGGCAATAAATAACTCTGTGTAAACATGCAGAATCCAATCAATTTTGTGATAATTCACAAGATTCAATATCAACCTAATTAATTTGCAAAAATTAGGTTTTTTGCGCCCTGCACAATATATCAGACCCTGTTGGTCGAAACTAAACCAAGGCAATTGATCCGCCATGGATCAGTAGGTGCAAAGTCCTACCCAAAATCAGAAAACAAGGAATAAAAGAGGAGCCGCGGAAAATAGGAGCAGCAAAATAGGAAGGTGTGGCCGTGCCATAGGCCAGCCGACGCCACCTGCAGATGGCCACTCCCCCATGTTTTCCGGCCCTCCTCTTCCCATCGACCAATCAGGTCGCTTTAAATGCGCTACATGCACATGAGATGTGGCCGGGCCCATACTTACCGGCCCTCTTTCCTATCGGCCAATCAGGTCGCTTTAAATGCGCCACGCGCACTAGAGATGTGGCCACGCCCTATGTTTGGCCGGACCCTTTTCTATGACCAATCAGGTCGTTCTAAACCCGCCACGCGCATAAAAAGGCCAAACCATGCCAAACGGCCACCATGCAAATTGCTAATCGGCATGCCAAACGTGCCACTCCGCCGCAGTAACATGCCAATGTGCCACAAATGGCGTAGGTACGTGCTAACCCACTTTCTGTTCGTGGCCAACGCCATAACGGACTTCAATCAGGGTATTCTAATCATAAGCACGACTTTTGCTTTAGCGGCACTAGTCGAAACCCTAATTTCCACTTGTGGCCCAAATTACGTCACTTTGGCCCCACAACATGTCACGAGCCATGCGGGACCCAGGAAACCCTAAAAATGGCGCCATGCTATGGCAATCCTTACGCCCGTGGTCGTTCCCACATTATGGCCTTGCCATAATTCCTTTGACGTGGCCATGGCACCATCTGCATAAAGAATTTCACCGTGCCACGACCACATGCCACACGCGCTAATTAGGGTTTTGGCATGCCAAACCCTAATTTAAGTAAGGTTGCTACACCAACCATGCCAAATAATGTTGCCTAGGGCATTAAGTTTGATGTGGAAACTAGAGCCAATATTGCCAAGCCATATTTGGATTCAACACCAATATGCCAAGATATAACGACCGTGGCTACGCAAGGCGCTATTCGCGCCAATAAGCCACTGGCATGTCCAAATCGTGCCACCATGTCACTGGCGCCACTATGCCATCACCAGGTGCCAACGGAATGTGGCCATAATCAACGGCCACCTTCTCACATGAATTACAATCTCAGCCGTCCAAATTCGCCACGGAATTGACCGGCCTATGGTAAGTCTTAAGTGACCAACCAAGAATAACTTAATAGCGTCACACGCCATTCTCCTGCTGCAAGTCTCTTGACTTACTTGCCACACATGGCTATCCTCCACCTATCTGGCGTACAATTAATCAGAACAACTAGGTCTTGCATACGAGACCCACTCAGCAATCTACTACATATTTTCCACGAAAATACTTGAGACATAAAACATGTCACAAACTGGGGGATACTCATCAGGGTATTGGTCTGGCGGTTTACAGCGTGCGGCGTGCAACACGCCCATTATAAGAAAGTGTAAAGAAAGCGGGCAGTTAGTGGCGGCAAGAAGTAGTGGGTGTAAACTAACCCGTTTCCTTCATAGTGGGGACGTGGTTTCTAGCATTTACACATTACCCCACTTCTCTATCACTCAGCTACTCCCACTTCCTACGAGATCAGGGTGCGTTCAATTATGACTTGTATAAATAGATTTCTACCTATTTCGACCAGACAACATAGTTTTGGTTACCAACAACACAGTATCCATAAAAACACAAAAGAACTGATAGCTTACATTCCGCAAGACAGTTTCACATTCTGATACAAGTTATAAATAGCCACACCTTCAGAATTAACCATTCTGGTCTCAACACCTTCTTTGTTTCCCTCCCTAAGACCAACCCTTCTCCTTCACTTTGTGACCGAAGCAAGACTGGAACGACCATTTCTTGGTTTAGGCCAGGATTATACAGATTGATCTCTTGAATCTAAAGAACTCCCGTGCAGTGTATTTGTTTAGGTCTAAATTCGTTTCTCATCAACACACCCAAATTTACCAAAACCAGCAGAAAAAGTTTTTACCCCAAAACAACTGGCGACCACAGTGGGAGATTAATCTCTTGGTTGCAAATCAGTTTCTCAGGATTCATTCCATTTTTCTCAATTTCAAAAGGGTGGATCTTAGATCCAATTCAATCATTAAACTCAATTTAGGTTCAACAACCAATTTCAATTCCGGTGTTCCGTTCGCTAAGAAGCTTCACAAAAATGTTATTTCAAGCAATGCTACTGGAAATGCCTTGGATAGATGAGCAACAATAAATCTCCCAGATGAAGGGACCATAAAGCCACGTGAAGACACATGAAGACATTATTACTACTTAGGAAGGCACGATGGCTTCTCTTGGGGTCCGAATGGAGCAGCCACATCTGCAACACCATAAGTGTTATATGGAGCAATCCGGAAACGCCTCAAAGTGATCACCGATATTAATGTCTCCAGGGTTCACACTCAGGGAGATAAAAGGAAAGATTCGCATAGCCGTTGTTTCAGTATGGAGATAGTCGACAACAAATCTCAACACCAGTGGAGTCCTAGAAAGTCACCTACAGAGATCACGAAAGCAAGGGTCTATCTCCATTCCACCACTACTACCATTTTATGGTCAGGTGTATCCGCTATCACTTCATCAGCAAAATGTATAGATCCATACCATGGCGCAATTCTGGGAATTCGTACATCTACAATAATAAAGGAGGCTTGACACATCTTCAAATCATTCATAGGGGTTCTCCTATTATGCCGGCCCAAGGAAGAGCAAGCCCGGGACATCTTCAGATCTACTAGAGACGACGTGTATAGAGAGCAGCCTCAAGAAGATAACGGTGCCCGCACCATCATGTCATGAAAGAATCCGCAGCCGAGATAACTTCACGTAGAGGAAGATTCGAGAAGTTGCTGCACCAAAAGGATCCACGTTTCCCATATTTCCTTTGCCCAGAGAAGCGGGTAATGCTGAAGAGTTCTCCAAATTTCCTACCGGAAGAACCTACACCGGATGTTCCAGCAAAATAATAGGCATGGCATCTCGATGACTACGTCACGAGATCCAAAATTGAAGCCCACGATTTCCAAGTATACTGCTGGTACTAACACATCAACAGATAACTCACAAAGAGAGACACCTCATCATCAGCGTCACCCACGGACATGGCATGTGTTCAGAAAGGTCATGGGTCATTTTGCAAGAACCCCATCAGAAACGTTTCTACACTGCCCTCCGGAAGAATTGAAATTGGTGCTAATTGGTGAAGAATCTTGGAGTGATACATATACCAAACGATTCGCATGGAAGTCTTCTACTACATACTAAAAGGGCATATCAATCCTATGAATGAGCTATAAATATAATCCGAAACTCTCGACTACGTGACAGCTGAAAAGCCCACATAATTCTTCCTGGAAAGTTATGAATTCTCGGTGTCAGGTACTTTTCACCCACCAAACGGACTCCGAATGAATAAATTCTTTTTGAAAAAGTTATATTTTCCTCTTAGCAAAAGAATAAGAGGTTAATCACCTCATTCCGATATCAAGTGAAGATTTTGCGCCCGTTTTGGCAAGAAGACATGAATATGAAATTTTTATCAAGTCAATACACCAAGGTCGCATGCAAGCAACAATAGGCAAGCTGCCGCACGCAGAGAATCACGGAAGAGCTACTTCGCGAAATAATAAATGAGAAGGATAAGAAGAAATAACCTCACGGACATGAGTTATATTAAAAGGAGGAATCCTTCTTTTGGGCCATAATGTCCGAGCCACTCCTTCCTGCCAAGGTTCGTGCCCGTAGCCGCCACTCCTTCCTGCCAAGGATTGTGCCGTAGACGCCACTCCTTCCTGCCAAGGATCGTGCCATAGCCGCCACACTCCTCCCTGTCAAGGATCGTGAACGCAGCAAGCTAAGTTTCGTAGTTGTGGCCACTTTTGTCCCATCCCGCAAAACTCATGGTCGTGGACAGTTTTACTCGGTTATACATCCAGCCAATCCTTTTGCTTCCATGGACGCCCATGCAATTCCAGCCAACCTACTTTGTTCCCACGACAATGTAGTCTTTTCTGATCACAGCTGCTGCCAAGAACCTTTGATGCTCGTTTGTTGATACCAGCCAGAGCTTCACCATAGCAACAACCACTACAAAGGTAATCCTTACTTCTCCATATTTTAGTTTCACATGGAAGAAGTAATAGAGTCACCAGTACGGATGCAAGATGGTGATATCTTTATCATGGTCAACCCACCGGCCATACAAGATAGAAACATGTAAACCACACTTGGGGACTGAGGCTCTACACGGAATCCCTTCACTGTCAAAGCCCAGAAAACACGGTCAACCAAAAAGTCATAGCCACGACAATGTCATCTACTCTTCAAAGGTGTAGCGTAAGGATATCATCACCTCTCTGCCTGGAAGGCGCCTACAACACTTTACGAGGCCGCGACGGATCCCAAGCATACTCAGAGAAAACAACTTCAGTAACTAAAGAGAAGTGCGACCGGGGGCTGCTCATCGCAGTCCATCCCCGACAACAATCAAAGATTCATGAGATAACTTCATATACACGGCTGAAACATTTTTCTTGAAGAAACAGGTGGAGCCACGATTAACAACATAACTCTCTCACTTCTACCTCTTCGTTATCCAGTATATTTCGTCCATGTGATGTTCCAAGCATCTCAGCATCGCATCCGGGAGACTACAATAAGCTTGTATCAAATCCCATAGGCGTGTATTCAAGGTGATACAATCAAAGTAGGCTACACTTGGGGACTGAAGCCTCCTTCGGGTTTAGAAGTTTAAACGCAGTCACTACCTTACCAGCGAATGCAGTAGAAGCACATCTTCCACGAGAAAATAGGCTCAGGATAATTACACATGGGGACTACCAGCATGGGATGCCTTCACTTCCCTCAACCAGGTTATTTCTGATGTCAGCATCGGCACTGTCGAAGCTTTACGAGCCGCATGAATTTCTCAGCATGAAGCCGTACACGTGCATCAAAGACTCCCAAAAGCACGCCACGGAGATATCACTTATCCGGCAACGTCATCGGATCTATGACCAGACAGAAGTGTAACTGGGGACTGCTCATCGCATCCCATTCGATACAATAGTCCGAGATGCAGAAGATGGTTCAAAGGATGTCGCTTGGAATGAAGTTCTTGAAGACTTGATAGCAGCACGTCGGAAACGGAACGCCTCTCAGCTCGTCTACTTCACCCAACGGCTCCGGAAGATTTCGACCATACAAGCATCCACAGCATATCATCATCGCAATCAGAAAGGCAAGAATAAGCCTTCTAGAGACCGGCTCAGCAGTCCAGACACCAAATAACTTAAAGTCAAGGATGAATCAACAACGCAACTACACTCTCCAAGATTAGCCCTGACGTGATCATTGCCGAGCATATATTTCATCCATCCATCCCAGGAGTGCAATGGAGTTTGGTAAATTTTGAAATCCACTGGAGAGGTTAGATGCTCATTCTTCTGGAGTCAGAACCTTATTACACATTCTGGAGAAGATCGATGGTACTGTTGGGTGGCTACATGCGCAAAATAGAAAAGAGAATCTACCTTGAGTTCTCTTGGCTCGCCTTGCTGCTGATTATAACTATTGGAGATTGCTTTGTTTCCGTTGACGCCGCTAACAAAGAAAGTCATTCACACCGAGCTAAATGTCCAAGTTTGATCAACTACTCATGGATATTACACTCATAGCTAAAATACGAAGACAAGATGAACTTACCTTGCCGCTGACGATTGGCACGCCTATGATCGAGCTGCAGCAAACGAACATAAGAAGCAGACGAGTGAATAATAAAAGGGGAGGAAGTTAGCACGCCCTTTTTTATGCATAACACTTTTGGAATTCGAGTAGAGGAGGTTTTTCCTTTTAGACCATGCACGGAAGAAGGCAGCTGGGCCCGCGGCGCCAATGCTCCATTGCACCAACCTCCATGACCAAGCTAGCAGTGCGCCAGCACGAGGAACACCAGCCGCTCCACCTGCAATACTTCGTGGCCAAGCCAGCCGCTCAACCTGCAACGCTCCGTGGCCATGCCAGCCGCTCAACCTACAACGCTCCATAACCAAGCCAGTCGCTCAACCTGCAACGCTCCGTGGCCAAGCTAGCAGCGCGCCAGTACAAAGATCACCAGCCGCTCGTATTTGCTGCCAAAGGTTGATCAATATTTCCTAGTAATCCCCACATGCCTCTCCTTTTCAGTTTGTTATCGTCTGTCACCATATAATGCTTACCCCGCAACAGTGCCACTGTTACGCGCTAAGCAGAGGACTTAATGTTGATGGTGGTTTTTAGTTCAAGGATAAAATTGTAAAACCCTGCATTTATTATGCTGTCATTCTGCAAAGAGACAGAGCCATGTAAAAGTGATGAGTACACAACCTCTTCATTTGCGCATTAATTGAGCAATTCAATATGTTTACATGAAATTTATCCAGAATGGTGCATGTAGCAACAATCCCAGATATTCTGAAAATTTCGACACCCTGCCTGTATTATTCATTAATATAGGACTCACTGAATACTTTCTGTGCTGTGTTCCATGGATGAACCCTTAATATTGATATGACATGACAATTAGTGTTCACTCGCAGCTGAGTAGCACAAATATCCCGAAGTATCAAGGTTGAGGTTTGCATAAAAGTACTCAGTCAGAAAGCATGCTGCTCTCTGGCAATAAATAACTCTGTGTAAACATGCAGAATCCAATCAATTTTGTGATAATTCACAAGATTCAATATCAACCTAATTAATTTGCAAAAATTAGGTTTTTTGCGCCCTGCGCAGTATATCAGACCCTGCTGGTCGAAACTAAACCTAGGCAAACTAGGCAATTGATCTGCCATGGATTAGTAGGTGCAAAGTCCTACCCAAAATCAGAAAACAAGGAATAAAAGATGAGCCGCGGAAAATAAGAGCAGCAACAAAGGGAGGTGTGGCCGTGTCATAGGCCAGTCGGCGCCACCTGCAGATGGCCATGCCCCCATGCTTGCCGGCCCTCCTCTTTCCCATCGACCAATCAGGTCGCTTTAAATGCACCACATGCACATGAGATGTGGCCGGGCCCATACTTTCCGGCCCTCTTTCCTATCGGCCAATCAGGTCGCTTTCAATGCGCCATGCGCACTAGAGATGTGGCCACGCCCTATGTTTGGCCGGCCCCTTTTCTATTGACCAATCAGGTCGTTCTAAACCCGCCACGTGCATAAAAAGGCCAAACTATGCCAATTGCTAATCGGCATGCCAAACGTGCCATGCCACGCCAACATGCTAATCGGCATGCCAAACGTGCCATGCCATGCCAACATGCTAATCGGCAAGCCAAACGTGCCACTCCGCCGTAGTAACATGCCAATGTGCCACAAATGGCGCAGCTACGTGCTAACCCACTTTTTGTTCGTGTCCAACGCCATAACGGACTTCAATCAGGGTATTCTAATCATAAGCACGACTTTTTCTTTAGCGGCACTAGTCGAAACCCTAATTTCCAGTCGTGGCCCAAATTACGTCACTTTTGCCATGTCACGAGCCATGCGGGACCCAGGAAATCCTAAAAATGGCACCATGCCATGGCTATCCTTGCGCCTGTGGTCGTTCCCACATTATGGCCTTGCCATAATTCCTTTGACGCGTCCATGGCACCATCTGCACAAAGAATGTCACCGTGCCATGATGTGATTTTAGATAGTGGTAAGAATGAGGTTCGTAAGACTTGTGAAAGCAATTGAATTTAGATTTATTTAAACTAAAAGTAGAGAAAATTTAAATCCAAATTTGTTTTTTTTTTAGAGTGAAAATAACCGAGACACTAGATTCCACTATTACACATGAATAAATGATGATAAAAATTCCAAAACTCTAATTATTTTTAAAATCTCTTTTTCTTAATTCACAAATTATCAAGCATATTCTCAAACATTAATTGTATCCCTTAAGCATAGATTATCTAACCAAAGCATAACCTATCTAATTGAATCACAACTAATTAGGAAAAATTATGCAAACAATTAAAATTCTACAAAGTAGTGATTGAGTGAATTATAAAATACAAATTAGAGAAAAATAGAATAGTTACCAATTATTCATGCATAAATAGCTTCCTCCGTGCCTTGATTACGCGAGAATTAGCTCATCATTATCATGGAAACATGCTCAAAATTCATCTTTATTAATGCTCAAAAATGGTTCACAAATGATGAAATGGGAGAAAAAATGAATAAAACCGGGTTTTGTAACACTTATATCTGTTACAAAATCAATTGTTACAGAAAACGATAAAGGAATACCGTCACTAGCACTGTTGAAGAACGACGGTCTTTAAGGGTCTTATGTTCTTCGTACCTTCTTCACCAGCAGAAAATTTGTTTTTCCTGTAACTTTTTTTTCTCGATTTCTTTATGCTCTAAACGTCTCCCTATTCTCTCCCTGAACTCCCTCCTCTTCTGTGAGTCTCCTAAAGCCTTTATATAGTCACAGGATCAAGAATAAACTCGTAATAACTCAAAAATCTTCTCGATATCCAACCATTAACTCATGAATATTTTATTTTATGTTTTATGTTCTTACGCATATTTTCGACGTATACACGCTCCAGAACTTCCTTGTTTGACTCCTCCACACTTCTGCAGCAACCAAACTCCATCACAACTTAATCCATGCACGTTCAAACACGCTATATTCCGAGGTTGCATATTTTCTTCCCGACGAAAATTCAGCCCAACTGAACGCATTAGAACACTCATACCACCATTGTTTGGGCATATCACGTTCATCCCAATCAAAATCAGTGATTGAATCTCACTGAAACTCCTCAAAAAATCCAACAGAAAATTCCGCAGAAAATGAAAAAAAATTCCCGCCAAAATTATTTTTCAAACGATGAAGAAAGGTGTAGTGCCCTGAATCCAAAACGAGGGTGTCTTTAGCAGCTCGGCTGCCTTGGGGGCGCCCTTATCCATTTTTAGGGTGCCTTTAGTAATTTTGGTGGGTGCCTTTAACACTTTTTCTGGGGTGTTTTCAACACTTTTTCGGGGTTCCTACGGTGTATTTCTGGGGTGCTTCCGGTGCATTTCTGGGGTGCCTTTAGTACTCTATCCTGGGGTGTAAAACACCACTTTACGAGCCAATTTCGTCGCAAGAGCTTATTTCTCTAAAAATACCTACAAAGACATGAAATAACAAAATAAATAAAAAATCGAATACTAACAATATATACAATTGAGACATATTAGACACAATAATGCGTCTATCATGCCACGGCCACATGCCACACGCGCTAATTAGGGTTTTGGCATGCCAAACCCTAATTTAAGTAAGGTTGCTACGCCAACCATGCCAAATAATGTTACCTAGGGCATTAAGTTTGATGTGGCAACTAGAGCCAATATTGCCAAGCCATATTTAGATTCAACACCAATATGCCAAGATATAACGACCGCGGCTACGCAAGGCGCTATTCACGCCACTATGCCACTGGCATGTGCTAATTGTGCCACCATGTCACTGGCGCCATTATGCCATCACCAGGTGCCAACGGAATGTGGCCATAATCAACGACCACCTTCTCTCATGAATTACAATCTCAGACGTTCAAATTCGCCACGGAATTGAATGGCCTATGGTAAGTCTTAAGTGACCAACCAAGACTAACCTAATAGAGTCACACGCCATTCTCTTGCGGCAAGTCTCCTGAATTACTTGCCACACATGGATATCCGCCACCTAGCTGGCGTACAATTAATCAGAATAACTAGGTCTTGCATACGAGACCCACTCAGCAATCTGCTACATATTTTCCACGAAAATACTCGAGACATCAAACATGTCACAAACTGGGGGATACTCATCAGGGTATTGGTCTGGCGGTTTACAGCGTGCGGCGTGCAACACGCCCATTATAAGAAAGTGTCAAGAAAGCGGGCAGTTAATGGCGGCAAGAAGTAGTGGGTGTAAACTAACCCGTTTCCTTCATAGTGGGGACGTGGTTTCTAGCATTTACACATTACCCCACTTCTCCATCACTCAGCTACTCCCACTTCCTATGAGATCAGGGTGCGTTCAATTATGACTTGTATAAATAGGTTTCTACCTATTTCGACCAGACAACATAGTTTTGGTTAACAACAACACAGTATCTATAAAAACACAAAAGAACTGATAGCTTACATTCCGCAAGACAGTTTCACATTCTGATACAAGTTATAAATAGCCACACCTTCAGAATTAACCATTCTGGTCTCAACACCTTCTTTGTTTCCCTCCCTAAGACCAACCCTTCTCCTTCACTTTGTGACCGAAGCAAGACTGGAACGACCATTTCTTGGTTTAGGCCAGGATTGTACAGATTGATCTCTCGAATCTAAAGTACTCCCGTGCAGTGCATTTGTTTAGGTCTAAATTCATTTCTCATCAACACACCCAAATTTACCAAAACCAGCAGAAACAGTTTTTACCCCAAAACAACTTTGTAAAATAGAATGTATTAGCAGATATTGACAATCATTATGCTGGAAAAAAAAGACAATTAAATATAAAAAGAGAAACATGTAACCAACTAGAATACCATGATTCAGTTCAAATGAAAATACTAGCCTGGTATCAAAAGATGGAATACTAAGAGTTATTGCCACAATATGAAGAGATAAACACTAGGAAAGATATAGTTGGAAAGATATTCACCAGTTTTAATCTAAACTTACTGACCAATCTAATCCAGAGATAATTCCAGCAACTAAGGAAGATTGATACTTAGCTATCTAATTATTACTCGAGAAACCAATGTAAGTGAGCCCGATCTCAAAATAAGCAGATTGCAATGAAGTAAAAGAGAAAGTGTAAGTGACAGATTGCTATTAATGTATTGTAAGACAAGAGAAAATAAAATAAAATGTAAACTATTGCTCTGATCCATGTAAAGCAAAACCCAAACACTCTCATATCCTTAAATCATAGATAGCATACTATATCCATACAAGTAAACTCATATATAACATACCATATCCATATTCTTGCTTTGGATTATCTATCACTACTATTCAAATTTAATTAAGAGCACCGTCTGCTTTATCAATCACTACTTTGTCTGCATTAGAGATATGGTAACCCCAATACTTATCAAGAATTGGAGAAATATAGTCTATCCACTCTTTTCTAACGTCATCAATTTCCAACATACCATAGTTCATCCCCGACTTAAACATATACAATCAAGAATTTTAACACATGTAGGCACTGTTTAAAAAATTATATTGTAATTTCGTGGAAACATCATAAGTCGAACGAAAAGGTTGAATGACTACCTCTTGAGGGTTCTGCATTGCAGTGCCAATTTCTTGTATGTGCTTCATATACAACATGACTTAAAATCCACACTCCCCGGTTCCTTTCTATTTAGGGTTGTAATCTAAACTACCGACCAATTTAAACGGAGATAATTCCAACAACTAAAGGCAAGTTACTACTTATCTATCTAGCTAATTATTACTCGAGATAAACCAAAGTAAGTGAGACAGTCTAAAAATAAACAGATTGCAAATGAAGTAAAGAAGAGAGTATAACTGATAACAAGTGACAGATTACTATTATTGTATAGTAAGCAGGGCCATCTTTTAGGTAGGGTAAAATGGTCGACCTCCCTAGGCCCAAAAAACGAAGGGGTAAAAAAAAAAACTATATCTTCATTATATATATATATGTGTATGCAGTTTTATCTTAGTTCAGCTTTCAATAATTGTAAAATATTGTCCCGTTAACATGCGAAAGTAATACTACTAATATTAGCTTTTTTTATAAAAATTGGTACCATTACCAATATTAGTCTTAGTTTTTCGTAATACTAACAATAAACATCTTGTAGGGGCAACATAAGAAACATCTTACATAATATAAGTCTCCCAAAGTTTCATGTTTTTCATATGTGATTCAAGAGGTACTTTTTCAAGTTTCAAACTACAAAATATATGTGATTCATATGATATGAAGCGCATACTAGAATTATTTTTGTTTATTGAGTTTCTTACCTTCAATCACATTTTAGATTTTATTATTATAAGTATTTAGGAAGTTTCGAAGATTTTATTAGACGTTTAATTTTCTCGTTGTCTGGTTTATATGAGTATAAATAAATAAGTGGAAAAAAAAAACAGGACCTAATTGTTAGAACATTTGACCTAACCGTAACCAAAGGAAAACATTAGGTTTTCGTTGTTTTGTTTATTTGGCCTTAGGTACCTAGATTCTAGGAGTGTCAATGTCTGCCCCAATTATCCTGAACCAAAGGGAAACATTAGGTTTTCGTTGTTTTGTTTATTTGGCCTTAGGTACCTAGATTCTAGGAGTGTCAATGTCTGCCCCAATTATCCTGAACCGAACAAAATTAGTTATATTAGTTATAGTTTTGGGTCCTAGTATCGGATTCATTGGCAGTTTCAATATCCAACGTGTAGTCACGTTTAGGATTTGTTAACATTCGGTTCCTAATCGGGTATATTTGGTGGGTACTCACTAGACTAGATTGTAGGAACCCGAATATATGTTTAATTTTTCGTATAATTAGTCCAAATCTATTTGATTTGACTTCAAGATTTATATCTTTCTAAGTTATCTTACATTTAATCATCTATTAAGATATTAATACAAGATTATCAAAACAAATCATATTAAATTCAGTTATATTTGAATTAAAATTAGTACGATTAAGACTTTTTGGAAAAAATTAAATTATTATTCCCAATAGAACCGATTATATCCTGATTCGATGTGTATCCGATTATTTTATCTGTTCTGGATCAAGTAATGTAGGAATCAAAACTGATTATTTTAAACGGTTCTGGTCCAGTTACTGAGATATCCGACCCGACTCATAGTGGATTCTCTTAAAAATGAAGAGTTATTTACAATCTTAAACTTAAAATCGTAATTTGGTATTTTTCTAGTACCATTAAGTTATTCCTTGCATGGATGGAAATAACCATGCATGATAAAGTAAAACGTTATTTTGGGCACTACTCCATTTTGGAGGGGGATTACTATTTCTTTTTTGGGTGGATATTTGAAGTAATCCTAAGTCACCCCTTATCTAAGTATTTATGTTAATACCAAACTTACCCTTTTTAGCTAAATTAGTTAGGGTAATGATTAGTTAGTGTAAGAATTAGTTAGATAATTAAGTTAAATTAATTAGAGATTAGTGATTAGTGATGTTAGATTAATTAGTCGGGTGCTTTTAGAAGAATAATTTTTGAGAAGAAGAAGAGGGTTATGTTTTTTTTTTTGTTTTTTTTAAAGATGGTTGATTTCGAAATGAGGGTTTCGGGTACTTAGGTATATTTCAAATTTAGTTAATGTTGCTTGAATTGGCCAAAACTTTCGAAAAAATGAAAAATTTATAAACTGATTTCGACCATGGAAATAAAGTTCGGCTACGACATCTGAAGAACAGTTAGCCGAACTCATATGCAAGTGTAGTTCGGCTAATGTTTCTGAAAACACAGGTAGCCGAACTCAGCTTTAATGGAGTTTTTTCTTTCAGAGAAAAGTTCGGTTAGGAGAAAAAAATTGCGACGTAACCGAACTAAAAGTTCATCTTGGAAAAAAAATGAAAAAAAAGTTGCGACGTAATCGAACTAAAAGTTCGGCTGGGAAAAAAAAAATCGACGTAACCGAACTCAATATATAGGTTTTCAGAGAAAATTTCGGTTAGGAGAAAAAAATTGCGACGTAACCAAACTAAAAGTTCGGCTAGGATTTTTTTTTGCAAGGTATCCGAACTTTTCTCTGAAAGAAAAAACTCCATTAAAGCTGAGTTCGGCTAGTTCGACAAACTGTTTCACATAATTCCTAGCCGAACTTCTCTCTGTAACTTTCATTTTCAACTCATTTTTGATGATTACTACTCATTTTTCCAACCAAAAACGAATCACAGGTAATGGGTTTGTGGAAATTTCTTTGAATCGAGACGATGAAGCGGAAAGAAGAGAAGAAAATGAACCCTCTAATAGTAACGGATTTGTGAAAAATTAAAAGTAATGGATTTGTTATAATTTTGATTTTGGTTTTGTTTTGTTAATGATTTAGATTAGGTTATATATATATATATATGTATATTTATTAGATTAGAATAGTTTTAATTTTAATTAGGTTAAGGGTAGATTAGTCATTTCCACACTTTATGACACCCCATATAAGTACAGGTAGACATTCTTATCACATAATAGTCACCCCCAAAATGGAGTAGTTCCCAAAAAAAACGGTTCATAAAGTACAAGTACAATCTCCAAAAATTGTTGTGCTTATACAATTTGTTTTGCACTCCCTTGACGTTTACAATTACATATCCGAGCAAGAGCCACCAACAAGAAGTCCATTGGGTCTAGATGTTTTACCTGACTGTAATATGTTCACTTCATGTATTTGCCCATAAGTGTTTCTAGCGAAGCCCACCCGACAGAGGATAATGCTGACTACCTGGAGGCAATGAATTAAGGACCGTGGAATGTTCAGCAAGTAGTTTCTTGTTAAGTTGTAAACTCGTCTCGAATCCATTAATTGTCATGCAAATGATATCCATAAAATTTGTATTATCATGAATTTGTACCATCTGAAGACAAGATGATTCGATGATGTAAAGTTTATCATATCATTCTAGTGATGGGATATTATTTGGTATGAAATGATTTTCATTGAAAGATGCCCATATTGGATGTGGAATTTTATGCAATCTCAACTGACAACTCCCTTACACGATGTTACCGGAGTTTTTAAGGGAAAAATCAAAACTTGGGGGATAAAAGATGCAAACTTGTAAACCCTACCTACCCCAAAATCAGATATTCTAAGAGCTGGGGCTATGGGTAGTCTCCAAATGGAGACTAACTCACTTAAATGAACGAGGACTCAATCAAACGAACGAGAGAGCCCACTATGGACAAATAGAAAAGAGGCACTACACGGGAGACAGTCTCCCGTGTAGTAAAAAAATCTGGGAATTGGACCAGACGGGGGAATGTCCCCGTCCAAATAATTTTTTTATTGTTTTTTAATCCAAACAGGGGACTGTCCCCCGTTTGGTGTAATTTTTTTTGCTACACGGGAGATAGTCTCCCGTGTAGCTTTACTTTTTCCTGACAGGGGACTGTCCCCCGTCTAGTGTTAACTACCGACCACTCTTTCATTTGAACGAGTGCTTGAAAGTCTTGGGGGTGGAAGTGGGGTGAAAGACCCCCACAATAGGGTCTAATTTGATCAAAACGGTAGTCACCTCCTCCATTTGATTGAGTAACACTACCCATAGCCCTTTCTCTAAGAAAGGAAAGGAGTAAGATATACAGAACCATTTCATCAAGGTTGACTAATCCTCTATAGGTCCTCCTAAAATTATCTACATAAAATCACTACGTTTATTTTCTGTTTTTTGTGTTTAGCCCACAATATATTTGCATTTAGTCTACCAAAGTCTGTTTATTTCTATCAAAAAAATTTAAGCCCCTTAATATTTTTTTCTGGCTCCGCCACTGTATTTCACCATTGGGATTACGTTTTACAATAATATTTTATTCTTTTTTTCATAAATTTGAAATCTAGAATGTTGATACATATATATGGAAACTATTTCCCGATAAGAAATGAAATTCCTGTCGGCAAACCACCTCTCAGTAGCATTGGAAAATGATTTTCTTTTTCTGAATCACTATAAAAAAAAATTGTCAAAAAATAAATAATTTTTTTTGTCTTTAAGATACCATATGTCTAGCGTAATCTTTTTCAAGTTGGTAAACCATTTCTCTTCTTCTCAATGAGACTTAAAGTTTCATATCCGCTTTGCATGTACGATTTTGTACACAACATATAGTATTTTAGCGGAAAAACTGTTTCCTCATTGGACATGGTCTTGAGCGAGGCTATGGGAAGGGCGGTGCCTTCCCAATGAACTAATATGGCATAAGTATAGTTTCGTTCATGCATAGGAGATTCCGGAAAAAAAAACTCAAGATGACAGATAAAGTATCTTTGGTTAGGAATAACAATTTATCAGTTGTCTAAATTTTAATTTTTGTCCTTATCCTTAATCAATAATTCAAATTAATTAAAATAAGCGACATTCATTTTTCCATTTAGGTTGTTTCGTAAAATAGTTTTCATTATTGGATTTCACCTCCAGTATTGGCTATTACTATTTCATTATTTCTATACCATCGCCTTAGCTCTTAGAGCGATCACTGCACCTTAAGGACGAGCCTAATAAGGAGCTAACTGAGACTATAACATGATAAAAGGCTTTTGATTAACTGGAAATATCTAGAATTTTTCATGACAAAGATGGGATTCCGTAAAAAGTGTTACAACTGGATTACATTATGTTACTTTACTTCTACTTTTTCCGTACTTATCAATAGCTCACCTTTTGGGTTCTTTAGAAGCTTTCGAGGAGCTAGGAAGTGTTGTCCTATTTCCTCACTTTTGTTTAATATTGTTATGGAGGGTATTTCAAGGTATTTGATAAGGAATCTCACCGTCACTTGTTTAATGTTTTTTTTGTATCATCCTCAAATATTGTGGTAACTCACTTGCACTATGCAAATGACACCATATTCTTTGTACACGACAAGAAGGAGGAACTACATAACCTTTTTTCAACTATTGAATGTTTTGAGTTCATATCTGTTTTAAACCTAATCAACTCTAAAACCAGACTGATTGTTATTGGTAATGAGCCTAACTTAACTAATTGGGATGCTGAATTTGGTTGTATTACTGATAGTTTGCCATTCAAGTATTTTGGAATGCCACTAGGTGCGAAATAAAATTCCAAATCCATCTGGGAACTTATAATTAAGAAGTTTGATGCAATAGTTTTTATTTTTCAACAGGACTCCTTAAGTAAATGAGGCAAGTTGTCGCTGCTTAAATGTATCATGTCTTCTTTGCCCCTTTACTATTTCTCTCCGTGTAAGGTACATGTCTTCATCATCAAACAGATTGAAAACAAGATGAGGAATTTTCTTTTGGAACACAATGTAGGGTCCAAAACCTCTCATCTCTAAGATTGGAACATGGTTTGTGCTTCTAAAAGGGGGGCGGGGGGGGGGGCGTAGGAGTTATGAATCTAATAAGAATAAATCTGGCTATGTTAGTTAAGCGGAGTTGGAGGTTTGGGGTGAGAAAAATCACTTATGGTACAAAATAGTAGTAGACAAGTATATTGACATACAGTCCTATTGGATTCCACTTAAAGTTTGTACTTCTTATGGAGTTGCTTGTTGGAAAGCTATTTCTGAAGTAAACTATCTAATATGTATACATTCAATTATAGATATTCAATCAGGTTCTCAAACCTCGTTCCCTTTAGATAAATAGATTGGGGATAAGACACTCGTAGACTCTTTCACCAATCATGTTAAGCTTGTCAATAACAAGTATATAAAGATAGCTAATATAGTTTTCATAGAGGGTTATTGAAAATTTGAATTTAAAAGTGTCCTTAATGGGTTGGAAGATATAACCTACAAGGCTGAACTTTTTTTGGTAATTGGTTCCCCTGGATAATTCTCCTGATACAAGAAGTTGGGTGTTGGTTAATAGTGGTTTGTTTTCTGTTAAGTCTCTACTCCAAGATGATTGTTGATGATGAGATTAAGAACTTTCCATGTTCTTTTATTTGGAAATATGTTTTTCCTCCAAAGATTGAGTTTTTGATATGGTGCCGGATTCATGACAAGCTTAACACACTGGATATCTTGCAGAAAAGGGTAGATTTATAATTCTTGTATTATGTGTGGGAATGAATCTGAATCCCAGGATCACATTTTCTTGCATTGTAAGATTGCCAGAAAAGTCAGTTGTGTGTTAACTCCCTCTACTTATTGGTCATGGGTCTTTCCAAAGTCGTTGTCTGATTTGGCTAATTGTCTGTAACATTTGAGGAGAAATATTCTTTCATGACGGACAATGATTTAGGCACTTATGCAAGAACTTAGGTTTTAGGTTGGGTTGCTGCTAAGGGTATTAGGGTTCATGTGAACTTTGCTAATTCTGTTATCAATTGGGACTCTATTTTCTTTGATATGTAGTTTTTTGTTTTTGTTTTTGTACCTTTGGTAGACACTCTGTAGATTCTCTACTTCTAATAAAATCTTCTTCTTTAATTAAAAAAAAAGTTGAGATTATCGCCCATCCCTTTGTTTGGCTAGATTTTTTTTCAGTATATATATATTATGTTGATCTTTAGACTTAGCCCAATTGCTTAATGATACTATCTGTCACAGGTTCAAACTATGCAAATTCAACCAATCTTAACAACGACATTATGCTCCACAACACAGTCTCATCCTATTTGCACTTAGCCAAAAAAAATTCCTATTCATCCCATACTAAACATAAGTTCTGCTACTCCACTTGATTCATAAAACAATAAGCCAACAAAAAAGGGATAAATGCACCAACAGAACTTAGCTTGAATCTTGGATGAAGCCTTATTATTACTGTACATTTAGGGTCACACAAATTCTCATTGTTCCGGACACCCAAAACTTCACAAGATCAGGCTTTTATAGCCTTACAAAAGATATATACAAATAACTAACTAGTAGTTACAGATTTACTTTATACAAGGCAGTTGGCCAACCGTTCCAACTTTCCTAACTCCTTTTCTAAAGCCATAAAGGAAATTCCTATCTTTAGAAAGCATAAAGCAAACACCAACTCCGTGTAACCAACTCTTAACCGTCAAGGTCATGTGCCTGGAACATGTCTCTAGCCTTGCTACACTATGATAGCTTAAGTCAGCCAAAGTACGGCTATCATTGTTGTGCATCCTTCCCCAAATGATGCAAGTGTGCTTATACAAGTCTTGCTTGCATCCCTGCATCCCTCATGCACACAGGCCATGTGCCAAACTTTTTTGGCACCTATTGATGCTACCAACATCTTTTTCCATGTCCAAACCCTGTTTGACCATGCCTTGGCCTAGCCGGTAACTCTGAATGCATCATGCATTTCTGACCTTGGCCATGTCGAAGATAATGCACAACCTTTGTGCATTATTACTAGTCCGCTTGGCCGAACTGTTAGAGCATAGCTCGGTTGAACCCACCAAGCGTTGGTATGTCAAGTTTGGTTGTCATATTTTAGTATCAAAACCCATCTAAAGTCGCTTGATTATTTACTAGAATCAACTTTGTTTAGGTTAGACTAGAAAGTCTAGGAATGTTGAGACGTATAAGTATTACTCTGATGAACTGAAGAAAGTGAAGAAATAACGACTGCAACGAAGACATCATCCTTCCTCTTGAGGTTAGTAATACTTACTTGATCTTGTTTCCATTCCTAACGTATCTTTCAAGTCATCTTATATTGATAACATAACATGCGAAGCTATATTTATAATACTCTAGTGATTATACTTGGTCATAGCTTTATGATCAAAGTATCAAGTATTTATTTTACGAAGTATAACACTTATCTTTTGAACTTCATAAATACGACAACAACATAATCTATGTATTTAGTTACTTGATTAAATGTAAGGATATAGGTGTGATTTCATCCTAGAAAACTATGTATTATTACATTAGTTTAAGGAAGTGGATTTATGAACTTGTTTCATAATCGAAAGGGAAATCATGAATGTGTTGGTCCGGTTCTTTATTGAATATATTTTGGATGACCAATACTAGATGACAAGGTAGAACCTATCTTGACTTATGTTGAGAATCAAGGTATAACCGGTCATAGCCTATAATATGTAGCAAGGTGTAACCGGTCACAATCTGATTTAGAAAGCAAGGTATAATCGGTTACAAGCTGATTCGGAAAGCAAGGTGTAACCGATCATAATCTACATCGAGGAGTAGGGTGTAATCGGTCACAAGCTGAACTGGGAAGCAGGGTGTAACTGATCACAAGCTACTTTGTGAAGCAAGGTGTAAACGATCACAAGGTACATTGGGAAGCATGATTTAACCGGTCACAACCTACCTTGGGGAGACTGGTATAACCGGTCACAACTAATATTGTGAGTCATGGTATAACAGGTCCCAAGAGCAAAACTGATTTTCCAAAGTTCACACATTTCTTCATGACGTGTGTGAATTAGGAATTAGGGTTTTCTAAGAGAAACTTCTAGATTTCGACATTATTTGTATATTGGACATGTACATAACTCTTATCATTTATAGTTCAAAGATATTCCTTGATGCTCAAGGTGATCTCATACCGAAATATTGAAAAGCATTTAATTATGATTTTCATAATATATATATATATTAATTACCATCAATTACAGCATATCCTCTGGAAAAGGTTTATTAGTTGATGTGTAAAAACCAATAATAGAAGTTTTCTAAGATAGATTTCGGAAATATTTTTTGGCATTTAATTGGGAATAGGAAAACCGAAATTAGGTACTTTATTGCATGTCTTGAGAATATATTCGGATTTGGAATTTCCTTGTTGTCCAAACAACCTTGGTTTATAAATACTTGAGTTTGCATTTTTTGAAAACTATCCTAAGAGTCGGGCAAATTTCATTCGTGTTGTTTCTGGTGGAGCCGTCTATCCAGAGAGGAAATTACCCCAATTAGGTGAAATCTCTTACGACCGCTCATTTAAAAACTTTTGTGGAATCAAGAAGCTCTACGAGTACCGTTGGTGGGAAACTAGATAAGTGCATTGTTATTTTAGTTTTCGATTATTAATTTGATTGACTAACAGTTGTTGAAACTTTGATTGCACCTAGTTTTTTTATTCTTGAAAGCCTTATCTTCAGACATAAGGGTCACTTAAACTAGATTAAAGTATCGATGGGATCTTTAGAACCATTTGTGGATCTAAAGACATCTTTTGATAATCCATTGTTAACAGACTCCGTTCTGTGCGTGATTGATCACAAGAGGATTCAAGTTTGGGTTGTGCAGGTTATTGAGAAGGAAATTTAAGATTTGAAGACAAAGAAGATTTTCTTATTAGTTTTCGTATCTTGTGAATTTGTGCACACATCTTGATCAGTTGGGATCCAACTTAGATTAGATTTATCTAATCAGAAAGTCGTATTGATCGACAACTATCATTTGGTGGTATTTTTCAATATCCAAATATGATAGTTGTGAATCTGAATCTAAGTTAATGATTCAGATTGATCTTACCTGACAAAGGATTTTATTAGATTAAACATAAGAGCCTTTGTAGACAACTCAAAGATATCTTTTACTAAAGATTAATAGAGTGGTTACCAAACAGTTTTATTCCTTTACTTTGGAATACGATCTAAAGGAGTGGTGATTCACGTGCATGACTCTAGAAGTCGAAGATGCAGGGATACTGAAGAAACTAAGTAGCTAGGGGTATTCTACTTGGTCTCAACTATATGGCATTAGATTTTGTATAGCGGCTTAATTATGAGAGTACTCAAAACTAAACTAGGTCCCGGGGTTTTTCTGCATTTGCGGTTTCCTCGTTAACAAAATCTTGTATGTGTTATTTACTTTATTTTCCGCAATTATAATTTGTTTATTATAATTTAAAGTAAATACACTTGTGCGTTAATTCCTAGTCACTTGATATTGATCCTATAGTGTTTCAGTTTAATATTGTACCTACTATCAAGTTGATACTTTGTTATTGTATTGTATCGATTTCATATCAATAGACGATCACACAAAGTGTATATCATAGTTGTCGTATTGTCTCGACTTTGTCCATAGACGATCACACTTGGTATAAGACTTATTGGTTGATATTTAAAATATTGTGGTGTATTTGGGTACCCTCGTCTTTTCGCGACCGGTCATAGACCTCCCCCATCAGCTGAACTCGACGCCCTCGTCGATTCTTTTTGTTGTAGGTAAGCCTGAATTTATTCTTCAAATTTCCACAATGTTGTATCCTTCTTGTTAGAGCATAGCTCGGTTGAACCCACCAAGCGTTGGTATGTCAAGTTTGGTTGTCATATTTTAGTGAATCAAAACTCATTTAAAGAGTCACTTGATTATATACTAGAGTCAACTTCGTATAGGTTAGCTTGAAAGTGTTAGGATATGAGACTTACAAGTATTACATGAAGACTTGAAGAATGTGAAGAAGTATGGATCTACAACGACAACATCATCCTTCCTCTTGAGGTTAGTAATATTTGACTTGAACTGTTTCATTCCCTAACATATCTTTCAAGTCGTGCATATTGAAAACATAACTGCGAAGCTGTGTATAATACTCTAGTTAGACATAGTATTAAGGAATACTATACGAGGTTTATTGCTTAACCATTAAAATTTGTATATAAGACATCGACATGATCATATGAATGTTATTGTGATTATGTATGGGTACGAGTGAAGATTTCATCCTAGGAAACAATGTTTTACATTCGTTTAAAGGAAGTAAGTTCATAAACTCGTTTTGTGAATCGAAAGGGAAATCGCTAGGCTTATTGGTATTGTTATTCATTGCAAATTTATTTTGAATTACCAATATGTGTGTTTAGTATAACCACTCATAAACTTGTTTATGTATCTTGGTAAAACTATTCACAAGGCCTGACTTATGTATTGGTATGACTTTTATTAGTGAAACCGATCTTAAGTAATCACTCAAGATGGTATGATCGATGCCTTGTAAATAACAACTTTTATCTAGCCATTGGGGAACCGATCCTAGTAAGAGGTGCAGCAAATTTACAAGAGGGAAATCGACCCTTGTAAGAGGTGCAACATGTTTTTAGTAGATGGGGGAACCGATCCTATGAACATGTGCAACAAGTTCTTAGAAGATGGTGGAACCGATCCTATGGACATGTGCATCAAATACAGGTAGTTACCATAAGTATGTGTGGAACCGATCCTAGTACCTAGTAAACCGATCTTTGGTAACTAGCGTGACTATGCACAGTACTCACATGGAGGTAGAACCAAACTTGTTTTGGTAGAACCGTGAAACCCATGATTGGTGATTTGATAGGATAATCAATCACATAGTTCTTGGAAGTCAGATTAACGAATTCTAAACTTATTTGGAAGTGTGGAAAATTGTTTCCAAGATTGTAAGTATGAAAAAGGACTTGCAAAGTAAAGATGTCAACATACTTTGAACATGTGCATTAACTCTTATCATTAATTGTTTAAAGATATTCCTTAATAGCTAAAGGAGAATCCCAGGATCGAAATAAATTGAAAATCTTAATTAAGGTTTCTTAGTTTTTATATGCTATTTAATTTCCAGCAATTAAATGCATATCTTTAGAAAATAATAATTAGTAATGTGCATTTACTAATTATAGAATTTTCTATTGGGATTTCGGTCAATATTTAGACAGTGCATTTCCAGGAGTTATGAAAACCGATTTTGTGTTTATTGCATATCTTTGAGAATATTCGGTTTTGGAAATTCCTTGGTGTCCAAACTTCCTTGTCTATAAATATTGAAGTTTGCATTTCTAGCAAACTAATCCTCAGAGCCAACAAAACTACCTCAGTTGTGTTGTTACTGGTGGAGCCGCCTATCGGAGAGGTAAGTACCCTAATTAGGAGAAATCTCTTACGGACGCTCGGTTTAAATACTTCTTTGGGATTGAGAAGCTCTATTAGTACCGTTGGTGGGAAACTAGATAATTGCAGTTTATTTTAGTTTTCGATTAATTTGATTGACTAACGGTTGTTGAACTTTGATTGCACCTATTTTGTTTATGCTTGAGAATCTTCTCTTCTGATATAAGATTCACTCAAACTAGATCGAAGTTTCGACGGGGATCTTTAGACTGTTTGTAGATCTAAAGACGTCTTGTGATAATCCAATGTTAACAGACTCCATTCTGTGTGTGATTGATCACAACAGATTCAAGTTGATTGTGTGCAGGTGCTGATTGAAGATCAAAGAAGATTTGAAGACAAGAAGACTTTTTGGGTTCATAATCTTTGGTGTGTATAATACTTGTTTCGGATGGAAAGGGATCCAACTATAGTCGGTTTATCTTTGTGATAGATTGGATTGATTAGTTGAGTAGATCGGCATCAATACACTTCTTTGTGATCAATAGTATTGATTGCATGGTCTAAAATTACTTCAGTAGTTGTTGAGAGATTGATCTAAGGACCCGACAAAGGAGTTTATTGGTTAAACGAAAGAGCCTTTGTCAGACTCATATCATGTTGTTTGAAAAGAGTTGTTACCGAACAGATTTGTTGTTCCTTTACTATTTGGAATACGAACCAAAGGAATTGTTCCAAGTGCGTGACTTACTGCAAGTTGGAGGCACGGGGATACTGAGGAAACTAGGTGAACTACAGGTTTAGTTGCTTGGTCTCAACTATACGAAGTTGGTTTGATTTTGTATAGTGGCTTAATTATGAGAGTATTCAATTCTGGAGTAGGTCCCGGGGTTTTTCAGCATTTGCGGTTTCCTCGTTAACAAAATCTTGTTGTGTCATTTACTTTTATTTTCCGCAATTATAATTGTGTTTATTATAATTTAAAGTAAATTGCACAAACGTTAATTCCTATTTTTACTTGATAGATAATCCCTAGAGTTTGGTTAAGTCCGAACCTATTATCAAGTAAACATACTTCGTTGTTGTATTGTCTTGATCTCGTATCCCTAGACGATCACACGAATTGTGAACCGATTAGTTGTATTGTCTCGACTCAGTCCATAGACAATCACTTTCGGAAAAGGAATTATAGGTGGAAAATTTTAGATTGAGGTATATTTGGGTACCCTCGTCTTTTCACTTCTCCCAAGAATCCCCTGAATCTGGTAAACCATGCCACTTTACCAAATAATAGGTTCTCTTATTCTTCTTGCTTTTCCCCTCAACTCGATCATCAAATATAATCTCAACTTGCTTGTCGAATTGCGATCTGATTACTGGTGGTGCACGTTTCGGTTTCTGTCTTGAAGTGCCCAATAAATCAAGATGGTAATCAAGAAGCTGACATGAAAAGTGGGATGCACTTTTAGTCGTTCCAGCAACACGAGTATGTAAGCCATCTTACAAACTATTTTCATCACTAAAAAGGACTATCGTACCTTGGAATCAAGCCTCTATATACTGTCTTGGTAGAAATCATTTTCCAAATATGGGGAGTTTGCTTCAAAAGTACCATATCTCCCACCTCAAATTCCACATCTCTGCGTCGTAAATCAACATACTTCTATATCCTTCTCACTTCCTTGGAAAAACTATCACGCGCCTACTCAGTCATTTTCGTTTTAGACCTTGTATAGTGGTATGCTTCTGGATATGAGGCTTGCTTCTTAGCCTTAGGCAACCCATGAGGTGTTAATGGTTGTTTTTATTGTTCTAACTCGTAAGGACTCATCTCCGTAGATGAATTCTTGTGCAAATTGTAACAAAATTGAGTCATATCCATCAACGAAATCCAATTTCCATGGATAGCAGTCACATAATGGTGCAAGTATTCTTCTAATAGATATCCCCTCCGTCTGACCATCAATTTGAGGATGATTTCTAGTAGAAAAATTTAGTTCAGACCCAAGCAATTCGAACAAGGCAGTCCAAAATCTACATGTAAACCGTGAGTCTCTATCACTCGCTATATATTGAGGAAGTCCTCAATACTTCACTACAATCTTGAAAAACAGAGTCGATACAATGTCTGCATTACAAGAATGTGTACATGGAATGAAGTATACTTCAAAAAGCGATCAACGGCGACCATTATCGAGCTAAAGCATTGTACCTTAGGCAGCCCATTGATAAATCCATCGACAAGCATTTCCATAGCTTGTCTGGAATCGACTAAGGTTGTAGCAACCCTGCTACATTGCTACTTTCCGTCTTATCCAGTTGACACACTAAGCATGACTTAACATACAACTCAACATCTTCTTCCATCTTAGACCAGTGGTAAGAACAAGCAATCAAAGCATGTGTCAGTTCCATGTCTAGATGACCAGCCCAAATAGAATCATGCGTCTCTCGTAAGAATTCCCTTCTCAATCCACCTGAATTGGGTACATAAATTATTCCTTCTTTGGCATAGATGACTTCATCATTTATCCAACATCGATGAACGATCCCATCATAGATCTTCTTAGTCAGGCGCACACAAGCCTGATCATTCTTCTTATCTTCTTTGATTCGAGGTAACAACTCCACCTCAATTGTGGTCAGTGCCACAACATATTCTTATACCAACTTTATGCTCAATGCATCTGGTACAGAATCAAGCATTCCTGGCTTATGTTCGAAGTTATAGTCGAACTCTCTCAAAAAATCTAGCCACCTTGCTTGTATTGGCGAAAGTCTTTTCTGGATGGTAAAGAACATAATGGCCACATTATCTGTCCTTATGATGAAATAAGTTCCCAACAGGTAATGACGCCATATTCTAAGGCAATGTATCACTACCAATATCTCTTTCTCATGCACAACGTATTGTCCTTTAGCATCATTAAGCTTACGACTCTTGTAAGCTATCGGATTGGCCATCTTGCACCAAGACTCCCCCTAGAGCCCTGTCTGAAGCATCAGTGTGCACTTCAAATGGTATATCAAATATAGGAAAGCAGAGAACCGGTTTGTCGAGATTGCTTCCTTTAATGCATTGAATGACCGCTAACACTTATCAGTCCATGCCCAAGATTTGTCCTTCCGCAACAAATATGTCAAAGAGGATACTTTCTTCGAATAGGCAACTATAAAACGCTGGTAATAGTTATCCAAACTTGAGAAAGAACGAAGTTCTCCCAACTTCTTTGGCTCATGCCAATCAATAATGGCCTCTATCTTTTTATGGTTCATATGCATGCACCTTTATGATATCACATGACCAAGGAAAGTTATTGTAGTCTGGAAAACTCACACTTTTCCTTCTTCACATTAAAACTAACTTTTTTAAGATTTGCAAACACTTTATGAAGATGCATCGCATGTTCTTCCAAAGTCTCACTATAAATGACTATGTCATCCAAGTATACTACTACAAAACGGTCTATATACTCATAGAAAAGGCCATTCATCAGGTTGCAGAAGTATTTTTCAAGACGGATGGAATTACACGGTACTCATAAGAGCCATAACTGGTTATTATTACATTCTTTGGTTCACCCCCTTCTTCTATGCGCACTTGGTAATAACCTGAGCGCAAATCCAACTTGGTGAAAAACTTAGCCTTGGATAATCTACCAAACAAGTCAGCCACTACCGGAATTGGATACTTGTTCTTTACAGTTAGTTTACTCAAAGCTTTATAGTTTACATGCACACGAAGACAGCCATCTTGCTTCTTTAGGACAGAACATGAGCACTAAATGGAGTTTTACACGGTTGTATATAACCTACCTCTAGGAGTTCAGAAGTCTGTTTGCGCATTTTCTCGAGTTTTAACGGTGACATACGATATGGTTCTTGTGTAGGTAGCCTCGCACCTAGTACCAACTCAATCATATGATCGATCCTACGACGTGGCGGTAGCGTCTTAGGCAGTTCTAGACGCATCGTGTCTGCAAACTCTTTTAAGACATCAGTTATCCCTCCTTCAACTTCTACTAACTTTCTTGGTTTGATCTCAACCAACATGCCTAGGAAATTAGTCAAGCATTTACATAGACATTCTTTTAACTGAATCGCAGATAAACATGGCTTAAGTGTCTTGTATGGATCATCATTTTGTCTTACCCCAGGGACAAAGTATAGGTATTGAGGGTGTTGAATCAATATCCCATCTCTATGAGGAAGTGGTGACGTATTCGACGCACAAAAGAAATCCATGCCCAATATAAGGTCATAATCATCCATGACCATCACTAGAAAATCTAGTTTTCCTTTCCATTCTCCAAATTGAACATACGCATTGCGAACTTCCCGTCGACTGGTTTGTGGATCTGAATTAATAGCCTTGATGGTGTTACCCGCGCTAGTGACTGTTAATTTCAACGCTAAGCCAATATTTGGATAAGCCATCGCTAATACCCACTCTCCATTGATCTTGACATTAATGTACATCAGTCCAGGAGACATTTTCTTCTTGGTGTAAACCTTACTCCCTAGTAAGCGACTGATGTTCCGATATTCGACCATACCAATATAATGTCGAGCCTTCTCAGCACCGTGTTGTATCTCATCATAACTTTCAGTGTGTCTGGTACCCTTAGTGTAGTTCTGATATGTAGAACAACTCGTTTCACCCTTATCAAGTTGTTTCGAGGATATCTTTCGTGTCTGATCGGCAAGTAATAAATTTTTGGATATGCGGTTCACATACCTTTAATACTAACCCTTGGCTTGATCTTCGTTCCATCCTTTCTATGCCTTGTACTTTTAGTGTGGATCCTTTGCTTCAAATACTTCAACCTTCTATAAGAACAACAACAAACTCAACCAGCCTTCTATATTCCAATGTGAACAGATAGACCCTAACCAAGGCTCTGATACCCGAATTGTCACAGGTTCAAACTATGCAAATGCAACATCCAACCTTAACAACGACATTATGCTCCATAGTATAGTCTCAGCCTATTCGCACTTAGCCAAATTCTTTATTCTTGACTAAAATTATATCCAGCCTATACTAAACAAAGGTTATGCTCACAATCATTCAAGCCACCCAATCAATACAAACACTCCACTTGATACATAAAACAATAAGCCAAACAAAGGTATAAATGCACCAACATAACTTATCTTTAATCTTGGCTGAAGCCTTATTATTACTGTACACTTAGGGTTACACAAACTCTCTTTGTTCCGGACACTCAAAACTTCACAAGATCGGGCTTGTTAGAGCATTGATCGGTCGAAATCACAAGTGTTTCTATCTCCATCTCGTTGTCAAATTTAGTTGTGAAAATATCTTGATTTCTAGTCTACAATTAGTTAAGTCTTGGATTAGGATAGAAGATGTAGTTGAGAAACGGACATCACGGCAGTCATCATTACGTCCTACCATTTGTAGGCGAAGATCAACCGAATCTTTTGGAGAACTTCTTCAACAAAAGGTAAGTGAAGACTGAACCACCTATTTTTTAAGTTATATTCACCTTTTTATCTATGAGAAGTTGTCGTGTAACTAATTAGACTATCGTAGGCATATCAAGAATTCTGAGTCAAGTTTATCTTGTAATTAGTCCTCGAAATATGACTAAGCTTAATGAACATTTCATACTTGATAAATTACGGTTAAGAACAATTTATTGTTCGTAATCTAAATAGTGATTCAAGAATTATCATTCGAAAATAGCATGGAATAATGATATGTGTGATTGATGTTATTCGGGAATGTTTCGAATCGATTTAGAGAGAAATATAGAACTACTGTAAATTCGGATACAAGACAGTATACATATCAGTCTTACAAACTGAGAAAATTGTTATAAGTCTGAAGCCGTAATACATGTACTCAGTACACGTAACGGAGTAGCTATATGTCGACAAACAGATTTTTGATACGCATATGAGTATGCACATCTTAAAAAATCTGTGAACTCGTGAACCCGGATCGGTACGCAAACTAGTACGCGTACTAAAAAAGAACTGTTGGTCCCGGAACCGGTTTGGTATCCATACTGGTACACGTACCAGAAACGTTCTGTGAACTTTGGAACTGGTTATTGTCTTAAGGTATCCATACCAGTACCCGTACCAAAAAAGTTATGTGAACTCCGGAACTGGTTAAGGTATACATACCAGTATACGTACCGAACAAGTTCTGTGAACTCCGAAACTCGGTCATGTTAGAAGGTATACATACCGGTATACGTACTTTGACTTTACTGTTCACGAACATGTTATTTATTTGTACCTTGTACATCTACTTACCAGGTTATTTATATGCACATAAAATTATTTCTCCGAGATAATTAGCATTTGAATAATCTCTAAAAACACCATAGACATATTTGATCACATAAGTATGACTCGAGTTAAGTCTTAAGTGTTTTATGAAAATGCTCAAGCTTATAGTTCAGTTGGCTAGTTTCGACTAACCATTCATGAGCGTGGTCTTTGTACACGGTTCGGTTACGGTTCATCCTAACCAGAGTGTATATCTTGTTGTGAAAATCATATTCGAAGATTCATCTAATGGTGGATATTGTTTGCTTGGTTCCAAATCTATCTTAGCTTAAACCTAAAGCAACTTATGTTTTGAATGTCTAAAAAAGGGGAACCTCAAACAACTGGGATCTTTAAATCCCGACTCTACTTTTCTTGGCGTGTCCTAGTTGTAAGACTAGAGTCATCCTCTTCCTAAAACCCTTTTCGGGTTTAGCAACTACAAAGACTTCATAGGGATTCGTGAATCCAGGTCTAGCTATTGTTTATCAGATAACTTGAGTATCCTGATCTTGTTCCATTGTTGATCTGCTCACTTGAACAATATAGATAGAAATCTTCAAAGTTCTCTTCGTCGCAGACTTTGTTGATTTAACAAGTTTAATACTTGTGAGGTGGATAATAATCTAGGCTGCACTTCGGGTTGCATAAGTTAGGATTTTGAGGTTAGCTAGACTTTGTCTATTGCTATCGATTCTTAATCACCTTGATCTACGATCAAAAAGGAAATCACACATATATACTTATCTGTGGGAGGGAAATTAGTTTAAAGTCTTCAATTGAGTTGAAGATCCTCTTAGGTTGTAAAATACGCCAGCTAAGGGAATCAATTACGCGGAGTCCTGCTGGGATTCAAGAGGCGTAAGGAACCCGACTGTAACTGAATTGTTGTGAAGGTTTAATTCGGTCTCAACTACATTCCAGTTTGAAGTTAATTTGTAGTTGGCTAGTATCTATAGCGGCTTAATACAGTTTGGTGTTCAATCTGGACTAGGTCCCTGGGTTTTTCTGCATTTGTAGTTTCCTCGTTAACAAAACTACTGGTGCCTGTTTTATTTCTTTTTCCGCATTATATTGTTTACCTTTATAATTGAAATATCACAGGTTATGCGTTAATTAATCGAAGTAGATACATCCATCCTTGTTTATTGGATATGACTTGATTGATTACTTGGGAAATAGATCTTTGGAATCACTCAAGTACTCTAACACGTAAATCAGGTTCACGGACTAGTCTCTGTAAACTTTCTAACAGTGAGGGAAAGAGATACAACTCTTGATACTACTCCTTGATTGAGATTCATTAAGTTGAACTCTCGGAATTGTGTTAAGTTTGTTCATACAGCTTGCCTACGAAAAAGTTGGTGGCGTATTTTGGTGCCCCCACATTTTCAAGTCTTTTATAGCCTTACAAAATCTATATATAAATAACTGACTAGTAGTTACAGATTTACTTTATACAAGGCAGTTTGCCAACCTTGCCCACTTGCCTAACTCCTTTCCTAAAGCCATAGAGGCATTTCCTAGCCTTAGAAAACATAAAGAAAACACCAACTTTGTGTAACCAACTCTTAACCGTCAAGGCCATGTGCCTGGAACATGCCTCTAGCCTTGCTGCGCCATGATAGCTTAAACCATCCAAAGTACGGCTATCATTTGTATGCGTCATTCTTCCAATAATGCAAGTGTGTTTATGCAAGTCTTACTTGCATCCCTTCATGCTTCATGCACACAGGCCATGTGCCAAATTCTTAAGGCACCTATTGATGCTAATCTCGCATCTTTGGCCATGTCCAAACCCTGTTTGGCCCATACCTTAGTCTAGCCTGAAACTATGAATGCGTCATGTATTTCCTGCCTTGGCAATTTGCAGATAATGTGCAACCTTTGCGCATTATTACTAGGCCGCTTGGCCGACTGGTCATACCAGCCTACTAGGTACTTAGTCCACTATCTAATAAAAGAAAAGAAAATTTTAGTTCTTTTTAGTTAATATTGCTGCCACCAGTTGACAATATTAGAACCTTATAACGTTTTTAGTGGTAAATCTTTTGGGTTACTTCAAGTGCAAACTCAACTCATTATTTTGATTTGAATGATATCTCTTTTAGAGTGGCAAAGATACTAATTGACGCTTAACTTGAAAAATTTATGGACTTCACGCATTATATTAGTGTATATTTATATAGCCTAACTCTTTCTACATAGAGGCTGCAATAACAATAAAAAATATATAGTTACCTAAGAAGGAAGATCGTTGGCTTATTTGTCTGTGCAGAATAGAAAGGTTTTTACCTAAAAATGTTAATCACAATTCACAACCAAATAATTAAAAACACTTCAACTACAGTGAATACATCTTCGATCCAATAGTGCCATCCCAAAATTGCACTATTTTAGTTTTATTCACAAACACATACTAGTACAAAGAAAGGGAAAAAAAACAGCACTACCAAAACAAAATATTTACATATCAAAAATAAACCGAACTATACGACTTCGTCGATCACCATTACCAGTGGGGTGTCCGATTACTGGGGAGGTATCAAAATTTATATAAGCCAGAAAGCTTTCTAGTTTGTGTTATATGGGTTTTGCTATCATCCCAAATAAACTGGTACCCCCATTAGCAGTCATGTTCATTTATTAACACGAGCTCAGAACACGTTTGAGCATCTGTGAGGTTGTGGTATTTTCATCGATGACAATTACTAAGTAGGACCCTTTTTTTTTATGGTAAAGGTTAAAATTTTATTAGAAAATAACTGTATAAATCAGCCCAAATACAATTGCTAAGTAGGACTTCGCAATTGCAATATCTTTTGTACTTTCACCTTTCAACATCGAGTATAATACTCAATTAGAGATCTTCATGTTTATTACTGTGATAAAACGTGACCGTGAATATACAACGTGAGAGAAAAGGTCAGACAAACATCCATCGCATGGAGAATGATAAGGGGTTTCTTGTATCCAATGCTAAAACGACCCATAAAAGTTGCATTTTCTTTGAACCGTGTTTTAGGGCATACAGAAAAATTTCTGGGCATTTCATCAAATAAGTATAAAAAATGGTCATTAGATAGTAATTTTTTGCTTCCGGGTATCCTTATCAACATATTTTGCTTAATGGCAAAATTTCCCATATTGATATTTTTATTTTACAAATTTAAAAAAAAATCTAAAGTTTTTGTATTATTTATTTATTTACAATACACTAGGTTTGGCTGACAAGTTATCAGCCAAACTTCTTGGTTTTCTTCATATATAAAGAACAATGAGCTGTCAGTCGAACCTAGGTGTTCAATAAAAATATCTAGGTTTGACTGACAAGTTATCAGCTAAACTTCACTCTATAACTGCCGAACCTAAGTTCGGCTAATTCGAGCAAAAATAGGAAAGTCGAACGTTGTATTCCATAAAATAAAGTTCGGTTACCATTTCCGTGCACAATTATCATCCGAACTGTTCATCAGCACCTTCAGAATGTTTAAAAAAATGAGCAGTTAGGCTAATAATTCATTACAATCATCAGCCGAACTTCATTCTGCAGCTACCGAAAAACTACATTTTTTTTATTTAAATCTAATTTATCAATCAAACAGAAGAAAATAAGACATGGATTTTTGGAAAATACTTTCTATATTTCATCTAGTATGGGGAAGAGAGGGAAAACAAGAAAATAAATTAAAAAATAATTATAAAAATAAAAAATAAAGAAAGAAAACAAAAAAAAAATTAAAAATTAAATAGATAAAGAAAATAATTAAATTAATCGAGGGTAACTAAGTAATTTACTTATTTTAGGGTACCCTTTATCACCCCACCCTAATTAGTTTGATCCTTTTGTATGCCCAAATTTTTTATTGTATGCAGGGTTTTTTTCTTTTCCTTACGCTGGCTTGTACAGAAAAGATCGATGACCGATGGTTTTGCTTTTCTATGGAATCAATTTAAGCCCAACAACTAGGAAAAATATTTGATGAACTTCTCTCTAACTCTCTCTCCTCTCTCTCACCCCTTCTTCTTCTTCAACAAACCCATCAAGAATAACCTTTCTCTGTTCAGATCTGGTCCATTTTGGATCAGATATGAGCAGATTTCTTCATTATTTCTTGTTTTCTAGGTTAGTTAGTAGTTTTAGCTTAACTTTTATTATGTTTTCTACTTATCTACACCAATACGGTGGTTTCATCTACTCTTTTGAGGTTTATCTTCGCTTTAATGGCGGTTCTTGGTTCTTGGGTTGGGTTATAAGATCGATAGTGATGATCTCCAACGATGAAATCTTCATCTTCTTCGGTGATTTCTTTGACGACGGGAGCTTCTTCACTAATTACAAGAGATTTGAGCAAATCACTCCTATTTGGGGAGCATATCTTTCTAAAGAAGAAAAACAAACTAATTGGTTGGAATTTAGTTTCGAGAAAAACCATTCTTCCTCCGATTTAATCGGCTCTTACTCATACTTGTATTTGTCTTACTCCGGTAATCCTTCTCTTTCTCTTGTCGGATTTATCGGTATTGTACTTTTACGGTATGTTCGTGTTACTTTGTATTCTCTTATTTGCGATCTTAAACTCATTGTAACGTTGAATTTCCATTAATGAAAAGCTTCCTTGTCAAAAAAAAAAAAAGGAAAAATATTTGATACACCTTTTGGGTAGGGAAGGAAGACATATCACCGCCTATTGGGGTCATTGATGGTGATGATCAGTGGACAGTGGGACAAGCTCTCTAGCTCCTCTCTTTAAATGCTCATTTAACATTTGTCCACCTTTACAAAACAGGTATCGAGTTTAATTCGACACACGACTACTCAATACATCTTGATCGGTTGTAAATGATTGTAAAGGCTGCACATGGGCCGGTACGGTCCGGGTTTTTATGAACCCGGTACATGTACCTGGAGTTGACCGGTACCTGGACCTGTAAGATCGGTCCGGTACAAGTCGGTACCGGATTTTTACCCACTGTAGTTATGTCTCCATCTAAACCCATTGATACTAAAAAACAATGTCCAAGATTCCAAATCCATTACAGTGAATAATTAATTTAAGAGATAATTTTGATCAAGTATTGAATCACAATGAAATTAATTCACACTTTTACGTGTATTCAATAAAATCAAGAGATAACAAAATATATGTGACTATTCTAAATTCTAATTAATTCAAACAGATAACAAAATCAAGAAAACCAATTAGATCTCCCCTTGGAGGTCATTATCTACTTCCCTAGATGAACATCAGTAGTAACACCTTTTCTTGCTTCAAACCAACAACACAAACCCATCTATCCTCATCTCATGAACACCACAAATCCATCTCCACCTGAATCAAATTTCAATTCCATACACAACCCAACCTGTATATCCTTCTTGACTTCAAATTCGTAGCCAAACCCTTCAATTATTTCTTTAACTGCAACAACGTCATTCTTCTATTGCAACAACAAGCGAGTATCAACAAACCCCAAATCTTCATTATTGCTTTGTAATTCAACTTCTAGAGCTTCTCTAGAGTTCAATTCTTTCTCTTACGAAATTCAATATCTCAATCAGATAATCAAATACAGATCTCCCAGAAATAGAATCACAGACCCTAATATGCGACTAGAGATGGTGAAGAAGAAGAAGAAGAAGAAGAAGAAGAAGAAGAAGAAGTGATCATAGATCTAAAATCAATTGAACATTTTAAATAGACATGCAATTAATTGAACAAACCCTAAATCAGATGAATAAATTTTTACCTTGACTTGATGCTGATTGAAGATTCAAGAGAAGTAAGTCAGTAACTGATATTTTTCATTGATGGTAACTGGTAAGTGGTGGTGGTGGTGGTGGTGGTGGTGATGAAGAAGTGAAGCATAGACTAGTTGAGAGAAAATAAGAATCGTGTCTGTTGAGATTTGAGAGAAAAGAAGAAGATGAGCCTGAATGAATAGAATAGAATATAAGAGAAGTAGTCGATAGGTAAATAGATTAAACCTACGATTAATGGCTAAGATTAACATATCTGGACGGCTTATATTCACCGGTTTTTTCTGGTCCGGTACCTCCGGGAATTCACTTAGACACGGTACATGTACTCACTCCTACACCGGTTCTACTTTTGATTCACGTTCCCTGTACCCCTATATCGGTACCAGTCCGGTTCCGGCCCTTTTTTCTGGTTCTAGTCCGGTACACCGGTTCCGGGCCAGTTCGTGTGCAACCTTAATTGTGATCGATCATAGTGTTTATTTCCTAGTCCATCTACTTCAATAGAAATATCTCACCCAAACACCCCGTTTTACAAGAACTTACATCCCACTGAAACTACTTTGTCATTGTCCATATTGAGTAAGTGCATGTTGCTGCCCATATAGTGAGTGGATTTCTTGATCTTGATAAGAATTAACAAATAGTGATCTTTTTACGGTAATTTTTGCCGCTAAATCATTTGCTTGTGAGTACACAAACCGAGCATAGACGGAATTAATAGAAGATGTATAAGTTCAAAGGCATTGTCGAAACTGGGTTGAGAACGAATACTACTATAAAATCGGGGTTAGGCACATGTTGGCTTGAAAAGTATTGAAATTCCTTTGTTCACTGATTGTCTGTTTTAGGTAAAATTATGGAAAATGACAGTGTTTGTAGATGTATGTGCCTTCCGCCTTTGAAAATTTCCCTCTTAGTATTATTGATGAGTTCTGCAGCTTCTTCTCAAGGTAAGAATCAAGGGGTTGAACTCCCAAAAAAAAATATGAAGAGGTTGGAAATTTTCCTCTTACTATTATGTATAGGTTGCGGTTTCATTTCTCGTGTCCAAAACAAAATATGAAGAGGGTTTTTCTTACCTTTTCCCTTGATATTTGCTCAGTGGCCGTCCGGACCCATCGATATGACTAAGACTAACTCACGGGTGTAGTGGAGACTAATACTCATTTAAGCAACGCGACGGTGTAGTCCTGATATACTCTTTTAGTTAACCGTCTCAATGAAATCTCCTTCTTCTTTGCTCATTTAAAAAAAAAAAAAAAAAAAGTCTCAAAGGCTAGGTGAGTGGCGGACAAAGTGTGGTTGTTTTTTTGTTGATTCGGCGTCTGAATTTGACTCGGCCCCTGACTCGATATGAGTCAGATCTGACTCGCGATCTGGCTCATACTTAACCCCTAATTCGGACTCATTTGAGTCAGGAAATAAAATGTCCCTGACTCATGAGACTAAGCCACTGACTCGCATATTTTTGAGTCAGATAAGTCAGATCTGACTCAAAAAATAAACATCTTGAGACAGATTCAGATGAGTCAGGTGATATCAGTCAGATCCAGACGAGTCAGGAAAAAAAAATGTAAAACTGTAAGGAGGACAACATTTTAATTTGAATCATATTATAGGGGCTCCAAATATTTGGTTTTGAGGGCTCCTACAGATTCAAATGTCCTAAATATGGATAAAAGAGGACCTCTATAAAAAATACTCTTTGACAACTAACCTAATTATGTAACCTAAATATAATTAAAATCAAAATAAAAAAATAAATAACAAAAAAACACCTTTATGTAACCTAAAGAAAAAGAAAAAAAACACCTTTTTTTCTCCTCCATCGCCCCTTCTTACTCATCTTCCAATTTATCTTCTTGAACGACGATTATCTCACCCAATAATACTTCAATTTTAAGAACTGAAAAATCCATCTTTAATCTTCTTTTTTGCTTTTGATTGCATGAAAAGGTTAGATTTGATTAAACTAGGGATTTAGAAATTAGTTTCAGAACTGAATACGGTTGAGAAACCAATATTTCGCAACCGTATAAATTTTTTACGGTTGGGAAACCAATATTTCGCAACCGTAGAAATTTTTTACGGTGGGGAAGATATGAAATCCCAACTGTATATAGTGTTTACGGGTTAGAAAACTTAACAATATGTTAAAATTTTCGAAAAAAAAATCAAAACTTTCCCAACCATATGGTTATTTTCACAATTTTCTCAACCATAAGTTACTCTAACTAATTCTAAAGTTGGAAAAATATAAATTCCCAACTGTATGTTGTATTTACAGTAAGTTCAATTTTTCAAAAATAATTTTGATTTTCAAACATTAATTATAAATGAAATTATAAGTCTAATATGATCATTAACATTACTTAGTTTAGTTAATCTAATTATTAAAACCAATTAATCGAGAGCATTCTAGCCCCCTTTCTCTTTCCTTTCTCTTTCCTCCTCCCTTGAGATAATAGAAACCTTTAAACCTTAATCGCCTCCTACTCAGATTTGCTACCATGGGGGCAAATATGAGCAGATCATCACAAACAATTAACTCATCAATAGATCTACCACCCATCTCTACCATCTTTCTGATGTTTTCATTAGTTTTTATTTGCTAGATTTAGGGTTTTTCTTCCACTGGTTTTTCTATCATCCTTGATGCTAATTCATTTGTTGATTTCCTTGTTTGGGGTTCGATCTATCTCTTAACGTTTTGAATCTCTGATTTTAGCAAACTTTTTAGGGCTTTCAATTTATTTTAGGTTTGGGTCTTTTCAATTAAGTTTTCTTGATTTTCTGTCATGTTATCTTTGGAGTTTGTTATTAGGGGATTTTGTTTCAAAATCTTGTTGTTTGATCTGTTATTGCTTCGCCAAATCAAGATGTTGGTTAGCTCAACTGGAGAGGTTGTTTCCAAAAGAACATCAACTTCAGCAAGAACAAGACTAGCACTGAATACTTAAACAACAACAACAATGAAAGCTAAAACAACATCAACAACAGCAGCAACAAAAGCAACAATAACATCAACAATAGCAACACCAGTAACTGAGACTCAAAACCACTTCAAACACTACTTCAGATCGCCAAAGACCGATTCCAATTGAGTTTGTTACTTTCTGCTACATTTTAATTTTAGTTTGTTACTTTATTATGGAAAATCTTGAGAAATGGATGGGTCATTTGCTGATCCTAACTTCCCTGCCTTGTGCAGTGCTGTTAAATTGTTTGATGTTGTCTTCAACAACCCAAACATGTCCATTTAACTTAGTTGTGAAAACCCTTGAGAAATAGATGGGTCACTTGTGGACCCTAACATCTCTGCATTGTGCAGTAATGTTAAATTGGTTGGTTTTGTTTATACCACTCCAAATTTGTCCATTTAACCCAGTTCAGTCTATCTGTATTTGGAATTTGATGGTTTTGATGGTTGTAATGGTGGAATTCTCTAACCTGTGGAGAGTCCTGAGTACTGATGTTGGTAGCTTAATCTTTGAATATGTTTCCTTTAAAAATGTTGTAATGGTTGTTATCTCAAAAGTCAGTCATGTAACAATCCTCCTAATCAGTTTTAATGTACGATGTACGAGGTTCGCCTCCTTTTCGGAAAAAAAAAAAGAAAAAAAAAACTAGTGGGATAAGTGGTTTTGCTGATTACTATTTAATGATCTGATTTTGTCATCTTGTGAGCCCTCAAAACCAAATGCTTAGAGTCCCAATTATAGGATTCTTTAATTATTGTACAAGGGATACTCATAAAATTTTGATTTTTAAGCAGGCTTCAAAAATTTCGGAAACCATACCTGACCTTCTAGCCGGGAAGGGCTTCAAATTTCAAAGTTCAAAGGATGGCTATTGCTATGGTTGGCCCCTATCAAGTCGTTTATCTAAAAAACTATTGTTGGGTTGTAAAATTTTCCTTTCACAAGTTGTTGTTGTTTTTTGTTGCAAAATTTTCCTTCAAGAGCTTACAAAAAGACAAAATTGGATCATTTAATAGTAAACTAAATAATCCCTTATCGATATAGTTTACATTTTAGAGTACCTAAATTTGCAGTCCTAACCTATTCTACATTTAGCTAGGAACTCATGTGCTCCTAGCTGTGAACTAGAATTTATGGTTAGGAGTTCACGGCCATGTCCACAACCACAAAAAAATATTCGTATCTAAGTTGATATTTTCTTACGGCGATGTCATTTACCTTTATGATTACTCTAGAGTCACATATGGCTGGATTTTAAAATAAGTTTTTTACGTCTACGACTAGGAAATTTGTGACCAAAAAGTACATCTATGGCTAGGAAAATCATATTACGGGTAGCAAAGTTGTGACGAAATCAAGTTTTTACAGAGTCACCAAAGGATGGAGTTCATTATTTCCAAACCGTAATAAAAATATCTAACTTACGGCTGGGAGTTCATCATTCCCAGCGGTAATTTGTTATTTACGGCTAGGAGTTCATCAATTCATGGTCCTAGGTAGTTCAGGAACTGAAAACTGAATTCTAATTTGATAAAATCTAACATATTTAAGCAATCAAAGGCAACAAAAAATAATGGGTTTGTTGATTCTTACCTAATATTGGTTGGAAGATTATCTGGTTGTTGAGGTATATCAACTTCTTGATTTATCAATTCATCATATTCTTTTTGTTGCTCTTCATCTTCGTCATTTGGTCGTGAATTATGAAGGAGAAAAGTAATATGTATCTCTGACCAGTACCAGAAACATAAAATAAATAAATCATGTTTCACATTCCGCAAGAGAATTGAATTGCAGTCATGTATCCTCTTTGAAGCAATAATATATGACGCTGGTTAAGACTGATAGTCGATTGACCATATAAATATTCGTCTGCAAAGAAAATTTTCACATGAGACATCAATCGTGTCACATTGGGGGATATTCATTAGGGTTTTGATCTGGCGGCCTACAACACGTGTGATGTAGCAATACATCCATGATGAGAAATATGAGTAAGTCATGCTGGCAGTTAAAGGAGTAAATTGAGTAGTGGTTCGACAATCAACCAAGTCTCATTTTCAACGCGGAACTGGTTTAACCACAATTTCCCACTTCCCTACTCTTCCACTCATCTTCAAAGTCACACATACAAAAGATGAATATTTTAACTACCTCTGCAACAAATAGGTTACTCAATCTATGATTTGATAACTTAACAAAACTTAATGTAAGAATACCTACCACAGTCAATCATCAATCATATACATAAGATTTCTCCCGGTCTTACACAGATAAATCATCTTCAAAGCTATTCAACACATCACTCATAATCAATCAATTTCCATTGATCTCTACACATTCTCATCTTCCCTCCCTACAGACCGACCCTTCTCCTTCATACCAAATTGAATCTAGAACAACCATTTCTTGGTTTAGGCCAGAGTCCTACAAATTAGTTTCCTGAAATCAAAGTATTCATGTGCAGTACATTTTTTAAGGGTTTAGACGATTTGGTTCATCGAGCACTTGCCTACTCCACCACTTTTACTCAAAAACCAGTAAAACGTTAATTTATACCCACAAACAGAAGGGTGAGTTGAAATTTGAATAAGTACGAGAGATCAAATCAAATAAGATTCGCCAAAGTCAAGAAATGGTCATTCGAGTACTACTTCGGTTATAAACTTGAAAAGGAAAGGGTACCAAGTACACCGTCAACTTTTTCGTTTGGCAACCTTTATGGATAAAACCTAATACAATCACAAGTAGGCCAGAGCAAAGACCCTCGAATGAGATTGTATATAGAGTTGTTCTTCTTTTCTTTCACAATCAGTATGCTTAGACATTAAGTCCGCGAACCTGATTGTGTAGAAAAGTTCTTGATGAAAACGTGGGGGTATAACAACCACACCCAATATTTCGTTCAACAATCTGTATGGACTAAACTCCAATATAATTCCGAGAACGCAATCAAGAAATATATCAAATAGCTTTATCTCTTTCTCAATACAATCAGTAAATCAACTAGATAGAAATCCGTGAGACTGATTGATATGAGAATAACTCGGATGGTACCAAAGACCATTGTCCAAATTTCAATCAAGTTATATCCAACAAACAAGGTCGGATTTATCAACTATGATTGAACTACGCACAACCTGTGATATTTCAATTATATAAACAAATATAATGCGGAAAAGAAATAACACAGACACCAGAAATTTTGTTAACGAGGAAACCGCAAATGCAGAAAAACCCCGGGACCTAGTCCAGAATTGAACTCCATACTGTATTAAGCCGCTACAGACTCTAGCCTACTACAAGTTAACTTCGGACTAGAATGTAGTTGTGCCCTAACCAAGTCTCACACCAATTAAGGTACAGTCGCGTTCCTTGCGCCTCTTGAATCCCAGCAAGACTCTGCGCACGTGATTACCTTAGCTGATCTCACCCACAACTAAGAGTTGCTACGACCCAAAGTCGAAGACTTATAAACAAATCTGTCTCCCACAGATAAGTCTATTCTGGTTGTTGTTTCCTTCTTTAGATAAACCAAGGTGAACATGAAACTCAACTAATAATCTGGTCTTATACTCCCGAAGAGCAGCCTATAAATATTAGCCACCTCGCAATAACCCAACTGATTAACATTAAAATTTATTGCGGAATCACAAGAGTCCGAGACGAAGAACTGTTGTGGTTACTTTTTATATCTTACTTATCGGAGATAAATCTCGAGTAAATCTTAGAGAAGATAAAACTCAATACGATAGAAAAAGTAAAATCAAAATACGCAACTACAGAGAAAATAGTTGGATCTGGCTTCACGAATCCCAAATGAAGTCTTCAAGTCGTTAACCTAATAATGGTTTCGGAAAATGCTAGTGAAAAGGCGGGGGTATAACAACCACACCCAATAGTTCGTTCGGAAATCTGTATGGACTAACTCCAATATTATTCCGAGAGCACCAGCTTTTGAAGCGAGCTCAACAAAGAAAGATATCAAAGAGTTATATCTCTTTTTCTCAAATCATTCAGCAAATCAAACAGATAGAAATCTATGAGCCTGATTGATAAGAGAAATAACTTGGACGGTACCAAAGACCAATGTCTAAGTGTCAATCAATTTATATCCAACAACCCAAGGTAGGATTTACCAATTGATTGAACTACGCACAACCTGTGATATTTCAATTATATAAACAAATATAATGCGGAAAAGAAATAACACAGACACCATAAGTTTTGTTAACGAGGAAACCGCAAATGCAGAAAAACCCCTGGACCTAGTCCTAATTTGAACACCATACTGTATTAAGCCTCTACAGTCACTAGCCTACTACAAGTTAACTTCGGACTGGAATGTAGTTGAGCCCTAACCAAGTCTCACACCGATTAAGGTACAGTCACGTTCCTTACCACTCTAGAACCACGCCGGATTCTACGCACTTGATTTCCTTAGCTGATCTCACCCACAACTAAGAGTTACTATGACCCAAAGTCGAAGACTTATAAACAAATCTGTCTCCCACAGATAAGTCTATTCTGATATATAAATCTATCTCCCACAGAAGTACCTTTGAAGTTTTGTTCCGTCCCTTGATAAATCAAGGTGAACAGGAACCAATTGATAATCCGGTCTTATACTCCCGAAGAGCATCCTAAAAATATCAATCACCTCACAATAACTTAACTATATGGTAGTAGAAGAAGTTATTGTGTAATCACAAAGAATGAGACAAAGATCTTTGTGATTACTTTTTTTATCTTACCAATCATAGATAAATGTCGAGAAAATCTTAGAGAAGATAGTACTCAATACGATACAACAAGTAAGATCAGAATACGCAACTATAGAGAAAATAGTTTGATCTGGCTTCACGAATCCCAAATAAAGTCTTCAAGTCGTTAACCAATAATGGTTTTAAAAAAAACTAGGTTAAAGGAGAATCGACTCTAGTCGCAACTAGGACACGGGAAAGTGCCGGGATTAGGTTTTTCAGTTGCTAGAGTTCTCCCTTATATAGTATTTGAAATCAGGGTTTCCTTACAATCAAAGCTAAGATAGATTAGAAACAAATCATTCAATATTCACTGTTAGATGAAAACCTGATTTAATACTCAAGCTAAGTTTGCTTAAAATCAAAGCAATATCTTTCCACCGTTAGATGGTTTTAGCTTGTTATACACAAATGAAATATAATTTCATTTAGATATGGGTAATCGTACCTAAACATGTATATTGAGTTGGCTTAATAATAGTTAACCAAAGTTAGCCACATGAACACTTTTGTCTTAACCACATTCATCTAACACCTCTAGATTAAATTTGATGATTAATCAATCATGAAAGATAATCAAATGAATCTAACTGTGTTTCTCATAGAGTTGTTCAATTGTTCATTATCTCATAGAAATATATAAGAACCAATTGAAATAAAATCGGATTGACTCGTAATCGTACAAAGTACTCATACAAGAATCAATTCATGAACATTAAGCCACGGTTTGCAAAGATTGGATTCCTTAATTTATAAATGTATTTGTTCATGAGTATGAGCATCATGCTTAACCGATTTTAGAACTTTAACCACTAAGTTTTCAAACTGGTAGGCAAACTATAGTTCCAGATTTCGGTCTTGTCCAGCCGTTTGCAAACGGGTACGCAAACAGCCGTCCCGGACCTAACTCAGGTAGAACCATTCGCATACTGGTATGCAAACAAGGTTCCCGGACTTTAACAGTTAAAACCGTTTACATACTAGGTATGCAAACAAGGTTCCTGGACCTGAATCATACCAAAATAGTTTGCATACTAGGTACGCATAGTGTGATGTATCCAGACAAAGGTTTTTGTTCTAAACTCTCATTTCAATCATTGAAACATCCTTAGAAGACGACAATGGGTGTCTCACACAAACCATTAGCTTATAAGTAATTTTCAAGTAATCAAATGATCAATACGAAACTTTCTGAGTCGATATCAAATCTTTGTCTCACACAAATCATGTAAGATGTTTCAAGGCAATTTCCACATGATCATCTTTTGACTTATTATTAGTTTCCAACAAATAAATTGTTTCCAACTAAACTCGTCAAGAATAATAATGAACGTAGCTAAAGAAAAAAGCTTCCAACACATATTTCGAGAAAAATATAAGCAAGATAAACTCATCTCGAAATATCAAATATGTATAATATAAAAGTCTATATAACTGTACGACTTAATCTAATTAGGAGATAAAATATAATAGAGTGATAGATAAGTTTTAGTCTCCACATACCTTTTGTTGATGAAGTTCCTCCAAGCTCTTCTCAGTAGATCTTCTTCTTCAATCGATGAACGCCATAAAGTTTAAAGCTCAACTACACATTCTATCCTAATCCGAGACATAGCTATAAGGAGACTAGAAATCAAGACTTATAGTTTTGACCAACTAAACTTGACAAACAAGCTTAAGATAGCAACACTTGCGAGTTCGACCGAGCAATGTTCTAACAATCTCCCCCTTTGTCAATTTTAGTGACAAAACTATCAATACATATGGATTACAAAATAAATAAACTTTGTAGTTTCACATCTAAATGCTTGATTTCCTTGGTTCTTCAACATTCCTTGAATTCTTCGCCACTCCAAGTACTTCAGTGATTTTGAACTCGTTCAACTCAGCATCAATTTTGTTGAAGATCCGTAGCCATAAAAATAATAAAACAGTTGTTCTCAATTATTGTTATACAGTGTCATAGTATTATTACACATCATCAAAGTCCAATTGTATCACAACTTTGACAATAATACTACGTGATATGTATCACTCCCCCTTAGTCAATACTTCCCTCTCACAATGAAAACCACTCCCCCTTACATAATGATCCGTAAACCATATGTATGTAGTGTGAACTACTAAATAATTCTCCCCTTTTTGTCAATATAAGTTGGCAAAGGTACGAAAACTACGGGATCATAATGAAATTCTCAAAGAGATAATTCATGACTAAAAGAGAACATATCAACTTTGTTTCGATGATTTCACATAGTTGAAACTTAGTGTATTCATCAAGGAGTTTATAAACGTACAAGATAACTCCTACAATATTCCACAGCCGCACTCCCCACAAAGATTTGGCAATTAAGCACAAGTTCAATTAAGAACTCTCCCCCATAAAATGTCATTCCCGAAAGAACAACAAGAGTGACCTTACTTTTAAAAGAAAAGAAGGATTTCTTTGGACATTAACAAATTACATGAAACATGAATTTGTATCTAGAAAACTTGAATAAATTAATCACAAGAAGACCTTATAGATTAATTTAGTCGGAAATGCTCAACATATATAAGAAAACTTACGGAGCCATACAGTACTTTCACATAGAAGTGGATCTGGGAAAGATCAATACTGCGGAATATTCAAAAGTTCATTCTATCTTTTATCAATATTTGCATAAAGACATAGTAGACTTAACTTTTGACATATATGAGATAATTATAGTTCACGGACGTAAACACACATATACCATAAAATATTTTTGCAATATATGAAACCAATAAAGATTAATACTGCAAAATCATCTTCCAAATAACTTAGAATTTAAATAAATAAATCTAAAACATTGCAAGATGAAAATCGTTGGCAATAGCTATGTGTAATCACAATATTTGTTATTCCAAACCCTAGTTATCCTATTTAAAACACAAGAATAAATTTTCATAAGAAGTTTCCTAGACATAATAAAAATAACTCCTAAAACCATTGAACGACCACAAACTAAAATCAAAGAACACTTTCGGAAACTTCACGAGTTTTAAGACCTTTGAGTTTGTGATTGACAACATTTACTTCTTCTTCGGAGAACATATCCTCATTGAGAAGATCTTTAACATGTGTCTTCATGAGAACAAGGTCAGAGTTAACCTTTTTCAACTCAGTACGTAACACATCGAGACCCTTCATAGTATCAACGAGTTGCAGTTTTGCTTCCTCAAAGTATTTAAGAAAATCATGAACCACTTCAGCATAAACCATCTCATCATGCTCTACATCTTGATGAGTATATGCATAATAGCATGAGACATCATAATACTTATCAGGATTTTGAGCCTTGACATCGTAAACTTCTACGAGAGTTCTTTTCTTCTTCCATTTGGAACAGTAACCCATACCTTTATCAAGAAACCCTTTCGTGAAATCACAAGTGCAAGAAGGATATGACATTCTTAATATGAGAGAAATAACCTAGAGTTAGATAACTCAACTTCAATAGGATAGGTATATAAACGGTTTCACAGGGAGTATATTTTTAGGGTTTTTAGATTCGGTTCGTGACATGTCACAAAGGTACACGTACGAACACAAACATAACCCATAAGAGGAAAGCAAAAAATAACTGTAAGGTTCCTTTCACAGGGTAAAAAGAACACAACAAAATTTTGCTATATAAATTTTTTATTTCACAATTCTTAACTCAATAAATTTTATATTCTCACAGGAGGAAAATTTAGAGCACAAGAGTAGCTCATAAAAAAAAAAAATTTAAAAATAGACACTTGAAGTGATTCTTGAAACAAAACAAATACTTATGCAAAGCTGTCTATAGCCAATAGTCTAGCTATGAACGATAAGAAAATAGCTCAACTAAACAGAGAACACTTTGCCAATAAGTATACCTGATCATTAGCATATCTTACTCAACAGGATTTTTCATGAGTAAGATTTCAACCCTTGTGATTAATTAACACAAGTATGAGCTTTATGCTCATCAAATGAATATTGTTCATGGTTAATCCTCTTTTTCCTTCTAATTTTTGGAGGAAACCCTTTTTGATGTGAAAAAGTATCATAGAACTTACTATCATCAAAGTATGAGATTAAGTTTGAATCCTTACCAGAAGAAGTTTGTTTGGAGGATTTTGACAGCCTGTTGATAAGATCTTTGTATCCTTCAATTATCAGATTTAGGTTGTTCTTCATATATTCATTATTGTTTTCACCTTCCGGTACTTTTCTCACATCTTGAACATCATCCTCCACCTTAGTTTGAGGAGGACCTTTCTGAAATCTTTTTGATCGATTTGTGTTAATGCTACCTGTTGATGGTTGATTTTTGACAAAGGTCAAAATTGTAAAATCATGATACTGCATGTTTCTGACCCGGCTTCAGGAACGCATGTGACAATTCATATTTTACGATCCGTGAACCGTTTCACGATCTCTGATCGAGTTCCTCTCAGAGCCATGATGAATAAGTTTCTCGAAAGGCCTCCTACTAGCTGAGCGTTCGATGCTACACATTTCATCGTGACCTCTATGTAGAATAACATGATTGGGCGGTCCTCCTACATAATTTTATAATTATTGAGAGGGCTTAACGCCTTCAGGACGTCGGCGATACTAGCTGTTCCCTGAATACATAGAGAGACCCACCTCTACATAGAAGAACGATTGGGCGATCCTCCTACATAATTGTTTGTTGAGAGGGCTTAACGCCTTCAGGTCATCGGCGACACTCGTTGTTCCCTGACTATGTAGAGAGACCGTGTATAGATTCAGGCGGCTCTCCTATATAATTGTTTGTTGAGGGGGCTCAACGCCTTCAGGACACCAACGCTGCACGTTGTCCCCTAACTATACACCTTTCAGAACGAGTATGATGCTTCAACTATCTCATATCTCGATTCTACAATAGATTAATTCTACCGTGACATTCGCCACTGAATTCCTAGAAAATAATCTATTATATCTAATTACTCCGTTCCATGGCTATCCCCGGCTGATTCCATGGATTAGTAATAGATAACCATCTTATCTCGTTACTCCGTTCCTTGAATTCCCCGGCTAGATTCATGGATTAGTAATAGATACACAATTCATTTATTACTCCGTTTCATGAGTCATTCTCCGCTAAATTTCATGAATTAGTAATAAATATCCAACAATCGGGCATCTGGACTATTACCGAGTAATCCCCAATAAAATGGTGCAAGTGTACTCAACAATGATGCACGAACGAGCATTCAAAAATATGGACAAATGAGGAATCCTATACAAAACAGGAGAGAGAAAATAATGATAAAAATAATAAAAGAGGCGCCTAGGGACCGGGCCCACCGTCCGGCCGGTCATGCCGCCGTGGCCGGTCCCCCACGCCTCTTCCCTTTATTTTTCTTATTTTCTTATTTTCATGAACTCATGAAAACTCCTTTATTCGAGCAACTTTCCTTGTATGAGCAAAACTCACGGTTTCTCCATATTTTCACGGTTTCATGAAAAAATAATAAAATAGGGAAAGGTGTTGCGGGACCGGGCTACCTAGCCGACCGGCCATGCCCTATCCGTGGCCGGTCTCACACCTTACATCTCTTGTTTTCATAATTATTATTTCCCTCATCTCATGAAACTCCTCCGTTTGAGCAAAAATCATGGTTTCTTCATATTTTCTCAAATAGTGCTCAAACCATGAAAAAGCAAAAAAGTCAAATGGTCACGTGACCGGCTAGGCTACTCACGTCAAATATTAAAATATTATTATTTTAATATTCTCAATTTTTTTGATCAAACGAGCAAAGTCCTACTTGCTAATTCGAGCAAAAATCGAGAATTTCAGTCAAAGATCAAACTCTTCTGAAAATCCAAAATATTGCTCGAACACACATCAGAAAATACCTAAACTCTCAGAACTGAGACACGGACATTATGGTGACACGGACATTATGGTGACATGGGCATGCTTCCTTGACCGACCAAGGCCGGCCCTAAGGCTTGCAAGGAGCCGGTCCCACACATCTTTATAATTTTGACCTAATTTGCTCAATTGCTCATATTGGGTCCAAACTCTTTCCAACCAACTTGGAATTTGCTCAAACGACCATCAGCTGGTCCCACGACCACCAAGGACCGGTCTCATGCCCTCTTGGTCGGTCCCTCACTTCTCCATAATTAGGTTTTATCACCTAACGCTCACACGAGAACTATTCTAATAAATGATCAACACCAGCATTTGATCATTCTTTCACCAACCGGTCAACTAAGGACTCTGGCGCATGCTCACTCGAGTACTTGGACACCACATGGTCATCCATCATCCCATGTGGTCGGTCCCTCCCTCACCCATGACCTATTTTCAGCAATTCATCAATTGACGAACAATTGATCAAAAATTAGGGTTTCGAACAAACGCTCCACAAATCATAATTTTGAGCAAGTTCAAACAATAATAATTTTATATTGATCTAGTAATCGACATCCAGATTAATTATATAATATTTGGTAGACTACCAATATTTTAATTAATATTTTGTTGGGTCACGTTACCAATAATTCATCGAATTGAGCAATACTTGCTCAGTTGCTCGAATATTGATCCAACTATCAATATTTAGCAATTTATCGAATTGAGCAATACTTGCTCAGTTTCTCGAATATTGATCCAACTATCAATATTCAGTAATTTATCGAATTGAGCAATACTTGCTCAGGTTCTCGAATATTGATCTAACTAAAAATTCAACAATTCATCGAATTTGCAATATTTGCTCAGACGAGCAATATCAACATCATTCAAGAACTATACGTCTGACATGTTCAATCCATGAATCACTGAGCATTCGTCAATCATGTTCAATTCAACAAAACTTAGACTCACTGTCTGATCAAGTCAACGACTGACTAATCAAATACACGTCTGCTTTGAAGACTCCACATTCGTGAGACATCAATCACGTCACATGGGGGGATATTACTTAGGGTTTTGGTCTAGCGGCCTGCGACACGTGTGTTCATCCACGATGAGAAATGTGAGTAAGTCGTGCAAACGGTTGAAAGAGTTAGCAAAGTAGTGGGTGGACGGTTAACCAAGTCTCCACACGACCTGGAACTGGTTTCACCACAAATTCCCACTTTCCCACTCTTTCACTCAAGAAACCATCACACTTACTGGGATCAATGTGTTCACTATTCTGTCAATATAAATAAGTCATTGAATCCATGATTGAGGGGGAGATAGAAAATCCACGAGATATTGAACAGATAATCCATCGCCTAACCAAGAATCATCGTGTGAGCAACACTCTTTCAATCATTCGAAACTTATTTACACAAACTTGCAGAAACCTTCAACACATTCACAATCCTTGGTCATCATTGATCCCACAATTCTCAGCTTCCCTCCTACAGATCAACCCATCTCCCTCTTTGTGACCGAATTGACTCTGGAACGGCCATTGACTTGGTTTAGGCTAGAGTACAACAGATTGATATCTTGAACTCAAAGTACTCCCGTGTAGTGCATCTGTGTGAGGTTAGGCAGTTTGCTCGGTTGAGGAGTCTTGTCCGATCGGTCGTCTCTCCACTTTCCTAAAAAACTATCAAATCGTTTTTCCCCATCTACAGATTAGCGACCACGGTGGGAGATTAATCTCTCGGTTGCAATCTCAGACTTTCACAAAATTGTTGATCTTAGGTCAGGTTCAGTTACAAATCCTAACACAAACAACGCTAGCACTGGTAACAATGGTGGTACTCCAGAAACTACTCCTGCTTCCAACATCGGTGATGGTGATACCACTCCTCCTCAAACCATCGAAATCATCCTCTCTCCGGCCGGTCTCCCGAGGAAATCAGAGAAAATCCGCTACCATAGATGATCTCATGAAGGTGCAAGAGACTCTCGCTAAAAATCAGATTGACATGGCTACCACTCAAAAAGAGCTGTGCAATTATCTCAAAACTCTCACTGACAAGATGTCAGAGAAAGCTCAGGAGAAGGGAAAAGCCAAAGAAACATCTTCGGCTGCTGATCCTGAAGTCACTCCAATCCATGTAGGAGACGATGATGAAGTCCACAAGGCTGCAGATCACCTACCAACGAAGGAACCTGCAGGATTCATCACCCGTGAAGACCTGGAACGCGGAGGATCGAGGAAAATACAAAACGCCAACTATTCACCGTCATCAACCTCCATATCCTGCTGCTACGCAAAGAATTCCTCTTTCGGGTTATACCTCTCCAATGTTCACACTGTACAACAGAACAGGGAACGCTCGAGAACATGTCTATCGATTCCTGGAAGCACTAGGCGAACACGAACACAGCCATGTCGTCTGTCTGAAGGAATTCTCGAAATCCCTGACAGGCCAAGCATACACATGGTACAACAACATTGAACCAGGGAGCATCGCAAGTTGGGGAGAGATGGTTAACGCTTTTTACCGGAAGTACTTCTTCGTCTCAGAGCATATTACTCTCTCTGACTTAGGAAGAATATCTCAGAAGAACAATGAACATCTGAACGATTATGTGAAGAGGTTCAGATTCCAAGCTTTGGATTGTCATGACTCGAATGTCACTGAACAACAACCAACTGGTGGACTTGTGCATCAACGGAATGATCCCGGTCTACAGAGCCTTGTTGGAAAATCTCCAGTTCCAGACTTTCTCAGAGCTTCATGAAGCAGCCAAGCGATCAGAAACTACTGCTCCGGCCTTACTGGAAAGAACAAGAGCTACAAAAGTCGAGGAACCGCGAGAAACTCGAGGCAGTGCCATACGCCTGATCAACAAGAAGTACAATCTCCAACCTTCCATGAATGTTGCTGAAGGAAGCAAAAGGAAAGCCGAAGGGCAGCAGTATTAGAGCGCTTTTCCAACATCCCATGCTCCTCTGAAGGCGCAAAGAAAAGATAACCAATCCTGAAATGCACAAACCTCGACCCGGCATCAACGAACGGGGAAATGATCAAACGAGGACTCAAACTTCCCTCTTCCTATTGAAGAAGTGATCGTGTTACTGGAAGTCTGGGTTCAAGATGATGCAATCAAATTTTTGTTCATCAGGAGAGAGCTGAAGAAAAAATGGAGAATCCCAGGTACTGTCACCTTCATAGATTCATCAATCATCCAACAAGTAACTGCAATATTTTGAAGCACATCTTCAAAGAGAAGGTTGATCCACAATAGCTTCAATTGGGGACTGAAGGAGTACACAAGAATCCTCTCCCAGTCAGAACCTTTACACTCTCTGAACAACCAGTCAAAGAAGCAGTTCAATCGTTGATCGAGCATATCTGTGAAATTGCTATATCTGTCTAAGACACAAAGGAAAGACATGTTCACAACACTGAATTACATTATGTCAGACGTCTGTCCATCCCGGAAATACTCCTTGAACCTTCATCCATAGACAAGGAGATGCACGACTGGGGACTGCTTACCACAGTCCATCTCAGAGGAAATGAATTTGGAAGAATGTTGATCGATGCTGACACCGCCATCAACAACATTCCATTGAAAACCCTCAGATCCGCAGGCATTACTCGACAAGAAGATACTCGTGATCCCATCTCAATCAGAGACCTTGAAGGAACGCTCGGAAATACTTATGGCTACATCACTCTCAAAGTGAACATAAGTTCAACCAGGACTGAAACCAAGTTTCACATAATCAGGAAGATCCAGTATATGACATGTTCTTCAGACAAACGTGGATCCACACTGAAAAGATGGCTACTGACAAAGCGCCTTTGGTTACACATCTCTTCAACGAAGAAAGTTCTGATCCAGAAGATTTGGCGTACATTCCATCATCAGAGCACTTGGGGGAATTTCGAACTTTGACGAGGTTGAAGCAAGAACCTGCAAAAGATGCATAGACATTCATCAAGAAGTTCCAAACTCAGGAAAGCCTCATTCATTTCATGTCTGTGTCAGTTATTTCCTCACATGCTATCCTAGCATGGGGACTCAATTCTCCTAGCAACTCTACAAGACGTTATGAATGGTAGCTTCACCGCATTAGTATTTTACTAAGTGATTGAATCTGACATTTCTCCTAATCCAGCATTGAGACATTCATTACTGAGATGATGTCCAAGCATGGTAAAGAACACTTTGGGCGTTTCTCCATAGCCTTGCAGGAGTGTCCATGTGTCCCACAAAATCATAAATCTCTGATGTCTGCATAAGTGTTGAATCCCACTACCGCAACGAAAGGAATGCTGAATCGACAGAAGAGGGCCGAGACGATCAAATCTAAGACATTCGATGCTTAAGGAATATGATGCTTCCACGCTCAACCATTTAAGAAGCCTTCAAATTGTACTCCCAATCAAAGAGTACACCTTCAATAATAGTGCATCTGGCTTCAGCACAAATATCTCGACGATGACACACTGATTCAACACTAGCACAATGAAAGTGTAACTGAACTACAATCGATAAGTCTTCATTACCCAATGATAAGACTTCTAAAGCAGATGCAATATTATTCATCCATGGATAGCACAAACTCCTTCAACATACACTGGGAACTTGATCTTATTGGAAAGATCGATTCAAATCTATTTATTGCAACCTGATGTGATTCCATGAAACTTCATCAACGGGAACTCTCTACATCACAAACCTTGCATGACTAAGGAACTTCTTCTCTTCACCGATCACACCCAGAATGGAGACTGCTGATGCAATTTGCCGCAACAACGTCGACTCACTGACGAATCCAGTTCACAGTAATATCATACTGTTCAGGAGAATTCGTGTTGAACTACCAGAACACCTTCATCTTAGAGATGCTCAACCCACCAACTAGTTCGTGAGTGTAAGGCTCACTGGATGGAGAAGCAAAGACTATGTTGATAATCATGGTTCTAGCCTTATCAGTATCGGGAGCAACTCCGACCAAAGTATCGACATCAACAAGGATATGTGGAGGAACTCCATTCATGGTCTCAGCATCAACAAGAATTTCTAGAGAGAATTCAATCGTGATCTCAGCATCAACAACAGTCTCAGGCGCAACATCTGGCTTCATCAACTAACCATTCTCTGAAACACTGCTCGATGAAGCGGACTTCTCCTAGCATTAATGATTCATATCAAGATGTGTAGATGTGAAAACATGTTAACATGAGCGTCTTCCAAAATCTTGCACGATGGACGGACACAAGCCAAAGAATTCTACAAGATGTTCTCATCGCCTCTACAAATGAAGTACAACATACTTCAGGCCAAGGGTTTACAAAAACGTACCAATGGGTGAGGAATGAGACTATTCTTCCTCAACTAAACATGTTCGTCTATGTCTCTTTTACAACATACCAAAAGGGCGTATCAATCGAACATACGAGCTGAAAGATATGGCCTTTACCGTTAGGTCTATGAAATCTGAAAAATTTGTACGGAATTACAAATTACAATTGTGCACGCTTCGTTGGCTGACCTCTACAACTCCAAATTGAGTGATTCTTTTCTCATGTGATAAATCGGTCTCTTATCTTCAAAATTTGGGGTCAAGCATCGAATTCCGACATCGTATGAGGTTCCTACAGCTTCCAGAGCATGCAACATGCAAGCAGCAATTCTTAGACGGGATTCATAACTTCCACAGTCGATCGGTGTCCACCAGGACTTTCCACTAAGTCCTTCATCAAGGTACCTCCAACTTCGACCACCTAGGTCTTTACATCAATTTTTCTACCTGGGTCCTCTATCTAGGTCTTACCATAAAAAAGGAAAACGAAAAGGAGAGATTACTGGGGACTGGCGGTCCACTGATCATGGCGATCAGTTTCACAGTCCAAGACCCGTGGCACCAGACTCTCATGTGTTGATCATTCATCATAAAAGAAATGCTACCACCAGGACATACAACCATGGTCATTACATCATCCCCTCTTGAGAGCAACCTCAGTTATGGTCCCGTGACCAGGGTTTCAGAAGTGATGTTTCTACGATTGACAGAAGAAAAAAAATGATACTGCAAGCATCAGGCTCATGTATCAACCAAGTGTTTCAGATTTCAAATTAATCAATGGCATTGAAATCCTTCATCGAGCAATCAAGACACAAGCAAATGGTCTAAGACACAACAGTGGCGTTGTACAACAAGCTCCTTTGAGAAGATTTTACACTGTCCTGCACAAAGAAGCGATCTGGGAGCAATTGGTGAAGAATCTAAGGTTGAGTCATATGTCATTCTCTTCGTTTGGATGTCCCTTACAACATATACAAAATTCACAACAATTGGATGAACGAGGAAAAATATGTGGCCAAAACCTTTGACTACATGACAGCTGAAAATTTTCTGAAAACCTCCTGGAAGTTTACTGTTTCGTCAATTTCGGGCCTTAAACGTGCTCAAAAGCCGAAAATATTCTTTCCTAAAGCTTGGAAATTTTCTGAGGATGAATAAACATGGGTAGATCACAAAAATCCGACGTCGGATGAAGATTCTACAGCAATTTCAATGAAGACCTAACTTCTGAATTTTCTGATGACGAATTATGACGAAATTCTTCATTCATCCACATCTGAATCAGGAGCTACATCATCAACGCGAAGCCGAACTTCATCTTCAACCGATAGTCTCACTTGCTGAAGTCGGCGGTGATTCTGCTGATGAGATATGAGCTTTTCATCTTCAGCTCGTTTCCCTCCGCATCTGCTAGTACCAAGAAAGCATATATCTTAGCACGGACGACTCCCAGATGATCGACAGACATACAATGTGTCAGCTTTCCAGCGTCTCTGAAAGGTTGATTCACCTCGGCATGAGAATCTTCATCTTTGATCTGATATTCTTAGAGCGTTCCACGGAAGAGCCAGAAAAGTGGTCGTAACCAGAAGTCACCACTATCTGAGGCGAAAGACATGGAGTCATGGATATACCAATAACAAACACGCAACAAAAATGGTAACCATTCAACTCTTACCTATTTACAATTTCACTAGCTGTAGTGATTATAACGTCAGAATTTCGAAAACTTGCTCATTCCTTCAAACCTGCAAAGACGGGCATAATTCATTATTCAAAATCATGACTTGATTTTCCTAAAACCGTGAATAACCCACGTGAATTTTAACATCCACTGGTTTTTCAAAAATTGAACAGACGTCCATTCTACAATTGTGAAAACTCACATAGAGACATTATTTCACCATGTATAATTGTCTACTTTCAACAATTGTTCAAAATCAAAACATTGATTTTACAAAAAATATATTTTAACGTAAAACTCACGTAAATTTGAAGAATATATATATATATATATATATATATATATATATATATTCTTTGCTCCCTCGCGCGAACATTCGTTTTTGAAACGAGAGTATATTTTCAAAGATTTTTGAAAGCTCGAAGATGAAAAAAATCATGAAACCTCATAAACAAATTTTTTATTACTAACAGACGCACGTCTATTCAAAAAAAAAAAACTTTTCTCTCGTACGAGCATCCATTTTGTGAAGTCTCATATATTTAAAACATAAAAAAATTGGTTTTCGTGAAAACTCGTAGATAAATTTTTTATCATTAGACTCAGGTCTATTTTGTTTGTTTCTTAAACTAACAAACAAACGAACGTCTGTTCCTAAAATAAGGATTTCCTTTTTGGGCTCGGGCCCGCAAACATTAAACCGACAAAAAAAGGATGCCCCATCGTCCAAATAAGCAGTGCTTCATCTCTCTGTTCTCACGGGATGGCACTCTATCTTATTGTCAGGGTCCTTACCTGAGCATTTGCTCGTACATGACACCATTGGAGCAAATCAAGGATTCTGAAATTACCTTTGTACGACCGAGTTTAGCTGCTAATCTCGTCAACCGGAAAATCACCATCTAATGCTTACTGCGAAACATGACTGTCCTTCACTAAGCAGGGGACTTAATGTTGATGATGGATTTTCGACAAAGGTCAAAATCGTAAAATCATGATACATTTTTCCCCATCTACACTTCCATTGAAAGTTCGAACGTTAGACAAGCAGATTGAACTGACTTTCCTGGAAGGATTCACAGGGTGAGTACTAAAGCCAATTGGTTTAGACGTCTGAATGTCAGTTACACCTTTGAGTATTAAATCTAAGGTGTGTTGAAATCGACCAAAATAGTTGTCATTCAACCTCAATTTGCACTTCCGTTGAACCCGTTCTTTTGAATCACAAAAGCGACACACTTTATGATCACCTGAGTGATTAGAGTGAGTAGGATTAACAACATTCGTTTGAAGATTTCTAACTTCCTTAAGATGTGGTGATTCTATGATTAGTGGAAGTTACAAGCACATTTTTAGCAATATGAAGGGTTTACAATTTAGCTTCTGAAACTGGTGTCATCTGAGACACATGATTACATGTAGTCACATTTTCAAACACCCCAGTTGAGTCAGAAGCAATTGGTATTGTAGGCTTTATAGAACATCCTTTACATTGAATAGAGAGATTACTCAATAGACGTTCGATTTCCAAGGCATCCTCCTTGAGTTTAGCCTCAAGTAAGGTTCAAGATGAACAAACTATGACATTTTCCTCATGAAGAAGCCTTAATTTGGAATCACGATCCTATACCATACCAATAATCATATTGACTTCGTGTTTCAGCCTATTGATTTCAATTTTCTGGATTCTAACAAGTTTTAGAATCGCTGCACTTTATTGGGCTGCTTCCCTTTATACTTCAAAGCCAGACTCGTCAGTAAGATAATCAGGGTAACACTTATCAACACTTATCTGTTTCGTGGGAACATAATGTTCATTTATATTCGAGATCGACAAGTCTTTTTCTTTAATCGATTTCATAAAAACAAAAAATTTGTTTCTGGTGATGCGTTTGTCAGAGATAGCACTTCTGTCCGTAGAGTCAGATTGCTACAAACACAGACTTATCGGGTCTTAGCGTGTTTGCCTGCTCTGATACCAATTGAAAAAGCGGAGGTATAACAACCACACCCAATAATTCGTTCGGCAATCTGTATGGACTAACTCCAATATTATTCGGAGAGCACCAGCTTATGAAGCGAGCTCAACCAATAAAGATATCAAAGAGTTATATCTCTTTTTCTCAAATCAATTAGCAAATCAAATAGATAGAAATCTATGAGCCTGATTGATAAGAGAAATAACTTGGACGGTACCAAAGACCAATGTCCAAGTGTCAATCAATTTATATCCAACAACCCAAGGTCGGATTTACCAATTGATTGAACTACGCACGACCTGTGATATTTCAATTATATAAACAAATATAATGCAGAAAAGAAATAACACAGACACCAGAAGTTTTGTTAACGAGGAAACCGAAAATGCAGAAAAACCCTGTGACCTAGTCAGATTTGAACACCATACTATATTAAGCCGCTACAGTCACTAGCCTACTACAAGTTAACTTCGGACTGGAATGTAGTTGAGGCCAAATAGTCTCACACCGATGAGGTACAATCGCATTCCTTATGCCTCTAGAACCACGTCGGATTTTGCGCACTTGATTCCCTTAGCTGATCTCACCCACAACTAAGAGTTACTACGACCCAAAGTCGAAGACTTATAAACAAATCTGTCTCCCATAGATAAGTCTATTCTGATAGATAAATCTATCTCCTACAGAAGTACCTATGAAGTTTTGTTCCGTCTTTTGATAAATCAAGGTGAACAGGAACCAATTGATAATCCGATCTTATACTCTCGAAGAGAAGCCTAGAAATATCAATCACCTCACAATAACTTAACTATATGGTAGTAGAAGAAGTTATTGTGGAATCACAAAGAATGAGACGAAGAGCTTTGTGATTACTTTTTATATCTTACCTATCATAGATAAATCTCGAGCAAATATTAGAGAAGATAGTACTCAATACGATAGAACAAGTAAGATCAGAATACGCAACTACAGAGAAAATATTTGGATCTGGCTTCACGAATCCCAAATGAAGTCTTCAAGTCATTAACCTATAATGGTTTTGGAAAAACCTAGGTTAAAGGAGAATCGACTCAAGTCCCAACTAAGACACAGGAAAGTGTCGGAATTAGATTTTCCAGTTGCTAGAGTTCTCCCTTATATAGTCTTTCAAATCAGGGTTTGCTTATAATCAAAGCTAAGATAGCTTAGAAACAAAGCATTCAATATTCACCGTTAGATGAAAACCTGATTTAAGATTCAAGCTAAGTTTGCTTAAAACCAAAGAAATATCTTTCCACCGTTAGATGGTCTTAGCTTGTTACACACAAATGAAATATACTTTCATTTAGATATGGGTAACCGTACCTAAACGTGTATATTGAGTTGGCTCAATAATAGTTAACCGAAGTTAGCCATTGAACACTTTTGTCTTAACCACATTCATCTAACACCTCTAGATTAAATATTGTTAGAGCACTGCTCGGTCGAACTCGCAAGAGTTGTTATCTCAAGCTTGTTTGTCAATGTTAGTGATCAAAACTATAAGTCTTGATTTCTAGTCTACTTATAATGTCTCAGACTAGGATAGATTGTGAAGTTGAGCATTAGACTTCACGGCGTTCATCAATTGAAGACGAAGAACTACTAAGGAGAGCTTGTGGAACTTCATCAACAAAAGGTATGTGGAGACTGAAACTCATCTATCACTTGGAAAGTCTATTTCTACTTTATCTCCAATATTGAGACAAAAATCGTATTACTATAGTTTTTGATAAATAAGGTTGATATGAGAGTGTTCATATAGCTAACCTCGTTAACTACTATTGAGCCAACATGGTGTACACGTTTAGGTAGGGTTACATAAACCTAAATAAGGGTACATTTCATTTGTGTATATGATGTGGTTTTAAAGTGGTAAGTAAGGTTGTCGTTCACTCGGACTTGTGTAGATTCGAGTTTTTAAATTTAATAAAAATATATACAAAAATATTACAAACGGTGCGAGAGTTACTGGGATTCAGGATTTCACCGAATTCAAAACATAAGGTTCAATTATTAATTCTTTGACAATTTTAGCTCAAGAAAAACATGGCCTCCATTTTTACCAAGGTAGATTCTCAAAACATTGATTGTAAATCCTAAACATGATGTATCAAAACACCTAAGCTAAGCATACATCATCAAATTAAATGACAACCAATTAATTCAAATCATAATTTCAATTAAAATTAATGAAAAAGTCTTAAAAAGAATTAATAAAATTACCCCAAGTATGATATTCGTCTTCCTCCGTCATCCCAGTGTTGGGGTTTAGCTCTTCATGGTAAAAACATGCTCAAAAGATTGATTCATGGCTCAAAAAGTGTTTTTATTGAAGAGAAATAATAATACAGCGAAACTACAACGCTTTTCTGGCGTTACAGAAATCACCGATACAACTGAAGTGCTGTTAATAAACGATAAATCAGTTCTGTAGTTTAATATAAGACTGCTTCTGCGACGGTACGGTGTGGGTCGAAGTTCTTCGTGTTCTTCAGCAGCAGCAGCGGATTTCCTGTAACTTTGATTTTTCGGCTCTGTGGTGTTCTAAACTTCCCCTAAATTTCGACACCTCTTCTATATGACCCAAACAATCTATTTATATCAAAAAATACCGATTAAATCTCTCCAGAATCTTCCAAAATCTCTTCCTTTCTCTTCACGGCAAAGTTGCGGCAATTTCTTGTTTTAGGATTTCCACGCATTTCTGATCTTTCCTTTTGATTCCAAACTCTTCCTTAGATAGATATCAAGCTTTGGGAAGGTTTATAGCACTTTAATCTCTCTAAAATTTCCTAAAATCGGTCACACACGTGACTTTCCATATTTTTCTGTTGAGATAAAAATCCGTCGATTGAGCCCAGTTTAATCGATTTCAACACCCATGTTAGATTCCTAGACCCATAAGGAGTCTACCCTATGAAAATCATAGGTTTAATCGACCTCAAACTCCTCCAAATCACTACCACCAAAACTGCCAGAAACGTGTATATATTTTGGTTTTGGTTTCCGCCAAAATTTAGAATTTGAACGTGAAGGAGGTGTCCCCCTATCCAATCCCGGTCTGTGCTTAGCAGTTGCTTGGAAATGGGTTACCCCTTATCCAAAATGAGAGTCCGAATAGCAAATGTCCTCCCAGGTGCCTTTAACAACTTTTCGAGCCAATTTCGCCGCAAAAGCCTATTTCTCCAAAAAAAACTACAAAGGGATAAAATACCAAAATAAGTACAAAAATGGGTACTAACAATATACACAATAGAGATGAAAATAGACACATAAATGCGTCTATCAGTATAACAAGCTAAGTTCGATCTAACGATTAAAAGATATTAGCTTGAATCTAATCAGGTTTTCATTTAACGGTGAATATTGAATGCTTTGTTACCAAGGTAACTTAGATTGCAAACCCTGATTTGAAAACTATATAAAGGATAACTCTAGCAACTGGGAAACCTAATCCCTACACCTCCTATGTGATAATAGTTGCGACTAGAGTCGATTCTCCTTTAACCTTAGGTTTTTCACGAAACCCTGTAGGTTAACGACTTAAAGACTTCATTGGGATTGTGAAGCCAGTCCCAACTATTTTCTATGTAGTTGCGTGTTCTGATCTTGCTTTGTTCTATCGTATTGAGTACTATCTTCTCTAAGATTTGCTCGAGATTTAATCTCCGATAGGCAAGATTAAAAGTAGTCACAAACATCTTCGTCTCATCGTTTGTGATTCCACAATATCTTGTTTCGCTACCATACGATTAAGATTATTGTGAGGTGATTGATAGTACTAGGCTGTTCTTCGGGAATATAAGTACCATTTATCAATTGGTTCATGTGCACCTTGATTTATCAAAACATGGAACAAAACTTGTAGATATTTCTGTGGGAGACAGATTTATCTATTCCAATAGACTTTTCTGTGTGAGACAGATTTGTTTATCAAGTCTTCGACTTTGGTTCGTAGCAACTCTTAGTTGTGGGTGAGATCAGCTAAGGGAATCAAGTGCATAGTATCCTGCTGGGATCAGAGGCGTAAGGAGCACGACTGTACATTGAATCAATGTGAGATTTATTAGGGTTCAACTACATTCCAGTCCGAAGTTAATTGGTAGTAGGCTAGTGTCTGTAGCGGCTTAATACAGTGTGGTGTTAAAATATGGACTAGGTCCCGGGGTTTTTCTGCATTTGCGGTTTCCTCGCTAACAAAACTTCTGGTGTCTGTGTTATTTCTTTTCCGCATTATATTTTGTTATATAATAGAAATATCACAGGTTGTGCGTTGAATCAATCAATTGGTAAATCCAACCTTTGGTCTTTGGTACCGTTCAAGGTATTTCTCTTATATTCAATCGGGCTCGCAAATTCCTATTTGTTTGATTGCAGATTGAATTGAGAAATTGAGATATAAACTCTTTGATATATTTTTCTATAGATTGAGTCTGGTTGTCTAGTTGATTCTCTTAAAAGTATATTGGAGTTTGTCTATTCAGATTGCCGAACGAAATATTGGGTGTGGTTGTTGTACCCCCGCTTTTTCAATTGGTATCAGAGAAGGCAAACACGTTTAAGACCTCATAAGTATGTGTTTATAGCAATCTGATTATTATGGACGAGTCTATCTCTAATAAAGTACCAGTTCAGAAATTACCAGATGATTCTGAAAGCTTGGATTCACCTGAGAGAACTGTCACATCTAAGTCAATATCTAAACATTCTCTTGATGTAAAAACTGTTGATTGGGAAACACTCTTAGAAGAACAGTTAGATGAACTTTCTGATGAAGGTGATTCAGATATTGATAGAGAGGTTGATGAGGAAGTCTCAGAGTATGTTAAGTTTTTGGATTCGTTGAAAATGAAGAAGATTACAACTTATCATGTAACACCTCTTCTGACTCATCTCTGTCGAGAAAACAAGAAATTGAAAAGGATTTACGGAGGTCTTTATGGTTGGAATCGCTCTTGAGAATCGGTCATCAAAGATACCGAGGAAAACCTGAGTAGAAAGTCACTTGAATGTGATCGTGTATATCAAAAATACTTTTTGTTGGAAGAGAAACTTGCATAAATGGAAGGAAGAATTAACTCTCAGCAAGCAAGTATTGATGACAGAGAAAGCGCTTTTCTCGCTCGAGAAAAACGCCTTGAGGCTGATTTAGCTGCCGCTCTTGATAAAATCAAGATGTTGGAAAATGACTTGAAAATTTTCAATACTAGTTCAAGCAAATTAGCCACTATGCTAGGAGCAAGTAAAAATCATCGTGATACATGAGGATTGGGCTATAAGGGAATAGATGCTCCAAGTATTAGCAAAGAGGTAAAATTTGTCAAGGCTAGTGATTCTTCTCAACAAAAGATTTCCACTGATGGCAAAAGTGAAATACCTTCACCGGCAGTTAAGGTTAAAAATAGCAAAGTATATCAACCTCCAAAGTCAGCACACACGGATCGAGGTAAAAACATTCCTTATGTTTGCCACTATTGCGGAAATAAAGGTCACCTGGAAAGGAGATGTCGTTTCCGTATAAGGAATGAGAAACTTCATGATGTTCTTGTTTGGGCATCATAAGAAGTTGTGAAACCAATATCATATGTTAAGACTAATCCCCTTAACGTTACAGGTTGTAACTATCCAACCTTTAGGAAAAGGAATCAGTGTTGTGATAAACCTAGATTTTTCTATAAATGTCATAAGAAGCCTTTTCACAATCGTAATGATTATCAAAAGGATAACCTTGTAAAGACGAAGACAAGATCCAATGTTCCCAATTGGAGAAAGACTAACTTGCAAAAGAATAGTCAATTCAATTCTCTTCCGAGAATTACAGAAGAGAGTAATGGGAAGAAGGGTTAGGTTGTTTCTAATCCAAAGAAAGTTAATGATGCTTTGAGTGTGAAAAGGAATGATCTCCCAAAAAATTCCATGACTATGGAGAAAGCAGTATCCATGATGTTGGAACTTAAAAAGTTCTTTGGAAAGATGGATTTGGATGTTAAAGTTTCTAAAAGCGATCTCTTTCATGATAATCCAAAATTCACTTGTGGTGAGCAAGACATTGTTCACCTCAACACAACTTGATTGTGTTGTAAGTGCATCCTCACCAAGGAATTCCCTGCTATGTATACGGTGAGGGAAGCACGTGGATTGGGGCGCACATATTGTGTTAGGTATGATCTTGAATATTTGGTAATGTCGTAGGATTCATGACTGGCGTAAGGTTTGTGACCGGATATTTCTGATGGGTTTGAAGGTATGCGTACCCGTTCGCATACTGGCGAAAACCAAACTTGGTCCGGCTATTTCAAGTATGCGTACCCGTTTTCATACTTGAATGGCTAAAGTTCTAAAATTGGTTGTAACATGAACAAATACATTTATATATTAAGGAATGCATTCTTTGCGGTTTCCTCGTTAATAAAACTTCTGGTGTCTGTGTTATTTCTTTTCCGCGTTATATAATAGAAATATCACAGGTTGTGCGTTGAATCGATTAATTGGTAAATCCAACCTTTGGTTGTTGATTGAAATTGATTGATCCTTGAATATTGGTCTTTGGTACCGTTCAAGTTATTTCTCTTATATTCAATCGGGCTCGCAAATTCCTATTTGTTTGATTACAAATTGAATTGAGAAATTAAGATATAAACTCTTTGATATACTTTTCTATAGATTGAGTCTGACTGTCTAGTTGATTCTCTTAAAAGTATATTGGATTTTAATCGATTTATGAAGTGTATTTGTTCATGAGTATGAGAATCATACTTAACCGATTTTAGAACTTTAACCACTAAGTTTGCAAACTGGTTCGCAAACTATAGTTCCGGACGGTCTTGTCCATCCGTTTGCAAACGGGTACGTAAACAGCCGTCCCAGACCTAACTCAGGTAGAACCGTTCGCATACTGGTATGCAAACAAGGTTCCCGGACTTTAACAGTTAAAACCATTCGCATACTAGGTGTGCAAAATAAGGTTCCCAAACCTGAATCATACCAAAAGAGTTTGCATACTAGGTACGCATACTGTGATGTATCCAGACAAATGTTTTTTCTCTAAACTCTCATTTCAATCATTGAAATATCCTTAGAAGACGACAATGGCCGTCTCACACAAACCATTAGCTTATAATTAATTTTCAAGTGATCGAATGATCAATACGAAACTTTCCGAGTCGATATCAAATGATTGTCTCACACAAATCATGTAAAATGTTTCAAGGAAATTTCCACATGGTCATCTTTTGACTTATTATTTAGTTTCCGACAAATAAATTGTTTCCAACTAAACTCGTCAAGAATAATGATGAACGTAGTTAAAACAAAAAGCTTCCAACACATATTTCGAGAAAAATATAAGCGAGATAAACTCAGCTCGAAATATCAAATTTGTATAATATAAAAGTCTATATAGATATACGACTTAGTCTCATTAGGATAAATAATAGAATAGACTTCTGAGTGATAGATAAGTCTTAGTCTCCACATACCTTTTGTTGATGAAGTTCCTCTAAGCTCTCCTCAGTAGATCTTCATCTTCAATCGATGAATGCCGTGAAGTCTAAAGTTCAACTACACATTCTATCCGAATCCGAGACATAGCTATAAGTAGACTAGAAATCAAGACTTATAGTGTTGATCAACTAAACTTGACAAACAAGCTTGACATAGCAACGCTTGCGAGTTCGACAGAGCAATGCTCTAACACCTAGGTTAATGGAGAATCGACTCTAGTTTACAACTAGGACACACGAGACTGTCGGGATTAGGTTTCCCAGATGTTAGAGTTCTCCCTTATTTAGTCTTTCAAATCAGGGTTGCTTACAATAAAAGCTAAGATAGCTTAGTAACAAAGCAATTGTTATTCACCATTAGATGAACTCCTGATTTAAGATTCAAGCTAAGTCTGCTTAGAATCTAAGCAATCAATCTCTACCGTTATATGGTATTATCTTGATACACACCAATGAAATATACCTATATTTAGATATGTATGAACCGTACCCAAACGTGTATACCCTGTTGGCTCAATAAAAGTTAACCGAAGTTAGCCACATGAACACTTAAAGTTTAGCCACATTCATCTAACACTTCTAGATCAAATATGATAATCAATCAATCATGATAGATAATCAAATGAATCTAAATGTGCTTTAAGAGAGTTGTTCGAATGCCCATCATCTCATAGAAATATATATGAACCATTTGAAACATATTCGGTTTGGTTTGTCATTGTACAAAGTACTTATACAAAAACCAATTCATGAACATAATGCCATGGTTTGCAAAACAAGTTAGCATACCTTGTTTCATTAAAGTTCCAGGGACTTTAGTTCGCAAACGAACCCGAGTTCATGAGTATGAATTTCATACTTTCCGATTTTAGAACCTAACCACTGTGTTCGCAAATAGAGTACGCGAACCATAGTTCCGGACTTTGGCCTTGTCATGCCGTTCGCAAAAAGAGTACACAAAAAACAGTTTCGGACTTAGCCTTGTCTAGCCGTTCGCAAACAGAGTACGCAAACTACAGCTCCATACCTTGACAGTTAAACCCGTTCGCAAACATATATAGTCGCAAACAAGAGTTTTGGATCTGAACTAGAACTTCACAGTTTGCATATCATGTATACACACCGTGATATATCCAGACATGGTAGTAGTTCTAAAACTCTCATTTAATCATTGAAACATCCTTCGAAGACAATAGTGGTAATCTTACACATACCACTAGGTTCAAGTAATTTTCAATTGATTATTCGATCAATACAAAACTTCCCAAGTTAACATCAAATGATTGTCTCACACAAATCATGTAAGATGTTCAAGGTAATTTTCACATGATCATCTCGACTTAATATTTAGTTTCCAACAAATAAATTGTCTACAACTAAACTTGTCAAGTAGATGATGAAGTTTAATCTAAAGCTAAAAGCTTCCAACACGTATTTAGAGAAATATATAAACGAGATAAACTCGGCTCGAAATTTCAAATGTGTATAATGTAAAAGTTTATATAGCTATACGACTTATTCTCTTTAGAAGATAGAATATAATAGACTTATGAGTGATAGATAAGTTTTAGTCTCCACATACCTTTTGTTGATGAAGTTTTTCCAAGCTCTTCAGTAGATTTCTTCTTCAATTGGTGAATGTCGTGAAGTCTAAAGCTCAACTACACACATCTATCCTAATCCGAGACATAGCTATAAGTAGACTAGAAATCAAGTATATAGTTTTGATCAACTAAACTTGACAAACAAGCTTGAGATAGCAACGCTTGTGAATTCGACCTAGCAGTGCTCTAACACTTGACAATCTCAAAAACCGATATCCAAGATCAATCTAGGAATATCCGAATTCTAACAAGTATGAAACCTGCAATCTATCTTTCAAGATGTGAACTCAACAAGATTGAGTCTTATTTTATATTTCAATTAATAAGAACTTAAACTGTCTAGATTAATTACGTACTGCTCGTGTTATTCTTATTATAAAGATAAAACAATATAATGTGGAAAAGGAAAAACACAAGACGCCAGAAGTTTGGAAAGATGCACCTGCAAAAGAAACATAAAACCTTGTCTAGCTTTGAACACCACATTGTATTAAACCGCTATAGACACTAGCCTAATATCAGGCTTCGGACTGGAATGTAGTTGAGACCGAATTAGCCCTCCAAGCAATTTAGCTGCAGTCGTGTACCTTATGTTTCTTGAACCTTGAAATATTCTACGCACTTGATTCCCTTAGTTGACGTACTTTACAACATAAGAGTTGCTTCAACCTCAGTGAATACTTTTGATACCAATCTGCCTCTAACAGATAATCCTATTTGATTTCCCTTTCGATTTTTAATCTAGGTTTGGAAATATCTTTGCAATAGACAAAGTCCAGCAAACCTCATGAATCTGGAACACTTACAATTAGTTAGTTGAGAAGCATGGATTACTAGGCACCTCTCAAGAACAATCCAAATAAATCAAAGAAGAGTTTAGATATCTATCTCGTGGAATCACAAAGTCTGAGACGAAAAGAACTTTGTGATTTCTACATATCTCATTCCTGATATGAGATTACTAGAACCTCAAAGATCAATAAGAACAAGATACGGATACACGAAGTATCAGGTAAAAGATAGTCTAACCAGGCTTCATGAATCCCTAAGTGAAATCTTCAAAGTCGTAACCCCATTATGCTTATCAGAGGAAACCCAAGTTATAGAGGACGATTATAGTTTGAAATTATGACACAAGAGTGCCAGGGAATGAGAAATCCTATTGCAAAAGTTTCTCTATTTATTGATTATCAAGGCTCCAGGTTGCTTTGAATTCAAGCAAACACCTTCTCAGTTTAGATGAAATTCTTATTAGGAATCCATGTAAACCTGTGAGATGTCCGCCTTGAAATTACATAGAAGAATATGCATTATGGTCCAAGGTTCTGGAACCGCGCACAATGATGGTTCATGTTGGCAAGTATGCCTATTGAACTTACAAGCATAAGTGGTGTTCAATAAAATTCAAGATTTAAACCATCATTCGCAAGCTCAAGAGATTTTGTGAAAAGGTTGTATTAGAAGTGTCTATGAGAGTTATATCAAAGATAAATATATTTATAAAACAATTTGTGGGCTTCTGCTTAAATCAGAACTAGGTGGTTATACGTACCGGGTATGCATACCTATGGACAGTCCCTGAACTCAGGCTTCAGGGGTACACGTACCGGGTATGTGTACCTTAGCCAGTTCACAAACTATGATCCCAGGGGTACGTGTATTAGGTATGCTTACCTCCCCCATATTCCCAAATTTAAATCAACATGGTACACATACCAGTTATACATACCTTCCCTGTTCGCAGAATTCAGATGTTCTGAAAAACCCACTTTAAAGGATTTGAAATATTCCCAATAGCCATAGACAATAATTATCATTGCTTTGGAAATTTCCAAATGATCATCTTGAAATAAAAAATAGTTCATGAACAATAAATTGTCAACCAAAATTGTTAAGGATTTAATAACATCTATTGCTTGAATCATATTTCGATATATTTATCAAGACAAGCATGACTCGAAATTTCTTTTTTTTTTCAATATTAAATCTACTAGAATCGTACGACATATTCTCATAAGATAGAATGGTAAATGTCATGGGTAAATAAGATAGGTCAGTCTTCACATTCCTTTTTATTGATGAAGTTCTCGCAAATGTCTTTGTTTGTTCTTTAGTCTCTATATTCGATGGTTATTCAGTGATGTATGATACTCAAATATCATACTCTAATCCTAGTTCAAAACTTGACTTTAGTAGACTAGAAATCAAGATATACTTTTGTGCATCTAACATTGAAAACAAGCTTGATATAGCAAAACTTGTGAGTTCGACCGAGTAGTGCTCTAACATAAAGGAGAAGATGGTTGATCATACGAAGGGAAGCCAAAAATGAATGAGATCAGAGTGTGATGTATTTGCAGCGTGATGTCGTTGAACTATGATTTGAAGTCTTTAAACTTTTTCTATGAAAACTACCGTATTAAGGCGGAGAAAAAGCTTCTGTAAATCAAGATGATTTATGAATAGATTGAGGGTCCGATTTATAGAAGTTGAAGCATACATACACTGATCTCGAAGGAAGTGGAAGACGTGGAGGAGTGAAATAGTGGAGACTATGGAGAACGTGGTTAAGTCATGTTCGCACCGTAGGGAAGACTGTGAGTCACATGCCCCGTTCATCCTCATAACGTCGAGATGACCTGGTTATTTTCCCACTGTGACTGTATAGTTACACCCCACATGAAAAAGCGGGGGTCTAACAACCTCACCTAATATTGCGCTTAGCAATCTGTATGGACTAACTCCAATATACTTTTAAGAGAATCAACTAGACAGTCAGACTCAATCTTAATAAAAAGTATATCAAAGAGTTATATCTCAATTTCTCGATTCAATCCCAACTCAAACAAATAGAAATCCGTGAGTCTGATTGAATACAAGAGAAATAAACTTGAACGGTACCAAAGACCAATGTTCAAGGATCAATCAATTTCAATCAACAACCAAAGGTTGGATTTACCAATTGATCGATGCAAACACACAATCTGTGATATTTAAATTATATAACAAAATAATGCGGAAAAGAAATAACACAGACACAAGAAGTTTTGTTAACGAGGAAATCGCAAATGCAGAAAAACCCCGGGACCTAGTCCAGATTGAATACCACACTGTATTAACCCGCTACAGACAATAGCCTACTACAAACTAACTTCGGTCTGGACTGTAGTTGAACCCCAATCAATCTCACACTGATTCAAGGTACAGTCACTCCTTACGTCTCTGATCCGAGCAGGATACTACGCACTTGATTCCCTTAGCTGATCTCACCCACAACTAAGAGTTGCTACGACCCAAAGTCGAAGACTTTAATAAACAAATCTGTATCACATAGAAAAGTCTACAAGAATAGATAAATCTGTCTCCCACATAAATACCTACGAGTTTTGTTCAGTCTTTTGAAAAATCAAGGTGAACAGGAACCAATCGATAACCCGGACTTATATTCCCGAAGAACAGCCTAGAATTATCAATCACCTCACAATAATCTTAATCGACTAGCGAAACAAGATATTGCGGAATCACAAACGATGAGACGAAGATGTTTCTGACTACTTTTCTATCCTGCCTATCGGAGAAATTAATCTCAAGCCAATCTTATGATTGCACTCAATCACGATAGAAATAGCAAGATCAGATCACGCAACTACAGAGAAAATAGTTGGGTCTAGCTTCACAATCCCAATGACGTCTTCAAGTCGTTAACCTACAGGGTCTCGGTAGAAACCAAAGGTTAAAGGAGAATCGACTCTAGCTTATACAACTAGTATCACATAGGAGGTATGGGGATTAGGTTTCCAAGTTGCTAGAATTATCCTTTATATAGTCTCCAAATCAGGGTTTGCAATCTAAGTTACCTTGGTAACAAAGAATTAAATATTCACCGTTAGATGAAAACCTGATTAGATTCAAGCTAATATCTTTCAACCGTTAGATCGAACTTAGCTTGTTATACACAAATGAAGTATACGTCATTTAGGTTTGAGTAACCGTACCTAAACATGTACACTTAGTTGGTTCAACAGTAGTTAACCAATGGTTAGCCATATGAGCACTTTAATATCAACCTTATTCATCTTCACCATAACTAGTCTAAATGACTCAAATAAACTAGTTCGAGAGTTGTTCAATTGCTTAGATCTTATAGAAGTATACAAGACACAATCAAAGCAAAATCGGTTTTGATTCACTTGAATCGATTCATGAACATTATAGCCACGGTTTGCAAATTGCATTCCTTAATATATAAATGTTTTAGTTCATGAACAAACAAATTTTAGAAAGTAACACACTTAAGTATGCATACGGGTATGCGTACTTAAGTAACCGGATTTGAGTTTGTTTTGGTATCCAAACTCAGAAGAAATTCACGGACGTGAACTTTCTGCCAGTATGCGTACGGGTACGAATACTTAGGTAACCAGATTGAGTTGGTTTTGATTTCCAAACTCAGCAGAAATTCACGGACGTGAACTTACGCCAATATGCGTATGGGTACGCATACTTACCCAGTCTCCATCAAACATTTAGTACTCACACAAGTATGCATACATTTGGTTCCCGGTTTTTTACTTATACACTAATGCGCGAACACAATATATGCTTATTGAAAATACGAGGGTACCCAAATATGCCTCAATCGAAAACTTTTCCACCTATAAGTCCTTTCTCCGAAAGTGATTGTCTATGGACTGAGTCGATATAATAAAACTAATTGGTTCACACTTCGTGTGATCGTCTATGGATACGAGATCGAGACAATACGACAACAAGATAACTTGTGTGATTGACTATGGGTACAAGATCGAGACAATACAACAACGAAGTATGTTTACTTGATAATAGGTTCGGACTTAACCAAATACTATAGGATTGCTATCAAGTAAATAGGAATTAACGTTTGTGTATTTTACTTCTAATTATAATAAAACAATTATAATTGCGGAAATAGAAAAGTAAAAGAAATAGCAAGATTTTGTTAACGAGGAAACCGTAAATGCAGAAAAACCCCGGGACCTAGTCCATAATTGAATACTCTCATAATTAAGCCGCTATACAAAATCAAACCAACTTCGTATAGTTGAGACCAAGCAACTAAACCTATAGTTCACCTAGTTCCTTCAGTATCCCTGCGCCTCCAATTTGTAATAAGTCACGCACTTGGAACAATTCCTTTGGTTCGTATTCTAAACAGTAAAGGAACAACAAATCTGTTCAGTAACAACTCTTTTCAAACAATGTGATATGAGTTTGAGAAAAGGCTCTTCCGTTTATCCCAATAAACTCTTTTGTCAGGTTCTTAGATCTATCCAATAACAACTACCAAAGTAATTGTTTAGATTTTGCAATCAATACTTTGAATCACAAAGAATTGTATTGATGTCGATCTACTCAACTAATCAATCCAATCTATCACAAAGATAAACCGATTATAGTTGGATCCCTTTCCAGCCGAAACAAGTTTTGTGCACACCAAAGATTATGAACCCAAATCAGAAATCTTCTTCATCTTCAAATCTTCTTAGATCTTCAATAAACACCTGCACACAAACAACTTGAATCTCTTGTGATCAATCACATACAGAACGGAGTCTGTTAACAATGGATTATCACAAGATGTCTTTAGATCTACAAACAGTCTAAAGATCTCCCGTTGAAACTTCGATCTAGTTTGAGTGAATCTTATATCAGAAGGGAAGATTCTCAAGCATAAACAAACTAGGTTCAATCAAAGTTCAATAACCGTTAGTCAATCAAATCAATCGAAAACTAATAATAAACTGCAATTATCTAGTTTTCCACCAACGATATTAATAGAGCTTCTCAATCCCAAAGAAGTCTTTAAACCGAGCGACCGTAAGAGATTTCGCCTAATTAGGTTACTTTCCTCTCTGAATAGGCGGCTCCTCCAGTAACAACACAACTAGGTAGTTTTGCTAGCTCTGAGGATTAGTTTGCTTGAAATGCAAACTTCAGTATTTATAAACAAGGAAGTTTGGACACCAAGGAATTTCATAAATCGAAAATATTCTCAAGATATGCAATATATTTCCAAATTCGGTTTTCATAATTCCTGGAAATGCTCTGTCCAATTATTGACCGAAATCTCAGTAGAAAATATCCAACTAGTAAATGCACATTACTAATTTTTATTTTCTAAAGATATGCATTTTAATTGCTGGAAATTAAAAGCATATAAAACTAAAAACCTTAATTAAAAGATTCTCAATTTATTTCGATCCGGGATTCTCCTTAGCTATTAAGGAATATCTTTGAACAATAAAAGATAAGAGTTACTGCACATGTTCAAAGTATGTCGACATCTTTACTTTGTAAATCCTTTTTCATATTTACAATCTTGGAACCGATTTGCCACACTTCCAAAAAAGTTTAGAATTGGTTCATCTGACTTCCAAGAACTATGTGATTGATTATCCTATCAAATTACCATTAATGGGTTTCACGGTTCTACCTCAACATAAAGTTTCGGTTCTACCTCCAAGTGGGTACTAGGATCGGTTACACTAGTTACCATAAAATGGCTAACTAAGTACTAGGATCGGTTACCACTTCTTATGGTAAAAATTGTGATCGGTTGACCAAGTTATAGGATCGGTTACACCAACTTACTAAAACTTGTTAAACCTCTTACAAGGATCGATTACACTCTCTCTTGTGATCGGTCACACCTCTTACTAGGATCGGTTACCTAATGTCTAGTATTTAGTCACACCAATTTCAAGATATCGATCTTACCATCTTAGGTGATTACTTAAGATCGGTTTCACTAATAAAAGTCATACCAATACAAAAGTCAGGCCTTGTGAATAGTTTTACCAAGATACATAAGAAAGTTATGAACGGTTATACTAAACACACATATTGGTAATTCAAAAGATTTGCAATGAATAACAGTACCAATAAGCCTAGCGATTTCCCTTTCGATTCACAAAACAAGTTTATGAATTTACTTCCTTTAAACGAATGTAAAACATTGTTTCCTAGGACGAAATCTTCACCCATACCCATACATAATCACAATAACATTGATACAATTATGTCGATGTCTTATATACGAAGTTCAAAAGATAGACGTTATACTTCGTATTGTAATTCCTTAATACTATGTCTAACTAGAGTATAATCATTCACAGCATCGCAGTTATGTTTTCAATATGCACGACTTGAAAGATACGTTAGGAATGAAACAGTTCAAGTCCAATATTACTAACCTCAAGTGGAAGGATGATGTCATCGTTGTAGTTCTTTACTTCTTCACATTCTTCAAGTCTTCACGTAATACTTGTAAGTCTCATATCCTAGTAACTTCTAGCTAACCTATACGAAGTTGACTCTAGTAAATAATCAAATGAGTTTTGTTCACTAAAATATGACAACCAAACTTGACATACCAACGCTTGGTGGGTCAACCGAGCTATGCTCTAACACTTATATCCAAAGATGGTTACATGTTCTAAACTCTTTATTTCAATCATTGAAACATTCTTAGAGGATGTTAAATAGAGGTTATTCACACACTATTTTTCATCAAAGCAATTTTCAAGATATTGAAATAATCAACATGACTTTCGTCACTTGTAAAGATGAACTTGGCCAAAGCGAAAGCTTACCAACACATATTTCGATAAATAGATAAGCGAGATAAACTCGGCTCGAAATAGCAATTGTGTATAATCAAAGTCTATATAGCAATACAACTTTTGTCTCAAGATATGAGATAGAGTAGATAGACTTTTGAGTGATAGATAAGTTCAAGTCTCCACATACCTTTTTTGTCGATGAAGATCCACCAGTTCCTTGAGTAGTTCTTCGTCTTTGCATGATGAACGCCGTCGAGTCTAGAGCTCAACTACACTTTCTATCCTAGTCCGAGACTTAGCTATAAGTAGACTAGAAATCAAGACTTATAGTTTTGATAACTAAACTTGACAACAAGCTTGAGATAGCAATGCTTGCGAGTTCGACCGAGCAATGCTCTAACACCACATATTGTGCACCACCAGACCAAAATCCTAAAAAATATCCCCCACATGATTTATTTGGTTTCTTATAGAAAATTAATAGTAGATCTAAGTGATAGTACTATTATTTGATTAAATCATAAAAGCAACTTACTTGGTCAATCAGTTGAGACTCAGTATGACAATCGACTAGTTAGACTAATGAGTATTAAGTCTAATGAGACTAGTAATCCTTATAAAGACCGAGGAATCATGTAAGGTATGTACTTGACTAGCTCTGATATAAAATATCGATAAGTTAAAGTGAGCACTGCTCAGGTGACATGATAGTATCAATTGGCACTGATGGTTGGTGATATTGCCACATGATGCCTCTGCGAGTGAGTGATGCCAGACGTTAGCACTTGAGTGAGCTATGCACTCATCATAACTATTAGCACTTCGTGGCACTGAAATATTTTAAAGAAGCATTAGAATCAGTTGAAGCTTGATACAATCACCTAAAATTTGTAGCACTGGAATCACTAACACTGTTCTTTATAGTAAGTAATTGAATCTCAGGGAACATATCTATCATTAGCGTAAAATTATTGATTATATGAGGAATTGGCATCAATTTATTAGTGAGGCAAGCTAGTGACATCACTGTGTCGATGATGCAAGATCGTATTGTAATACATGCTCGTCGCATGAATTTGTAGGTGATGCAAGCTAGTGGCATTACATTGCTGATGATCTAAGATTGTGGAATCAATCAACCTCGCCTATAGATAATGTTAAGTCTTGGCATATCTAGTAGAAGTACCTCATTATTGAGTATTCTTAATCTAAGGTATCAAATTAAGATACTGACAACTCGTGGCATCAAATGTAGCAGCTGCATCAAGAGGAACAAATACTTAGAAGCACCGACGCATGGAGTCGCACCAATACAAACCAAGGATGCATGGACGCAAGGGGCAATACCAGCATGAGAAGCATGGCAGGCGCAAAGGAGACAACAACAACAGACAGTGTGGACAACACCCGCAGCGTCACTGCGCTAGCGATAGCGTGGTTGGCACCTGTGTTTTTTAGCTATTGCATTGTGGATAGCACTAGCGCAGGTGGCATTAACGCTTCTGGTTCCAGCGTCGTGACACTCTAGTACTAGCATGGGCCTGCTTGTGCAACCAAGGCCTTTGGCGCGGTCATGCAAGTGCTAGACTAGGATTTGGTGCTGGTGTGTTGATTATAATGATGACATGTCCATTATTCTTATATACCACGGCTCATGACGCCAATTCACTGGCAGTTGGCATATATTTGGTAAGCAACTACGCAAATATTGCATAACAGATACTGTGAGAACAATTATAAATCAATATTGCTCAACAAGAGTCTAAATATTGGTATGTAGATATGGACAAGTTCAAGAAATGACTCAGTTAGGGTATTTCCATGTTTGACAAATATGTTCTCTCTCCTCTTTGCGAATCGGGGTATTTCCATGTTTCTGACTCAGTTGTGATTTTGTTACTGTGATTCTTGTTTGGGGATTCTTCTTACTTTGATTCTTGTTATTGTGATTTTGGTTGGGTGGGAGATTCTTGTGTACAGTGATTCTGGTTGGTTGGGAGTTTCTTGTTTGAGGAGTCTTGTTACTGTGAATTAGTTCTGTAGGTTTCTTTCAACTTTTTTCTGGACCTGGTTTTGGGGTTCTCCGGCATTTGGGATCACAGTTTGCGGTTACTTTGATTTGAAAACAGCTTAATGATAATATCTGCCTCAAGTTAATCTCAATAATCTCCTGCAAATATTGTATCATTCATAGTTATCTGGACTTGTGTCCCTCATTACCAAGTTATATAAACAATCAGTTTTAGAGATTTTCTCCGTCGGAAGAACGAAGATGGCCAAGAAAATGGGAAAAAATTTAAACCCTAGAACAGAAAATTCAACAGCAAAACACGAAGTTATACTATTTCAATTTCAACACCATCACCAATTCTTATGTATCATTAGCAGAAGAAATCGTCATAACATCAACTTCCTCCTTTGTTGGCTCAGAAGTCAATCCCCCCCCCTACAGAATTTTCGACAGGATCCACACCAGCAACTATTTTTCCCCCATTAGTTTCATCATCTATTTCATCAACACCTTCGCCGATACTGGGTCTCTCGGTCGTTTCAACAACCATGAAACTATTAGATTTGGTATCGGAATCAATAAAAATGTAAATAATACTCTCAGCCAATTTTTTTTCTTTGAACAGGTACTTGAAGGCCCATATGGGTGGAATGAATATTTTTCTGGCCCGAATGCCACTCTTAAACGGGTCTAATTAACTAGAAAGGAAAAGTGCTTATGCACAACTACTGGAACAAGGTCTTACATACATATGTCAAAAGGATGTTTACCCAGACTAATTTCAACACCACCTGGAAACAAAATTTCAATACCCAACTTCAACCAACGTGCAGCAAAAGTGGCACTACCAACATTACCCCTACATTTTATCATCACTATAGCTGTACGAACTCAATTTTTCAACCAAACCCATGCTGTGATGGAAATAAGCTACCAAAACCAAAATATCACAAATCATCTGACATTAGAGCAGATACATCACTCTCTGATGGGAACAGATTTGCAATATCTAATGATGTTTTGGGGAAAATCATTATCAAATACACATTTAAACCTTTCTAAATTGCAATTTCCAAACAATTTCCAAAATCGAACCCATATCAGAGAGAGAAAAAACAAAAGATACAAACTTTATACAAAACTGAGATTTCTGATTACCATGACTGAGAATGCAATTGAAGAATTGGATAACATAACAAGCAGGTTGGAAGAACAACTTAACATACCAGAGGATGAACCGGAAGAAGTTTTCATGGAGAACAGCTTAATATTACCAACAAACAAAATTGATTGGAGTCTTACAATGTTAGGAAGAATCTGCTCTGATGAGGAAGTGTTACAATGGGAATTTATCAACTATGTAAGAGCAAACTGGAGGTAGCAAGAACACCAATAATATCTCCTCACAAGTACACAAAAATGAGAAATGTTTATATACTGAAATTCCATAACAAGTCTGACTTTCATAAAGTCGGAGAATTCAAGCCTTGGTTTGTTAAGAATGATCTTATAGTAACTGAAGAAATACCACATACAGGAATCCCGTTGGATGGAAGTATGACACTGAAATTTGAGCTTTTTTGGCTTAAGGAAGTTGATAAGCACGTAAGTGCGACACCTTTATGCCCATATTTACACTAGCTAGGTCTCGTTAGTTAACTAATAATATTGTTTTAATTCATTTACAGGAATTACAAGTGAAATCCGTTTACCCGAAAAATAAATGGCTTAAAAACTAAATTGGCGCTTGCGGTGCTAAAGGAGTCAGAGTTTAATTAGAGCTTGTGGGCTGGCAAGCCAACAACTCATGGCCGCACCACCTTGCCAGTTCATGGACAAAGTTATCAATTTACAAAACAAAAATTTTTCTTTGTTTGTTCAAGCGTGTGAGCCGCACTAGTGGGACTAAGAGAACAGGAGAGACGTGTCCAGCTCTTTCACCACATAATTTGTCACTCTTGACAAAAACAAGAAAAGCCAAGAACAACATCTTCTCTTCTTATCAAATGAAATAAAAAATTAGGTCTAGAACAGCAAGGGGTGGCTCGTTCATGTCTTCTCAAGATGATGTTCAAAGGGGTTCGATTTGAGATAAAATATCATGGAGAAAACGAAGTGCTGGTGGCATTCATTTCTTAGCAGAGAAAGGGGTTCAATTCATTGAGTGAAAAGACTGGATTCAGCCAAGAATCAACAAGAAGATTAAGCAACATATTTTGGGGTTTTTAAAGTCAACTGAAATGGGTTTTGTATGGAGCTGTTGGATCAGCGACGAATAGTGGTGTTGGAGTTCAGTTAAAAGAGGAGTGGAATTTGGGAAGACAAGCCGATGTTGAGATCGAGATTTGGGGGAATTTGTGGTCTGAAATTAAATCTCTCAATTGAGAACCAAGCACAGCAACGATCGCATAAGTGGGTTTGATCTGAAGTTGTTGTTAATCGTTTTTCGATGGAGTTCTTCTCAAATCAGCAGTGTCAGTGCTTCGTGGTGCTGTTGGTGTTGCAGCCATGGTGCAGTACGGCAACAACTGGAATTGGGGTTTTGTTATCGATTGAGTTGGATCCTATGTGGTTGTTGTATTGTAAGTTTAGGCATGTATGAAGATGTTGATATCGACCAGATGTTGTGAGGCCAGTAAAGATGGAAGAAGATGGCACTAAACAAAGTTAGCTGTGAGCTAGTGATTGCGTACAGATTTCAGAGGTTAATGGTTCGAGATTTGACAACAGTGAAGTCTTCATGGATCGGTACAAATCGAAAGGTACTGTTGCTTCCTGTAATAAGAAGAATCGATGGGGGAAAGGAAATGTTAGCAGGCAGTGGTGGTGTTGCTTCCTAGTATCCAACAGACGGACAGTAAATGGAGTTATGGATTAGCTAAGATGGTTCTAGTCGATGAAGAAAGGAGTTGATGCCGTAAGCCTGGTTTGAGAATGAATTGGCAGTACACAAATTACTGGTGATATTGGTGTTGGTTGGATGGATTTTGTGGGAAGTATTTAGTCGGAGGGCAGTGAGTCTAAGGTTGAGAAATTGTCGCAATGGAACTTGTGTGTTTGAACTGAAGTTCAGGGAGAAAAGAATGGTGCTAGGGTCAGGTTTAACATGGAAGTGGAGGTGCTTTGGCACTTGGTACTAGTTTGGATTTGGAAACTGGAGTCAGTGATGGACCAGATGGACCGGGCTTTGTCAATACATGCTAGGTCTCAGTCGGATGTCTAACAGCAGCTGCGATATAAGCCAGCGATTAGGAGAAGAGAAGACACGCCATACACAAGGAGAAACTAGGGTTTGAGTTTTTAATATGCTTAGTTTATTTCCTTTATCAATTTCTATGGTTTTTGAGAGAGCTATGATTTACTAAACTATTGTTAGGGTGAAGGATGAACTTGTAGGTTAATATTGCTTGTGTTCTTAAACAACGGTTTCAAAAGTAAAAGCTTAATTTCATGTTTGTGTTTCTCAAAAATGGGTTGTTTGTTTAATGAGTTTTTCATGTCTTATGCCATGTATATTTCATAGTTGAATTCTAGAACAACATCCATATGAAACCTTGGTAACAATTGCTTTATGAATATTCTTTGACTATGTATGCCTAGTACTTTGGATTTCTATCTTTAGGTCACGAACAAACATATCCTCTTGATAATTCTTGTCGATTGTTCTTAACTGAAAATATCTTCCGTGTTTCGATAGCTAGGTTTGCTATTGTACATGAGTTAAATGAGACATTTGTGATAGAACATGAGTGAAACCTAACCTACAACGGATTCCGCAGCCCTAATATTTCCACATCCTTGATTTACAATCTTTATAAATTTTCTTTACTTAGTCATTAGCTTATTTTCTTAGTACAACAATCTCTGAAATACTGAATTTTGGTTAGTTATGTCTTGATATTAATTAGTAGTAGTTTTCGCACTCCTTGAGGGAACGAACCGTGCTTGCTATCGTGTGCTATTTTTGACACCATGCACTTGCGGTAAAACAAAGTCGGTCTACCGACCCATCAAGTTTTTGGCGCCGCTGCCGGGGAGTGGCTGCAAAGTACTCTCTGATTGATATCATTGATTTTCTAGTCTTAGTTTAGGATTTATTTTCTGTGGTTAGTTTATTTTTAGTTTTTCTTTTTGATTTTTCTTTTTAGTTCCTTTTCATATTTTTCTTTTAGAATTTTCTTTTCAGGAACTCTTGTTGAGGCGATGACGTTTTACCGAGAGGATGTGTCTAGGCCTCTCGGAGAATACATGTATGGACCACAATATTAGGAAATTCAGGAACTAAATCGTCTCAAGTCACTTAGTTGAAGATGATAACAATATGGTTATTAATGATACTGTTGCTGCACTTTTCCCAACTTTTGTTGATTCATCTAGTGATCTTTTGAATGCTTTTGTGAATGTTGAACAAATTGATATTGGTAAGACTTTATTTATATGCTTGGCAGGTTGTTGTTGTATATCATCTTCACTTTGTTTGAGACTACTTGCTGCGCGCAAGCAGGGAACATATATCATTCGCTTCGTGGGAGTCAACCCATCAGTTTTGTTCCCTTTACTCTATCTTCTATTTTCGTTTGCCTATTGCATATCGCATTTTAGAATTTCCCACCTTAACTCTACGTTGGATGACTCAACTTACATTGAGGACAATGTAAGATTCAAGTGTGGGGGAGTGGTGAAGCACAAATTTGGGGTAGGCATTCACTTTCTTTATGAATTTCATGTTTAAAAAAAAAACAAAAAAATAATAATAACCAGCTGTTTAGCGGGTTATTCTGATCATCAGTCTTGCTGTTTAGCAGAAACTTCTGCACCACTGTGTAGTGGTTTTGTCTTGCTGCTTAGCAGACTCTTCTACACCACTGTTTAGTGGTTTGTCGTGCTGTTTAGCAGACTTTTCTACGCCACTGTTTAGTGGTTTTGTCTCGCTTTTTAGCAGACGTCTCCCCATATCCAGCTGTGTAGCGGATATATCTTTGTTTTGCTCGGGACTAGTAAAATATAAGTGTGGGGGAATTTGATAAGCACGTAAGTGCGACACCATTATGCCCACATTTACACTAGCTAGGTCTCGTTAGTTAACTAATAATATTGTTCTAAGTCATTTACAGGAATTACAAGTGAAATCCGTTTACCCGGAGAATAAATGGCTTAAAAGCTAAATTGGCGTTTGCGACTTGCGGTGCCAAAGGAGTCAGAGTTTAAATAGAGCTTGTGGGCTGGCAAGCCAACAACTCATGGCCGCACCACCTTGCCAGTTCATGGCCAAAGTTAACAATTTACGAAACAAAGAATTTTCTTTGTTTGTTCAAGCGTGTGAGCCGCACTAGTGGGACTAAGAGAACTGGAGAGACGTGTCCAGCTCTTTCACCACATAATTTGTCACTCTTGACAAAAACAAGAAAAGCCAAGAACAACATCTTCTCTTCTAATCAAATGAAACAACAAAATTAGGTCTAGAACAGCAAGGGGTGGCTCGTTCATGTCTTCTCAAGCTTCTCAAGCTGATGTTCAAAGGGGTTCGATTTGAGATAACATATCATGGAGAAAACGAAGTGCTGGTGGCATTCATTTCTTAGCAGAGAAAGGGGTTCAATTCATTGAAGTGAAAAGACTGGATTCAGCCAAGAATCAACGAGAAGATTAAGCAACATATTTTGGGGGTTTTTAAAGTCAACTGAAATGGGTTTTGTATGGAGCTGTTGGATCAGCGACGAATAGTGGTGTTGGAGTTCAGTTAAAATAGGAGTGAAATTTGGGAAGACAAGCCGATGTTGAGATCGAGAATTGGGGGAATTTGTGGTCTGAAATTAAATCTCTCAATTGAGAACCAAGCACAGCAACGATGGCAGAAGTGGGTTTGATCTGAAGTTGTTATTAATCGTTTTTCGATGGAGTTCTTCTCAAATCAGCAGCGTCAGTGCTTCGTGGTGCTATTGTGTTCAAGATTTCCGGTGTTGCAGCCATGGTGCAGTCTCGTTACAGTACGGCAACAGCTGGAATTGGGGTTTTGTTATCGATTGAGTTGGATCCTGTGTGGTTGTTGTATTGTCAGTTTAGGCATGTATGAAGATGTTGATATCGAACAGATGTTGTGAGGCCAGTAAAGATGGAAGAAGATGGCACTAAACAAAATTAGCAGTGAACTGGTGATTGCGTACAAATTTCAGAGGTTAATGGTTCGAGAGTTGACAACAGTGAAGTCTTCATGGATCGGTACAAATCGAAAGGTACTGTTGCTGCCTGTAATAAGAAGAATCGATGGGGAAAAGGAAATGTTAGCAGGCAGTGGTGGTGTTGCTTCCTAGTATCCAACATACGGACAGTAAATGGAGTTATGGGTTAGCTAAGATGGTTCCATTCGATGAAGAAAGAAGTTGATGCCGTAGCCTGGTTTGAGAATGAATTGGCAGTACACAAATTACTGGTGATATTGGTGTTGGTTGGATGGATTTTGTGGGAAGTATTTAGTCGGAGGGCAGTGAGTCTAAGGTTGAGAAATTGTCGCAATGGAACTTGTGTGTTTGAACTGAAGTTCAGGGAGAAAAGAATGGTGCTAGGGTCAGGTTTAACATGGAAGTGGAGGTGCTGTGGCACTTGGTACTAGTTTGGATTTGGAAACTGGAGTCAGTGATGGACCAGATGGACCGGGCTTTGGAAATACCTGCTAGGTCTCAGTCGGATGTCTAACAGCAGCTGCGATATAAGCCAGCGATTAGGAGAAGAGAAGACACGCCATACATAGGGAGAAACTAGGGTTTGAGTTTTCAATATGCTTAGTTTATTTCCGTTATCAATTTCTATGGTTTTTGAGAGAGCTATGATTTGCTAAACTATTGTTAGGGTGAAGGATGAACTTGTAGGTTAATATTGCTTGTGTTCTTAAACAACGGTTTCAAAAGTAAAAGCTTAATTTCATGTTTGTGTTTTTCAAAAATGGGTTGTTTGTTTAATGAGTTTTTCATGTCTTATGCCATGTATATTTCATAGTTGAATTCTAGAACAACATCCATATGAAACCTTGGTAACAATTGCTTTATGAATATTCTTTGACTATGTATGCCTAGTACTTTGGATTTCTATCTTTAGGTCGAGAACAAACATATCCTCTTGATAATTCTTGTCGATTGTTCTTAACTGAAAATATCTTCCGTGTTTCGATAGCTAGGTTTGCTATTGTACATGAGTTAAATGAGACATTTGTGATAGAACATGAGTGAAACCTAACCTACAACGGATTCCGCAGCCCTAATATTTCCACATCCTTGATTTACAATCTTTATAAATTTTCTTTACTTAGTCGTTAGCTTATTTTCTTAGTACAACAATCTCTGAAATACTGAATTTTGGTTAGTTAGGTCTTGATATTAATTAGTAGTAGTTTTCGCACTCCTTGAGGGAACGAACCGTGCTTGCTATTGTGTGCTATTTTTGACACCGTGCACTTGCGGTAAAACAAAGTTGATCTACCGACCCATCAGCAGTGGATGTACCAGTAGATTATATTTCTGAAAAAGCTCTAAAGAAGGTGGCTATAGAAATGATGGCAGTCAATGAAGCAGGAGTGAAGACAACCATAATATATGAATTTGATTTACTTCCTGGATGCTTGTGCAACATATGTAAGATAATTGATCACAAAGAAACACCTTGTGAGGATAAAAAAAAATGGCTACTTGCTGCAAAGAGGGGAAGTGCAAGTGGTAGTGGAAGTGTTACTAACCAACCAATAAAACAGAATAACACGAGGTTGGAAGCTGATGGGGGAGACCAGGAAAAATAGAACTCTGTATCCCCAGCCAAAGATACAAACATGATTGGCTCGGTTGTAGGAGAAACGAGTATTAAGAAGGCAAATGATACCTCAGTGAAGAAAGGAGCATTGAAGTTAAATGCAAAAGAAAAACAGAAACCAAGTCAGGAAGAAATCAAAAAGCCAAAGCATAGAGACCTGAACCTTATTAATGTTATGCCCCCAAAAAGGGATAACGATCAATGAAATTCAAAGTATTGATGATTACACAACAACAAGCTTTACGGAACTTATAAGCCAAACTGCTTATCGCCAGGACCTCTCAATCTCAATACCAGTGTCTAAAGGAGTTGTTAAGTCAACAAAAACCATCAATGAAAAAACAAATCAAATAACATCTCCTGAAGGAAACAAGACAAGCCATAAAAAATCTTATACCCTTAGAGCTATATCAAGAATGATTAATGAGAATGAGCAGAAAATGTCTCTAGCAAAGAGAAAAATTACTCAATCTCAACTGCTCTCTGAACCTGAAAATAACAAAAGGCGGAACTGGAACAACAACAACATGGAGTGGGAGGCTCAACCTATAGTACCTGATGAGAACATCTTCCATTTGCGTACTTCAACCCCAATCACAACCTACAATGCATCAATCACCATGAAAAACAAAAACCAGAAAAGATCCCAAATAGACCTCAATTCTTCTTGAGAAAACATAAATTTGAGCATGAGTGGTGATAAGGCCCAGCATTAGACTTTTGTGCATAAGCAAATTTCAGAAGGGGTTATGGACCCACACCAGGCATTCCAGAGTATTCATCCTATCCATGGCAATCAGGTATATGATAAATTTCAATACCTAAGTTATGTAAATAATACTTCCAATTTCAATACCAGTAATATGCATGGCTTGTTAGATATTGATTTGCACTTGAGATATGCTTTTTTTCACTCCATCCTATGTCATCATAATCAAATGAGTCCTTAAGATAGCCTTCACACAAACCAAAATATGTTTCATGTCCCAATTTTTAAATGCAGTTTTTATCTTGTTGAACTCATTACTTTGTTTAAGTATCATCTTTTCAACAACCACAATATGCATCATGTTGAAACTTTAGAGTCATCTCTTGGAATTTCCAAGGTCTTGGTAATGAGGTGACTCAAACTTACTTAAAAGGATATGATAAATTGTCATGACCCTGACATCGTTTTCATTTCTGAAAGCAAGAATAACATGGTCATACCAATTATCCACTCTTTAGGATACAAAAATTGTCATAGTGTCGAACCAATTGGAGCATCTGGGAGATCTAGTGGTAGCTTGGAAAACTGGTATAAATCTTACAATTGGATGTTCTTTTAAAAGCATGATTAATTGCCATGTTACTGATATTGTAAATGGAAAGGAAACAATTATATTGTGTGTTTATGCTCCTTCTATCTGGAATGAAAATCTCATGTTCTGGAATTACCTGGCCGATATGGCAACCACGGTCAACAAAGATTGGGTAGTTATTGTGGGATATCCATACACTTGGACAAATAAAAGGGGTGATGCTGAGTTGACTGAAGAAAGGCTAGATAGGGGTTTCGCAAACATGGAGTGGATGGAAACACACAAAAATGCAACAATAAAACATCTTATTGCAGTGGGGTCAGATCATGCACCAATTATGCTCAACACCAAGCAACAGTCAGTGTCTGGAAATAAGTCGTTCAAAGTTCTGGGAGTTTGGTTGAGAGAGACAGAATGTAAAGAGATTATCACCGAAGCTTGGAAAATAAAGGTATCAGGTAGCAATACTTACAAGCTAGTCAAGAAATTAAGCAACACAAAACACGAGATCATGTTGTGGAGCAGAAATTCTTTTGGAAATATCAGAACAAACATAGCAAATGCAAAAAAAGTAGCTGGAAAGAACAAGTTCACAAAGGAACATCACCAACAGAGCTCATGTTTTCAGGAAAAAAGAAGAAATTCTGGCTAAATGGTACAAGATAGAAGAGAGGTTTTGGAAGGACAAAAGTTGTGAAAATGAAATAAAGTTAGGGGATCGAAATACTGGTATTTTCACAAAAAAAGCAGAAAATAGGTACAGGAGGAACAAAATAGAAGCAATAAAAGATACTAATGGGAAGTGGGTAGAAGGAAAAGATGAAGTAGCTAATATCATAACTAGCCATTTCAACAAAGTAGCCACTTCTTCAAACCCAGACACTCAAAATACCTATTTAGATTAAATTCAAAATGTCATTACACATGAGGAAAATATTGCACTTACCAATGTTCCAACTATAGAGGAAGTGAAAGCTGTTGTGTTCTCAATGCAACCAGATAAGTCTCCTGGGCCCGACGGATATACTCCAAGATTCTTTCAGCAGAACTGGGAAGTGGTAGCTACTGATGTGTACAACATGGTTAAAGGTTTTTTTAGTATTGGACACATCCTAAAACAAATCAACACCTCTTTCATATCCTTGATACCAAAAGTTGACTACCCACAAGCAGCTAGTGATTACAGACCCATTAGTCTGAGCAACATCATATACAAGATCATATCTAAAACAATGACAAACAGGTTAAAAAACATTCTACCCAAAATCATTTCACCATATCAATCAGCTTTTATACCTGGGAGGCAGATAAGTGATAATATTCTTATTGCACATGAGCTTATCCACACCATGAGAGCTCAAAGAGGGAAAAAGTTACTTATGGGTATCAAAATAGATATGTCGAAGGCTTTTGACAGGGTAGAATGGAGTTTCCTTATGAGTATCATGGCTAGGATGGGATTCAGTCAGGTTTGGTGTAATCTTGTGCAACAGTGCATTGGAACTGTGTCATCTTCTGTTCAGTTGAACGGAGTTCCCTGCAAACAATTTTTTCCTACTAGAGGTTTGAGGCAGGGAGACCCTTTGTATCCCTATATCTTTATCTTATGCATGGAGATGCTATCTAGAGCTATCTCCGCTGCTGAAGATCATAACCAAATTCATGGGATAGAAGTGAGGTGCAATTCCCCACCTATATCCCATCTTTTATTTGCCGATGACTTGTTAGTTTTTTGTGATGCAACAAGTCAGGCGGGTGAAAACATTTTAAAAAATTTCAATGAGTTTAGTGCAGCTTCAGGAAAGCTCATTAATTTTGAGAAGTCGGGGATTTTTTTCAGTCCTAATTCACACCAGGACACTATGGATAGCATAATTGGCACACTAGGAGTCAATAGGATATCTCTTAATGACAAGTATTTAAGCTCACCACTTTTCACACACACTTCGAAAATAAACTGTTTCCAAAATGTGGTTACTAGAGTGGAAGAAAAACTGCAAAACTGGAAGTCGATTCCTTTATCTTGTGCTGGCAAGTCAACGCTAATACAAACATCGACTTCAACGATGCCTCTCTATCAGATGAACTGCTTTAGAATGCCAGTTGCTATCATTGATAAAATCTCAAGCCTACAAAGAGATTTTTTATGGGGGAAAAAGAAAAACACTTCAAAGGGGGTTTACTTAAAAAGCGTGGATTTCTGTAGCCAAGCCAAAGAGTATGGGAGGAATGGGTTTTTTGGAATTACAGTGCTTTAACTCTGCAATGATGGCAAAGCTGAGTTGGAGGCTAATTAAGGAGCCAGAGTCACTTTTGGCTAGAATAATGAGTAATAAGTACTATCCTCAAAGAAGTTTGGTGAATGAAAAGAATGTGTACTCTGACAAGAGTTCTTGGGATTGGAAAAATATCAATAAGAAAGTGGGAAAGATTAGAGATAACTCGTGTTGGATGGTGGGTAATGGGGAAACAATAAGAATCTGAGAGGATAAGTGGTGTCCTGGAAAGGACTACCAATTGCAGTCGTAAAATGAAATCAGTTTAAAGCCTAGAAGTGGGAAAGATTAGAGATAACTCGTGCTGGATGGTGGGTAATGGGGAAACAATCAGAATCTGAGAGGATAGGTGGTGTCCTGGAAAGGACTACCAATTGCAGCCGCAAAATGAAATCAGTTCAAAGCCCTAGATTCGCGAATTTTTACGAATCGGTCGTTACCGAATCAAATGGGCGTCCAACTGAAATACCGAACTAAGTACGTGAACTTTTTGAGCTTTCCGAACTATACGCGTCTTTGACGAATCGAACTGGAATGGGGCGTATGGATTCGGCCCATTAACTCTGAGTAACCAACAACTCTCTGGGCTTATTTGCGTATCGAGTTTTAAGGCCCACATGCTCATATTTCTCTAATTCCGTGTTTTGCAATAATATGTTCATAGGGAGATTCGAACCATGGACGTATAACTCCTTAAATATGCCCCACTCCAGTGAGCCAACGCTTGTTTGATGGCTAAAGTAACATATACTTAATATATATACATGTTGATTAACACACAAATCACACTCCCCACCGTAATTTCCTAATATTAAATGTTTGTATCAAGCCGAATTTTGTATCCCGAATTCATATCTCTAAAACGAATTATACACGTACGTATGCCGTTCCGATTTACTGCCGACTCACGAACCGTTGACCGAACTTGACCTTTACAAATCCGAATAATACACGTACGTATGCCGAACTACGAATTGCTAACTAGGGTTCAAAGTTCATTTTCTTAAGTGAACTTATGGATACAGTTGAGGAAGAAATAACATGGAATGATAACAAGCTAGCAATGTGTTTCGATAGAAGGACATCGCAGGATATCAAAAAAATCAGAATTGATAAAAGTAAACAAGATGCTTTGAGATGGAAGCTGGAACCAGGTGGGAATTCACAAAAAAGTCACTGTATAGAAAGATAGTGAGTAAAGGTGAACAAGAAGATCAACAATAAAAAAAGAAATGGATGAGAATCTAGAAATTACAAGATTTGTCGAGAAAAAAACTTTCATATGGAAGTGTGCAAATTCAGTTCTACCTCTCAATGCTAGGATTGCTCAGATATTGCCTTACATCAACAACACTTGTCCTATGTGTGGAAATCACGAAGAAACTCTATCTCACATCTTTATGAATTGTGACTTTACTTTGAATGTCTTTAACAACTTAGATCTTGATCTTTATTTTGTGCTAGATAATCAGGTAGAGTTTCATAGATGGTTTCAAAGGTGGTTCACTAGGAAGGATGATGTAGATAGAAGTAACCACACTTGGCCTGAATATATGGCAACTGTACTCTGGGAAATCTGGAAATCAAGATGTGATCTTGTTTTCGAGAAGAAAAATCTGAATCCCCAGAGAACTGCAGATGCTATACTAATTTGATAAATAAAAGTAATTGTTATAGGGAGTCAGAGGATAAAGAGGATGATATCTTGATATCAAAATCTCCAAACTCTCAAACCATTGATATAGACCTGAATAAGAATAACATTGCTCTAGCTTTTGATGAAAGCAAACAACAATGTGGGATTGCCCTGATAAGTTCTAATTATGCAGGTACTTACACAGGAGGAAAATGCATATACATTGCAGGATCAACAATAAAGGAAGTAGAGGGAAAAGGGTCTTGGAAATTAGGTGGACTCAACAGCTGAACTTTCGCAAAGTGCAGATGGAGAGTGATAGCTTGAAAGCACTTGAAGCTACAAGAGACGAAATCATCAAAACAAAGAAGAAAACACCAAGGTTGCATGAAGGCAACAGATCTAATTTTCAGTTATGCATGGTAGGAGTAAAAACTCTAAGACTTATTTCTACTCTAGAAATATTTTTTTGTACTAAATTAGCGGCTGTTTGTTTGGACCAGAATCTGTCCAAGTCTTAGGATGAAAGTACGCTTTCACCTATTTTGTTGGACTTTCTCGATTCTCATGGCCAGAGAAACTATAATATGTAACCACATGGTGACTACACTGGTTTAACTATTAAATAAAAAATGTATTTCTTCGCGATTTGGAGATATTTCTTCGCTTTTAAGGCGACTTCCTTTTTGCATTATGGGTGATCTCTTCAAACTTCAATAGTTGGTTTGTGACTTGTTATCCTTGATTCAAAAACATCAATAATTCAACATCGCATCGTGGTGACTCCGTATTCAATTAAGGGATTCAGAGTCCGCATTGGTTTGGAACTACAAGATTACTACAAAGTTCTCCTTTCTGTTAGAAGCATTTCTTATCAAAGAATAAAACAATCAAATTTAATGGTCGCAATTGATTGCTATTCATACCGTCATTCGTCAACAATACATGTAAAAATTTGGATATCTTTATGATTTATAACTCTCGTAACCTGTATCACATAGATTTAAGTATTTTGTATCCGAGGTTTTATTTTTCCTGTAAGTTCATCTTTTTCTTGTAAGTTCATCCTTGATCACCTTGATTCGAATAAGTTAAATGAGAAAAAATAGATAAATCAGCATGACATGTATGTCACGTTTGTATCCACGGCCTCAACAGTGTCAAATAGTCATGGGCTCGATACAACTTAATCCTATAATCAAGGACATCTCGAAAATCTCTATAAAATCAACATCACAAACTACGCGTCTTTCCAGCCTGGATCAACACTCCCCTTGCACCCACATTTAAACCTTCCATCTATATTCTATTCCTAAATTCTCAAAAAAATTCCTTACATTTTTCTCTGTTTCCACATTTATCCTCTTTCCCTCTTTCTCTCCGAGATTCAGTACTGCAGTGCAGCTTCACCATTTTTCTTTTAACTTGTCAAACCCAAGTACCGTAATCTACTGAACTCCCACTGCAATGTCAACTCAAACACATACAGTGTTTTCTCTTCTGTTTTTAGTCTTCATCACCATTACTACTGCAGCAGCAGCAGCCATTAGAACAAGTCATGAACTTCCAACATTCAGAGAAGCACCAGCTTTCAGAAACGGAGTTGGATGTCCAAAAACAACATGGGTTTCTTCATCAATGTTTAAATCACTAAACCCAGATTCAATAATTCATATATCAATGACTCTTGATTCAACTTACCTTCGCGGATCAATAGCTGGTGTTCTCTCAGTTCTCCAACACGCTTCATGTCCTGAAAACATTGTTTTCCACTTTCTTGCTTCTCACAACAGAATAGATCTTCATAAAACAATCTTAACTACTTTCCCTTACCTTAAATTCAATCTTTATCATTTTGATACAAATCTAGTACGAGGTAAAATCTCATCATCAATTCGTAGAGCATTAGATCAACCTTTAAATTATGCTAGAATTTATCTAGCTGATTTACTACCAAACTCAGTATCAAGAATCATATATTTCGATTCAGATTTAATTGTTGTTGATGATGTTGAAAAACTGTGGAGAATCGATTTAGGTAATCATGTTTTAGGCGCACCAGAATACTGTCATGCAAATTTCACCCATTACTTTACTGAAAATTTCTGGTTAGACCCAAATTTCTCAAAAAAAGCATTTAATGGAAGAAGAGGGGCACCATGTTATTTCAATACAGGAGTAATGGTGATTGATGTGTTGAGATGGAAACAGGGGAAATATACAGAGAAATTAGAAGTATGGATGAAAATGCAAAAGAGATATAGGATTTATGAGTTGGGTTCATTACCACCATTTCTGTTGGTTTTTGGTGGTGATGTTAAAGGGGTTGAGCATAGATGGAATCAACATGGATTAGGTGGTGATAATTTGCAAGGTTTATGCAGAGATTTACATCCTGGTCCAGTTAGTTTACTTCATTGGAGTGGGAAAGGAAAACCATGGTTAAGATTAGATTCTAATAAACCTTGTCCATTGGATAGTCTTTGGGCACCTTATGATCTTTATCGTCATCCTTCTTCTTCTTTGTTTGCTGAAATTATCTAATCAAGTTCATTCAAATTCATGGATTCTTTGATTCAAGTCATATTTCTCAGAAGAGAGATTTGTAAAGGGCAAATTGGTAAATTGACGGAGAAGTGGACTAATGATTATAATCCAACGCTTGTGAATGATTAGGTTTAGGGTTCTAATTTCTCTGCTTCACTGTTTGCTTAAGCCAAATTTTTGGAAGGAAAAAAGGAGGAGGATCTTTTGGGTATAGAAATATCGCTAGTGTTTGCGCAATTAAAGGGGCTCACGTTTGATATTTTCTGTATATAAAAAATTATTTTATACTGCCAAGATAATTTTTCTTTTAAGTTTAAGTTTTTTTTAATAGAGGATGGATCGGCTCACACGTCTAATATGACGTTATCGCACTCGATATTTTTATCCATTGAATTTTAAAGTGTAAACGGTCACGATATTTTCGATTTACACATTATAATTCGGGGTTTTGATGGGTCCTCTTTTTTATATTACTACTATTTTTTTGTATAATATAATGTGATATTCGGAGGGAATCAAGAACTAGTCTTGTTTGTTTATATACGTAGTTTTCCCAGCAATGCTAGTAATTGGACTGCACAAGCGCCCCAGACCAAGTGTCCTCAAGATTGATGAGCTTACGCCACAGGTCGACCTTTTTTCATCTTTCAGACTTCACATTTTTGAATGGTTAATTCTGGAGAAAATTATGCCTTAAAGATCGAGTTTAATGGATCACCTCCATATATTATAGATTTATAGCCTTCACAACTTAAAAAGCAAGGCCAAATTTCCTTTCTCACAGTAAGTTGGGAATGCATCCAACGACTAGAATCGAAGCGGTTTTTCTTTTGGTCATACAGTAACGCGTCTTGGGTTGTGACTGTGAAGATGCGCCATAAGACTCGGTCATACAGTAACGTGTCTTGGGTTGTGACTGTGAAGATGCGCCATAAGACTCGGTCTAAGGTACTACTACACTCAGTCCAGAAAACTGATGTAATTAATAATTACGAGACACAGAATTATACTAATTTTTTTTCTTCCAATTCCTATATATGCAATGAGTTAGGCTTGAGCCTGCAAGTCTGCAACCAAAGTAAATACTTCCATTTTATTTTCAGAGTTGGAACTTGCAAGCTTTGGGACCAACGGAATTCAATACTGCCACGGTGGGAGTGGGTCTAGGGATTTACTTCATTTTTCAACAAAAATACCATTCATTATGCACGTGAAACGATATGGTAGATGCAACACCACGTAACCCTCTGACTTAAAGCATCCTCGACAAAATTTAGGCTTCGATCTTGTGACCCAAGTGTCCCCCTTGTATCTTGTATCTATTTGGTTGTCCCAAAATTCTATCTATATATGACTAGACCTTGATCAAATATGGATTTCATGCCAGCGATGACAACTACAAAATACAAATGCCACGTACATAAACTGTACTACAGGTGGAATTTTCATTTTTACCACTATATAGGCGGAGTCCAATTTTCAAAACGATATTTTACTTCCATTACCCCTATTTATTTGCTTAGGAATCATCAAAATTGAGTGTATGTTTCTAACATTAGAAATATCATTAAGGGTGAAACAGAAAAAAACATAGAAATGTATAAAATCAAGAAAGTTTCTTAATCTAAGAGCTTTTGTTTATTCCGCCTATATATGTGGTACGGAGGGAGTATAACCCAGTGCTCTAACTCGGGAATGCTTCTTGTACACCATTTCAGAGAAAAAGGTATTCAGCAGAGGCTGAGGTATAGAATTGAAATATGGATTGACCAAGGCAGTTTACGACTACTGGATTGCAGGGACAAGTCGCTATACAAAAAGCTTAGTGTAAATAGAACGAAACAAAAGTGAAAGTAACCATGTCCTACAAAAAATGCTAGTCCGCCAAAAACATTTGTTGACCTTTCCCAACTATGGCATAAGAAAAGAGGCACAGGATGAGTCATGTGACTAAGAAAGTGGATGAGGAGCCATCCTCAAAGTTCCATTATTACTTGCTGGGAACTAACATCGAATGATTTCTTTTGTAAATGAGTGTAGAGAGATAAGCCCTCAACGAAATCTTGAAATAAGACAAGGCCAAATAGTTTCTGGCTGCCAAAAATGCAAGCAGAAACAAAATACATCATGCATAATCCATGCTGCAACTTGCAATCACATCAGCTGAGTGGATTTGTGAGATGTGCCTGCCAAATTATTGATATTATACATCAAAGAGAATTGTTATTTAGCCTTCGAGAAGATTTCAGCGTTGTTAAGAGGGCCAATTATAGAATGGTCATATTATTTTTTTTGTAATTTTTCATAAATTCGTACTTTTGTAATTTATTTATAAAATGGTATTGTTTTATCCGATTTAATACTTTTGAATAAAACGGTGTTATCTTTTCCGAAAGTACCTTCTTCCAAAATACCTTTTCTAGTTAACTAATTGGTTGAGGTGGTGGAGACGAAGCAGTGGTGGTGGTGGTGGAAACTTAAAAATCTCCGCTAAACTCCATAGGGGAAGCGGTGAACCCTTTGGCTGAATGCGGTGTAACGATCCTGAATGCGGTTTTACGATCCTAAATGCGGTGTAACGATATGTAAGCGGCGGCACCACCACCTACAAATAACACCACCGTCAAAAAATTTATAATAAAAGCAAAAGTTAAAATTGTGTATGAAGGGATAAATATGAAGGACAGATAGGTAAACTCATTAACATATTTACTTAACTCTCTTATTAACGGAAGTATGATCATTTTGTTAATAGTTTGTAATACTAAGATGCTTTTGTAAATCGGGTCTTAACACTAAGATTGTTTTGTACATTTTCCTTATTAATAGGGGTTACCATTTACTGGGGAGGCATCGAATTTCATGAAAAACAAACAAAATACTCCTTCTGTTTCAAGAAAAAATGATTGTTTTCTGTACAAATTACACATAAGCATATCTTTTTTAATACGGGAGTATTAATACTTTGTCTTATATTGAATTTAGTACCCTCCCAGCCCCTGTCCCCGTTAACAACCATGGGAATTAATAGCTCCAAGGTCTAATACGGTGGCTTTTAGCTACGCATACAACATGAGTGTGAATATTATGGGTTATTTTTGTTAAAGCAGAAGTTCCAAGGAGTTTTTTAAACTCGTCAATTATATTTTGTCATCGTTTATAGGTATAGAATTGCACGATCAAATTTCAATTCCATAATCAATCCAGTTGGGGGTCTAGGAGGAATAGGTATAGCTTGAACCGGGAATGTCAGTATTGATGAAAATCAAGGTAGAAAGAGAGTAGAAACTAATCATACATAAATAATTAGAGATTACATTATCGAAAACTTATGGAGGGTTCATCAATAATATAATTATACTTTTTATAGGCTACAAGGTACCAACCACTGCTGTGGTTGGGAGAAAAATATATGGTGAGGCTAAAGAATTCTTTTAGAATTCCTTCTTTGTTTTTCTAAGGATGATTGGTTATTTATTAAAGACAAAAGCTTTTTTTTATTTTTTTATTTTTTTTGAAGCACGAAATTTATTAAGAAATTAGAGGGCTATTACAAGAGGGCATGAGATTCCCCAAAGTTCACGAATTACAATTAGATTGGTAGAACACGAATCTATAGTAACATGATATTGGAACAGAATGTGAATAACAGTCTTCAGCTCGAAGTTGCATCGGGGGCAGGCGATGGAGTAGAAGGTCGAAAGGCCTTCGGTCAATGCTTTCCACAAGAAAAGCTGTATTTTAAAGTGCACTATATAAACCCCAATAGTTTCAAGATAATTAAATTTACAAAATAACTCTGAATTCTCCTTGAAACAAAATTGGATTTGTAGTCAAGTTCTTGAATGTTCCTAACTCAGTGTTCCACAAAGATGTCTTGCTTAGTTGCTTGTTGTAATTCTCTTTTGGATTTAGACCTCCCTCTATGAACTTTTATACTGCTCTCATTCCATAACTGGCATAACATGTGTCAGGTTTCAAATAAAATATTTTTTTCACTGCTTCTTGCCAGCTGTTTTAGGGCGAAAATAGTAAGGAGGCTAATCCAAGGCACATCAAGTGCAATTCCCTTTCCTAATAGAGGAAAAGCTAGAAGATCCTTTACCAGTACTATTTTCTTTCCTTATATAGTCCTCTCTCTTTTACCTCATACGGACACATGTCCTCTTCTTTCTCTTATTACCATTTCTTATTTTCTAAGCCATCCTTGACTCCCTAGTCAACTCTCATTATACTTGTCCTTGACCTAATCTCATTATAGACTTGGTCATACAAATCAGATAACAATTTAAAAATTGGTATATCTTCAGGCATCAACATTAGTCCCCTGACTGTCTGACTAAACATCAGCTTGGTTAACAATCTTTCAGATATGACGACGGTGGCTACTGCAACCCATTAACCATCGCGGATGGGAGGTTACAACTGACGACTTCCTTCGTTTTCAAAAGTAGACGTGTCCCACTATTCAACTTAAGGAATTTGACCATGGGATTGGCAGGTATGAGGATTTTTTTTACAAGAAGATTTATGGAGAGTTTGTAATCTGCTTGAAGCCATTTTAATGCGAGTTTGTAATAGACTTGAAGCCATTTTACTGCTTCAACATATTCACCCCTATTCTTTAAAATGTCTCATATTATATTTTCTTATCGAGCTTTTTCTTGTCAGTTTCACAATACTCCAAAGAAGAGATCCAACTAAATAATGAAAATGAGGGAACCAAGTATACCACCAACTTTTTCGTTCGGCAACTTTTTTGGACAAAACCTAATACAATTGCAAGTAGATCTAGACTAAGAAGTATATAGAGTTTTTCTTGAACAATGTGTATATAAAGTTTTTCTCTTATCTCTTCTATATTCAATATGTCTAGACTAAGAAGTTTGTGAACCTGATTGTGTAAAAGAGTTCTTGCATGATATCATATGTCAATATCCAGGATCAATCTAGTTATATCCAAATCAAGAGGATCCGAATTCTAACAAGTATGAAACTTATGATCTGTCTTTCAAAATACGAGTTCAACAAGAGCGAATCTTGTTTTTGATCTCAATTAATAAGGAATTAAAATTTATGGATTGAATACATACTACTTGTGGTATTCATATTATAAAGATAAAATAATATAATGCGGAAAACGAAAAACACAAGACACCCGGACCTCATAGCGTTAAACATGATATTGTATTAAGCCACTACAGACACTAGCATTAGCTTATTATCATAATTTGGACTGGAATGTAGTTGGGACCGAATTAGCCCTCTAAGAAATTCAATTGTTCGTGCTCCTTATGTTTCTTGACACTCGCAAGGCTCTACGCAACTGATTCCCTTAGCTGGCGCCCTTTACAACCTAAGAGTTGCTTCAACCTAAGGGAAAACTTTTGATGCCAATATGCCTTTAACGGATAAGCCTATTTGATTTCCCTTTTGATATTTTAATCTAGGTTTGGAAATTTGTTTGCAATAGAAAAAGTCCAGCAAATCTCACGAATCCGGAACACTTACACTCAGTTAGCTGAGAAGCCTGGATTACTAACCACATCTCATGAACAATCCAAATAAATGAAAGAAGAGTTTAAATATCTATCTTGAGGAATCACAAAGTCTAAGATGAAGAGAACTTTGCAATTTCTGTCTATATTGTTCCTAATCCGAGACACAAAAACCTCGAAGATCAATAAGAACTAGATCAGGAAACACGAGTTATTAGTCGGACCAGGCTTAACGAATCCCTAAGTGGAGCGTTAAAGTCGTGACCTGGTTATGTTTCTCAGAGGAGACCTAGATTTTAGAGGACTACTCTAGTAAGAAACTAGGCCATAAAAGTACCAGGGATTAAGAAATCTTGTTGCATGAGTCTCTCTATTTATATACTCATTTTGTTCCGTTTTACTTGATGTTCTAGAGTTTTTCACGTAGATTAAGAAACAAAAGAGAGAGTAAAATTTTCCCAAATCTACCCATATTAATAGCTTCCTAAAAATTTAAAGCACCTAGTTTTTAGTTTCTAGATTTAATATAAATTACGAATCCCATTGTAATTTACTTGGGATAAACCAAATATTCCTCCATGAAGTAGATTTAAAAATTGGAATAATTATATATTTGCTGATTAAAATGAGAATTGATGGTATGGGGTGATTTCAAAGCAAGGGAAAATCAGTGAGAATTTGGGAAAAATGCTTAAACCCTCATCTATTTTGGAACACAAAAGAAAACCCTAGAACATCAAGTAAAACTTAGCGGAGGGAGTATTTTCATGGCTCTAGGTAGATTTTAATTCAAGCTAAGATAACTTGAAATTCAAGCAAACACTTTCTCAGTTTAGATGAACTTTTTATCAGGAATTCATGTAAGCATGTGAGAAGTCCGCCTGGAAATTACAAATAACAATATATATATATATATATATATATATATATATATATATATATATATATATATATATATATACTATGGTACCAGTGTTCTGGAACCGTGTACAATGATAACTCGTATTGGCAAATATTCCTTTTGAACTTTCAAGCATAAGTCGCATGATAAGTGCTTAATTCTTTCATATTTATTACTTAAATTTACATTTATTTAGTTATTTATTTTGTACATATTTAATGGTTTTTGTTTAGTTTGCAGTTTTTAGAAAATAAAGCTCGATGGACTAAAATGCTTCTGCTGGTAAACTGGAGGAATGAATAGATTTATGATTTAGTGGGCTAGGTCCAAAAGGAAACATAAATTATTGGGTAAATTATTTGGATATGGGCGTGTATAGAAATGTGCCACAGCGTGTGGAGAAGTTTGGAGACCATGTGCAAGATCTTAAGGATATTTGAAGATATTATTTAATGAAGAAAATATTTCTTTATGAATGTGGAGTAATGTGTTAGAGCACTGCTCGGTCGAACTCGCAAGCGTTGTTATCTCAAGCTTATTTGTCAAGTTTAGTTGTCAAAACTATAAGTCTTGATTTCTAGTCTACTTATAGCTATGTCTCGGATTAGGATAGAATGTGTAGTTGAGTTTTAGACTTCACGGCGTTCATCGATTGAAGACGAAGAACTACTAAGGGGAGCTTGTGAAACTTCATAAACAAAAGGTATGTGGAGACTTGAACTCATCTATCACTCAGAAGTCTATTTCTATTATATCTCCTATTGAGACAAAAGTCGTATAGCTATATAGACTTTACTTTATACACATTTGATATTTCGAGTTGAGTTTAACTCGCTTACATATTTCTCGAAATATGTGTTGGTAAGCTTTCGCTTTAACCAAGTTCATATTTTATTCTTGACGAAAGTCAAAAGATGATCATGTGAAAATCGACTGGTAACATCTTACATGATTTGTGTGAGACAGTCATTTGATGTAAACTCGGAATGTTTCGTATTGATCTATTGATCACTTGAAAATTGCTTTGAAGCTAATAGTTTGTGTGAGACAGCTATTCCTGTCTTCTAAGAATGTTTCAATGATTAAGATGGAGTTTAGAACAATTAACCATTGATTGGATATAGCACAGTATGTGTACTTGTATGCTAACTGTTGCAAGTTATTCCAAGTCCGGGAACCATAGTATGCATACTGGTTTAGCAATTGAAGTTCGGGAACTTAGTATGCATAACCGTATGCGTACTGGCGTACAATTCAAGTCCGGGAATTCAACTGAGTTTGATCGTGAACGACAGTAAGCGTACCCATTCGCATACTGGCGGACAGACCAAGTCTGGAACTCTAAGTATGCGTACCCGTTTGCATACTTGAGTGGGTTAAGTTCTAAAATCGGTTTATTCGTGAACAAATCAAGAATATAAAGCACAGTTTGGATAACTTAGCCTGTGTAAGTGGCGGTTCAGATTTGTCCTTACAAGAGATAAATCTAGGGTTGTAATCGTTTGTCATAAGTGATGGTTGTGATTGAGATTAAAAATGCATCTAACGGACAAAATTTATCATGTCATTAAGGTTCCATAATTCTTCATAATAAATATACTCAATTAAATTGCCATGATAATATTTTATTAAATGTCAAATTAAAAATGATAATATATAAATTATTTTACTAATGATGATATATAATAAATATATATTTTTATTAGCTAATATTTAGGATTAGTTTGGTATTGCTAAGAGCTTTACAAAAGTGCTTTTCTGATGTATGTTACTGTGCCGAGCTCTGTAAAAAAAGCAATTGAATGGTTGCAAATTATAAACTAAATCTTAAACTATTTTAAAAAACGGTCAAATTGTGTCTGGAAAAATATCAGGTTTAGCTATAGTTAGTGAGAAAATGACAAAAACAGACATATCTCGGAAAGTTGTTTATTCTATTTTATTGTGCTTAAAAATAAGTAAATTTTTCTACTATTAGAGTACATATATATAATATTAAATTTACTAACTAATATTATTACTAAAAAATATTATTTTTATTAACCACTTTTTAAAAATCAATAATTGCTTATTATTCATTGTTGATAAATTAAAGTATATTTAAGTGATACGATATAACATAAAATGTAGTTTGAAAAAAAAATTATCGTTAAAGAATAAAATATAACAAATAAAAATTTGTGATACATAGATTCAAGGATAATTTTTGTCAGTTATAAAAAAGATGGGATAGAATTGGAAAACTATAGCATTTGCTTTCGAAGCAATTGGAGGCCTCGGGAACTAATTAGGAGTGCTAGATTCCCATCCCCACCCATGGGAGATGGATAAGGGGTATCCATATCTACTAATAAGACTAGATTACCCTAACCCTTGGGATTGTGGCACGTGTCACCCTAATTGAAAAAACGGGGGTACAACAACCTCACCCAATATTTCGCTTAGCAATCTGTATGGACTGACTCCAATATACTTTCAAGAGAATCAACTAGACAGTTAGACTCAATCTTAAGAAAAGTATATCAAAGAGTTATATCTCAATTTCTCGATTCAATCCGCAATCAAACAAATAGGAATTTGCGAGCCTGATTGAATACAAGAGAAACAACTTGAACGGTACCAAAGACCAATGTTCAAGGATCAATCAATTTCAATCAACAACCAAAGGTTGGATTTACCAATTGATCGATTCAACGCACAACCTGTGATATTTCAATTATATAACAAAATATAATGCGAAAAAGAAATAACACATACACCAGAAGTTTTGTTAACAAGGAAACCGCAGATGCAGAAAAACCTTACTTTCACAAGAAAAGAAGGATTTCTTTGGACATTAACAAATCACATGAAACATGAATTTGTATCCAAGAATCTCAATTAAATTAACCACAAGAGAACCCATGATTAATTTAATCGGAAATGCTCACATAAGAGAACTTACGGAGCCGCATAGTATATACATAAAGATATGGATTAGGGAAGATCAATACTGCGAAATAAACAAAGATTCATTCTATTTTTATCACTATTTGCACAATGACATATAATAGACTTTAATCTTTGTAAACAAAAGTTCATCCTTTCTTCCATCAATATTTGCATAATGGCATAAAAGGCTTAACTTTTGTTTTGTCAAAAATTCATTCAATCTTTTATCAATACTTGCATACTGACATATGAAAGACTTAACTTTTGACAACGTATGGGACAATCACAGTTCACGGACGCAAACACACATATCCCATAACAAGTTGCAATATATGAAACCATAAAGATTAATACTGCAAAATCATCTTCCAAATCAACTTTAGAATTTAAATAAATAAAATCTAAAAACATTGCAAGATGAAAATCGTTGGAAATAGCTATGTGTACTCACAATAATGGCTATTCCAAACCCTAGTTATCCTTCTTAAAACATAAGAATAAATTTTCGTAAGAAGTTTCCTAGACATTATAGAGCTTTCTCAGAGCATCTATAGAGAATTCCTTCTCATTATTGAAAAACCCATTGATTATGGGATCGTTCAATTCCTCTAAATCTTCATAAATATCAGTCAACTCACTAAGTTCTCTTTTTTAGCTCACGCAAGGTGTTCTTTGTTAGAGACAACATTTGTTCATAGTGAGTTATCTTTTCTAAAGACGAAACAATTTGAGATTTTAAATCATTTCTTTTGTTGATGAAATCTTTCACCATACCTCTAAAGTTATTATCAAAATGACAAACCGACAAGAGGCAGTTAGAGGAAGAACCTTCTCCATCATTTGTAGATCTCTCTTTCTTCTTCCTTGAGGAAGTGATTCCTTTACACAGATACACATTAACTGCTTCGTCTGCATCCCTTTTTGTGGTACCTCTAGTTACAGGAGCCATGAAATTATATCTTTTAAAGAGAAAAGAGGTGAAGGACATTTTGATTACAAATGATTATAAATAGACTTATGGACACCCAAACCCTAGAAGAACTTTGAACAAGTCTTTCATGGTTTATTATCCAATATCTAAAATATTATGAGAATATTTTTCTTAACAAAAATAGGAAATTTTACACAAATAAAAAACTTGAGCAGCCTTGATGCAAACCTCATTTTCTCAAGTTAAAGATGAGGATGTGGACATCACTGATATTAGACAGTGACGGAGTGAGCCGAATGCTCACGTATTTTACCATATAGTGGCTTATCAAGGTTTGTTGTATAAACAGATTTCTTACCTCGTCTGAATATGGTACTACTGGAGTTTTCAGGAAAACCTTGTTGATTATCCAAAGCCAGATTCATCCTTTGCATGTTCTTTTGAAGTTTGGAAATTCTTTTGTTGTTCCTCCTTAATCTCCAACACGAACTTTGAACATGATTTGCATTTCCAAAAAACGAACAAATCAATAAGGATTTCTTGTTCTGTTGAAATGCCTCATGTTTATCACAACAGTCAACAACCATTGTTCCAAGATCAGTTGGAACAGAAGAGTTGTTTGTGTTTACAGTTTTGCTTTTAAACCCTAAACCATTAGTGTTCCCAAAGGACTTCTGACCGAATAACATTGCTGAGATTTTTTCAGAACTTCCAGATAACCTTTGTAGGTCATTCTTAAGAGTATCAATCTCTTTTTCCTTTAGAGACACGGTTCTGGTGAAATCGTCATTAAGACAATCTATCTCAAGAGTTTTCACCAGGAGCGATGATTCAAGTTTCTTCAACGAAGCCTTTAGTTAAAGATTTTCTTGATGAAGTTCTCTACTTTTATTCAAGATTTCAAAAATCTCTGTGTCAGACCCAAGTTCTGAATCATAATTTGAGTAGGTGGAGGTTTCTGCCGCAAGAGCTGAAAGTTCATTGCACCCATCAGAAGCATCCAAGATGTTGACAGCCATGGAAGATTTCTCTTGTATTGAATCATCTGAAGCAAAAACTGGAGAGAGATGTTTATCACATCTTTTCCTTCTTTTTACAAACTCTTTGATCTTTACTGTTATCAGTGATTTATCAAAATCATGAATGGAACAACATTCATCAACCCAAGACAAGTTAGAAGATTCACTTGTGTTGGTCACAGCATTGAACGCAGATGTTCTGATCAAGATCAAGAATTTTTAACTTCATGTTAGAGCATAGCTCGGTTGAACCCACCAAGCGTTGGTATGTCAAGTTTGGTTGTCATATTTTAGTGAATCAAAACTAAATTTAAGAGTCGCTTGATTATATACTAGAGACAACTTCGTATAGGTTAGGCTAGAAAGATTAGGATAATGAGACATACAAGTATTACTCGAAGACTTGAAGAATGTGAAGAAGTAACAAGCTACATCGACGACATCATCCTTCCTCTTGAGGTGAGTAATATTTTGACTTGAACTGTTTCATTCCCAATGTATCTTTCAAGTCGTGCTATATTGAAAACATAACTGCGAAGCTGTGAATGATTATACTCTAGTAGATATAGTGTTAAAGAATTAGAATACGAAGTATAATGCTTATCTTTTGAACTTCGTATATAAGACATCGACATAATCGTATGAATGCTATTGTGATTATGTGTATGGGTATGGGTAAAGATTTCGTCCTAGGAAACAATGTTTACATTCGTTTAAAGGAAGTACATTCATGAACTTGTTTTATGAATCAAAAGGGAAATCGTTAGGCTTATTGGTATTGTTAGTCATTGCATATCTTTGGATTACCAATATGTGTGAGTTAGTAGAACCGATCATAACTTGTTATGTATCTTGGTAAAACTAGTCACAATGCCTGACTTATGTATTGGTATGAATTTTATTAGTGTAACCGATCCTAAGTAATCACCTAAGATGGTATGATCGATATTTGTAATTGGTGTAACCGATCCTAGTAACTGGTGTGACCGATCACAAGTAATACCATGGTCCTAGTAATTGATGTAACCAATCCTCGTAACTGATGTAACCGGTCCTAGTAACCATATTAAGGTAAAACCGATCCTTGTGTTTGGTAGAACCGT
>JAJJMB010010084.1:607700-727140 GCA_023531105.1 Papaver atlanticum | reverse complement strand
ACCGAACAGATTTGTTGTTCCTTTACTGTTTGGAATACGAACCAAAGAAATTGTTCCAGTGCGTGCACTTATTGAATGTCGGAAGCGCAGGGATACTGAAGAAACTAGGTGAACTATAGGTTTAGTTTCTTGGTCTCAACTATACGAAGTTGGTGTGATTTTGTATAGCGGCTTAATTCTGAGAGTATTCAATTCTGGACTAGGTCCCGGGGTTTTTCTGCATTTGCGGTTTCCTCGTTAATAAAATCTTGTTGTGTCATTTACTTTTATTTTCCATAATTATAATTGTTGTTATTATAATTTAAAGTAAATTACACAAACGTTAACTCCGTATTACTTGATAGTTATCCTATAGAGTTTGGTTAAGTCCGAACCTATTATCAAGTAACTTTGATTGTTGTATTGTCTCGATCTCGTATCCATAGACGATCACACAAAGTGTGAATACCGATTCGTTGTATTGTCTCGACTTGTCCATAGACAATCACTTTCGGTAAGAGGACTTATAGGTGGAAAAGTTTAAGATTGTGGTATATTTGGGTACCCTCGTCTTTTCACTTCCCAATCAGAGTATTTCTGGAAAGCACATCAAGGTCATTTCCTTCAACGATGGCGTGTTTCTTATAATCGTATCTAGATGGCAGAGATCTGAGAATTTTCATCACAATGTCCCTTTCAGGAATAGTCTTACCCAATGCATAAGATGCATTAAAAATTTCAGACACCTTGTGATTAAACTCATCAAATGAATCTTCATCTGCCATATCAAGGTTTTCCCAATAAGAATTTAGGTTTTTAAGCCTAGCTTCTTTTTCATAGGTATTCCCTTCAAATACGGTTTCTAAGATATCCCAAGCTTCTTTAGATCAAGTGCACGTAGTCACATGGTGCTGAAGATCTGGGGTAATGGCATGTATGATAGCATTTAAGCCGTCAGAATTTTGCTTCGCAGCAAGGATTTCTTCTGGACTATATCTACCAATATCCTTAGGTATAGATACATAGCCTTTTGTATTAACCGGGGGATCATAGTCATTAACAACACGTACCCATGTTTGAAAATCACGAGATTGATGAAAAGCACGCATAGAGATTTTCCACCATAAGTAGTTTGAGCCATCGAAGACTGGTGGTACGTTTATGGAGATATAATTTCTGTCCATAGAGTCAGATTGCTACAAACACAGACTTATGAGGTCTTAATCGTGTTTGCCTGCTCTGATACCAATTGAAAAAACGGGGTTACAATAACCTCACCCAATATTTCTCTTAACAATCTGTATGGACTGACTCCAATATACTTTCAAGAGAATCAACTAGACAGTTTGACTCAATCTTAAGAAAAGTATATCAAAGAGTTATATCTCAATTTCTCGATTCAATCCGTAATCAAACAAATAGGAATTTTGGAGCCAGATTGAATACAAGAGAAATAACTTGAACGGTACCAATGTTCAAGGATCAATCAATTTCAATCAACAACCAAAGGTTGGATTTACCAATTGATCGATTCAACGCACAATCTGTGATATTTCAATTATATAACAAAATATAATACGCAAAATAAATAATACAGACGAAGGTGTTTGTGACTACTTTTCTATCCTGCCTATCGGAGATATAAATCAGAAGTTAATCTTACGATTGTACTCAATCAAGATAGAAACAGCAAGATCAGATCACGCAATTACAGAGAAAATAATTGGGTCTGGCTTCACAATCCCAATTTAGTCTTTAAGTCGTTAACCTACAGGGTTTCGTTAAAAACCTAAGGTTAAAAGAGAATCGACTCTAGCTTATACAACTAGTATCACACAGGAGGTGTGGGGATTAGGTTTCCCAGTTGCTATAGTTCTCCTTTATATAGTCTTCAAATCAGGGTTTACAATCTAAGTTACCTTGGTAACAAAGCATTCAATATTCACCATTAGATGAAAACCTGATTAGATTCAAGCTAATATCTTTCAACCGTTAGATCGAACTTAGCTTGTTATACACAAATGAAATGCACCTTCATTTAGGTTTGAGTAACCGTACCTAAACGTGTACACCTAGTCGGTTCAACAATAGTTAACCAATGGTTAGCCATATGAGCACTTTCATATCAACCTTATTCATCTTCACCATAACTAGTTCAAGTGACTCAAATAAACTAGTTAGAGAGTTGTTCAATTGCTTAGATCTTATAGAAGTATACAAGACACAATCAAAGCAAAATCGATTTTGATTCACTCGAATCAATTCATGAACATTATAGCCACAGTTTGCAAAGATTGCATTCCTAATTATATAAATGTTTTAGTTCATGAATAAACCGATTTTAGAAAGTAACCTACTTAAGTATGCGAACGGGTACGCATACCTAAGTGGTCGGACCGAGTTTGGTTACACCAGTACGCGTATGGGTGCGGGTGCGCATACCAATTCACACTTCCAAATTACAGAAGAAATTCATGGATACTTTCCCGAGTTTCCAACAACTGCCGGTGCGCAAACGGGTACGCATACTTTAGGTTCCCGGTTTTTGACTTTTACACAAATTTGAGAACACACTATGTTTATATCCAAACATGGTTACTTGTTCTAAACTCTCATTTCAATCATTGAAACTTTCTTAGAGGCTGTTAAAATAGTCGTTATTCACAAACTATATTCATCAAAGTGATTTTCAAGTTATTGAAATAATCAACATGACTTTCGTTACTAGTAAAGATGAACTTGGCCAAAGCGAAAGCTTACCAACACATATTTCGAGAAATAGATAAGCGAGATAAACTCGGCTCAAAATAGCAAATGTGTATAATTGAAGTCTATATAGCATTACGACTTTTGTCTCAAAATATGAGATATAATAAATAGACTTTTGAGTGATAGATAAGTTCAAGTCTCCACATACCTCTTTGTTGATGAAGTTCCACAAGTTCCCTTGAGTAGTTCTTCGTTTTCAATCGATGAACGCCATGGAGTCTAAGGCTCAACTACACTTACTATCCTAATCCGAGACTTAGCTATAAGTAGACTAGAAATCAAGACTTATAGTTTTGGCAACTAAACTTGACAAACAAGTTTGAGATAGCAACGCTTGCGAGTTCGACCGAGCAATGCTCCAACACTAATTAAAAAAAAATTGTTTTTCTTTTATTTATTTTTAATTTTTCTAAAATTGTTTTAAAATAACGACACTTCAAAGACAATAACGACTCTAAATTAATGACCCTTCAAACAATAACGATTCTAAAGTGTCGTCATGGTCGTATTCGACACCATTACGACCTTTTAGTTCATTTGTGCCATTAGTGACTCTTTGAAGAAGATAACGACGCTTTTTAGTCAATAACGACACTTTGAAGACAATAACGACTCTCATTAATGACTCTTTCAAAAAGGTAACGACTCTTTTTAGACAATGTATAATGACTCTCCAGTAACGACAATAAAGACTTCAAGTAACGACACTTCAAAGAAAATAACGACTCTTTGGAAGTCGTCATGTTCATAAATTCAATTCTTTAACGCCCCTTTGGAAACAATAAAGACCCTTTGAAGTCAATAACGACTCTATATTAACGACACTTCCTTAACGACTCTACAATAACGACACTTCAATACATGACGACTTTTCATGCAAATCTGGGCAAAAAAACAAAAAAAACAAAAGTTTGTAAACAATTTTTTTAAATAAGACTATCGCTAATTAAATAAAGGTAGATTAGCCATTACATAAAATATTTGGATAAGGGGATTTTTAAATTAGGTTTGGGTGACCTTTTTTTGGTTTATAGAGGAAGGCCCCAAATTCGTTCTTTAGCCCCCACATTAAACTATGTTTTTAAAAGCTCCTTCTCCCCCACTTTTAAAAGAACGCTCGATTGGGGTATATTGAAACTAATTGGGGGATATAAATTACTTCCCCCAACCCATAGTGTCTGCTAAGGGGTGATTTTTGGGTATGAAAATACTAAAATACCCTTTGGTTAATTAAAAAACATTATGAAAAGACTATACTACCCTTTCCCCTAAAACTTAAAATCTAAAAACCGAATTCATATATCTCCCATTCTCCCACATCTGTTCCGGCACTAGGGTTAGGTTTTGAAAAAAAAAATATTTCTTCCATCTTCTTCTTCATCGTTCTTCATCCGTTCTTCGTCGACGATTAATCGTCGATTCAAATTTCTTCGTCGATTAACCTACCTGAATCATAACCATGCCTCCAAGAAAGAAATCAAATGCCCAATCGAAGTCAAAATCGATTGCTCAACAAAAATTAGAACAAAGGCTTGCTTTGATTGCTCAAGAGCAAGAAGAAGAAGAACAAGAGGCTTTGGACGATCAATTTGGTGATTTTATGGCTTCCGTGAGAAGGTAAGTAATTTTGAACTATTTTATAAGTGTTTGAATCGATTTATAGCAGTGAGTTTGGGTTAGAATCGTTAGAATCGCGAAACCTAACTCAAACAGTTGAGTTTCAGTGAGTACCGTCATTGATTTTAGTATGAATACAGTGCCGGTTATGGATTACGGCATTCAATTTAGAATGAAGGAAGTGCCGGTATTTAGTTACGGCATTGATTTTAGTATGAATACAATGCCGTTTTAAAACCCAGATTCACCTGAAACTGAATGTTCTGTACCGGCATTGAAATTAGGTTGAACACTATGCCAGTAGTTAGTTACGGCATTGCTTTACATTTATTCGGGTACGCCGGTAGTGCTCTTTTGGTATCCAGGAAACCCCTAGAAATTATTATCAGTACCGGCATTGATTTTAGGTTGCATTGTGTGCCAGTACCTAGTAAAGGCATGAAGTTGGATTTTTTAGGGTATGCCGGTAGTTATCTTTTGGTATCCAGGAACAATTTAGGAATTACCGGCATTGTCGATAGTTGTTGTTCAATGCCAGAAAGGTGTACCGACATGCTGTTTTTTCCAAATTACTATGCCGTTTTTGGTCCCGACATGGTTTGTATTTCTTGAATCTGTGCCGGTATTAAGACTGAATGTGAGTTGTCTTATATTCATTTCGTGTGTCTTTTGATATAGGGCTAGAGCCAAGGAAGCTAACAAAGGAAAAACTAAAGATGTTGTCATTAAGAGAAGAAGGAAGGACGGTCTTGATACTCTTCAGTCTCTGCCTCCTCGAGGGAAAGATCAAGGCCGCAAAAAGCGTTTGGGGGCTGATACAAGAGGGATAATTTGGGAGAGTGGTGGTGACCGTAGTCGACTTGTAATCCGTGAACCTACTGGAACAGTTGAGGACGATGAGCATGATGAATAGTAAAGTGAGGAGGAAGATAATGAGGTTCATCCAAGACAATTAGCAAGCCAAAGCGAAGTTGTAGAGGAAGTTGGTGGGCCAAGTCAACAACCGACACAATGCAAAGGACAAGGCAATGGAAAAGTAAAAGTTAAAGGTTCCCACCTTCCTCATGTTGATGACATGATACCTGACCTTGCTCGTGGTAGAATTTGGGGTGAAGCTGACGATCCGAGAATTCTATTTGGCTACAAGGACACGTGGGCTCGTACTACCTTTCGCGGCCTACCCCTTTTCCTTGGAACCTCCGCTATATCAACTATTGGTGTGGCTTCGGAATGCTCACCTTGTTGTTCTTGGTAGCTCAATGTTGGCACCTTTGGAGGCCTACCCCTTTTCTTTGGAACCTCCGCTACATCGACTATGGGTGTGGCTTTGGAATGCTCACCTTGTTGTTCTTGGTAGCTTGATATTGGTACATTTTGCGGCCTACCCCTTTTCTTTGGAACCTCCGATCCATCGTCTTTTGGTGTGGATACGGAATCCGTCGTTTGTTGTTGACTTGATAGCGGTTCCTTTCTCGGCCTACCCCTTTTGTTTGCAACCGGCGCTTCCGCGAACCTTGCTTCCGAAATCTCACATCCGGTTGGATCTCGTTTCTCACTTGCCGCGAGTTCTTCTTCACGTTGATTCATTTCTTTCAATTCTTTCCTTTGTTTTCTCCTTGCCGTTTTAGTTTATGGTCTACCGGGAGGATCTCCCTTTGTTGGCTCTTCACTTTGTGATATCCATGGCCGTGTAATTAGCCTTAGTTGGCTCAACAAGACTTGCCGGCTAACCGAGTTTCCACGTGAGTAAGCTTCGAAGAATTCCTTTTCTTCGTTCGTATCCCATGGTGATTGTCCGGGATCTTCCGTAGAGGGGGGAGGGGGGGGGGGGGGGGGAAAGATAGTTGCTTCCAAAACGGATCAAAAACCTCAATAGGTCGGGACAAATACACACATCACCCGGTTTTCCGTAGTTTATCTCCTTTTGCATTTCTCTCATCATATGTTTTATTGCCCAATGAGAGACGTTGAACTCTATTCCTTGGAGCCACTTACCATATTGTAAATATGAAGTCATCATTTCCATTGAGCTTTTCTCAAAGGCCTTTTTGATCCTATCAATATCACTCTTAAAGTATTGCTTTATTGCCTTGGTGACCATAACCACGTTTCCTTGTCCGGACTGGATGAGATCTTTAAATCTCCCATGAGCGGACTCCGCTACACTAGTTGCTTCATTCTTGTAGTGTATATACCGGTTTGTCCATGCACGCACAAATTTTTCCTTGAACTTATCCAACCATTGAGTCCGACAATACCAGACGGCAGTCGGATAAACCTCGTTCCAATCGGCAATAAACTTGTCCAACCTCTTTTCGTACATATCCTCGGTAAGGGACCAATAAACTTTCTCCCAATCTCTTAGAAATTCCAACCACTTTTTATGATTTTCCGCATGTTCTTTGTCCTCTCGCTCTTTTATCTTGCCTCTCTCATCTTCTTCTTCTTCAAGTGATAGTTTGTTCTTGCGAACATCTTCCTCTAGTTGAACAATCATTCTCTTCTTAATATCCGTCTTAGTGGGTTAAAAGAAGGCATGGCAAGTTTTTATGATATTTTGACGTATATGATATGTACATAGGAAATTTTGTGCGTCCGGGAAGACGTCGGATATTGCTTTCATTAATGCGTCATCTTGATCGGTTATGATGACCCTCAGAAGTTTTCAATTGTCGTAATGCCCAATGATAATTATAGTCCCTCTCGTTTTCCATTAAACACCAAGCCAATGTGAATGATACCTTGTCCGATGTTAGCCCCACGATGTTGAACAACGACATATTGTATTTGTTTGTCTTGTAGGTGCAATCCATCAAAAGAACACCACAACATGTATCAGCCAATTGTGAAAGTAAAGGATGCGAAATGAATATTTGAAGGGGCTTGTTGTCCGGACCTCTTTTAATGATACGCGTGTAGTTGTGATCCAAAACTATCTTCTCAAATTCTTGCATAACGTTCCTCCCTTCCCATTCCACCCTTCTAATAGTTGCTTGTGCGCTATAAATTGTACTTAGAGAAGACACGTTGGTCTTATCCTTTTCCATGAAGCCTCTGAGAATTTGTCTCGGTTTGATAAGTGCTTTGGTCATTCTCTTTACACCCTTCAATTCATGAGGTTTTAGCTTCGCAACTAGCTAGTGACCAACAAAATCTTTCGGATCCCGGTGGTTATGACAACCGAACCAAACCGCACAATATCATTCCCTGTTCTAGTCATTTAGATGGAATACAAGCTTAAAGGGGAAATTATCCTTCCTCGTACGAGTCTTGTATACCCTATTGGTCTTCTTTGGATAAACATAACCCTTTCTCTAGTGGCTATTCTTCTCCTTGTATACCCCACTTCTCTCGCAAACCATCTCAAAACGAGTCTTTGAACCTTGGGTATTCCTCACCAACACACACATGTTCTTAATAGCCGTCTCTTTAGCCTAAGCGATTGCTTCCTTTGGATCTTTTATTCCCTACATAAGGACAACAATGGGAGATTAGAAGGTTCATTACAAGCAATCAATTAGTAAAGTTCAAGATACTAGGTGAAAAGTATTCTCTTGTAACATATCGGAGGCATTTTATAGTATTCCGACGTATCCCGACCAAGCGGCTTTGCATTTGTTGGATCAATATATGTCACCACCTAAGGATCGAATGAAAAGAAAATAAATTAGTTCCAAAAGAAATTAAAACACTATGCCGGAAGATAGTTCCGGCATGGTCGAACTGAACCGAAACTGAAGACCAAATTTGAAATATTTTCCGGCATACATATTTCATTGGAAATCAACGCCGGAAACAGAGGTGTCGGCATGCTCGTTATCTATGATTCTACGCCGGTACCTGTTTCCGGCGTAACCCATAATTAATATACCATGCCGGTATTTAGCTTTGGAAAACACTCCTTCCTGTATGTTTTTTTTGTAGGTACCGGCATGGTAAAGTTATAATCGAACAATGCCGTTGGAGGTGCCGGCATGATTTTTATCTATGGTTCCACACCGGTAGACAGTTCCGGCGTGGTAGTTAATTAATTTGTCCATGCCGGTGTTTAGCTTTGGAAGGCATTGCTTCCTGTATGTTTTTCATGCATTACCGGCATGGTAACCTTTGAATTTAACCATGCCGGTAGCATATTCCGTAGAATATTCCTTGGTAGGTAAAAAGTAACTTTTGTACCGGCATAGTTTTTTGGTTGAATACTATGCCGGATTGAATTTCAAAATGGGGGATATCGGGCTGCTGGCATCGTTGTAGTATGAATACTATGCCGGTACGGCATTGTATTCATACCACTACTATGCCGGCACCGAGCTTTTTCAGCTGAAAAAATGGTGGGTTCAAAGAAAAAAAAATCAAATTTTCAACCTCTTTGCAGCTTTACCTGTGTGTTGGGGATGCTTGTATGTTGTGCAAGTTTACTTTCTTGTGTAGGTTCTTCAAAAAACTCTCCTTGCTCGTAAAAATCATCATTCAATGGAGTTGGCTCAACAAAGAGTTGCAATTGTGAGTTGTTGTCATTAGCTGAAGATTCAAGATATGCTCCTTGTTGTAGTTGAGCTAAAGATTCAGCAACAACAATTCTCTCTTCACAATCATCCTCCATTTTCACCAAAAAAAGTTCCCTCCCAAATATTTTTTCCCTCCTCCTACTCTCACCTCACTCACCCAAATTCAAATAAAAATACACACTAATCATTTCACAAATACTTAAGATTTTTACTAATTATTATTAACCACTAAACCTGATTAGTGAGGGGTAGATTAGGAATTATATAAAATACTTAGATAAGGGGTGACCCTGATTTGATATTTGGATCCAGTTTTTGTCCTTTTCCTATATCCCCCAATTAGTTTCAATATCCCCCAATCGCGCGTTCTTTTAAAATTGATAGATTTTTGAAGTGTTTTGCATAAAAAACACTTTATGAAATCTTTACCATACACTAGGATGAAACAGTATTGTTATAAATATGTTTTCAAAGTACTTTTTATTTTAAAGACAAAAGCAGTACCAAACTTAGTTAGATTAGCTAACAATTGTATAAGTGGACCATAGTGACGGTGGTCTATGTTGGTGCCCAGTGAGTAATTTCGCATCGTCTCAAGTATTTCTTGATAAATGGTTTAACGTTATTTTTATGCAATGATGATGGATAACAGAGTTTATTGTTAGTAGAGCGTATTGTTATTAGGTTAAGTACTTAACAATTTGACTTACTTACTAATCATGGTTTTATTATTTTTATGAAAAAAATAACCCCACATTTGGAAGCGTAATATCGTAGAATGTAATCGCCCGACCCTCTACCGATTGTCCTCACTTAGCCATTGCGGTCATCTGACAGTATGGGGTTATCGATGGTCACCGTTGCGGTCATCCAACAACAGCTTCTCAGGAGGTCACCCATCCCAGGATTACTTAATCCCGAGCATGCTTAATTATAAAGATTTTTCGTCAACTATGGTCTCGGTGTTAGGGACGGAACCCTTACTTATATTCCATTTGACGAATCCTACCTGCCGAGTCAGAGTACTATAATACCACCAACTTAATTTGGAGCCGTCTTCGGCTCCGGAATATGTTCAATCCTAGACTCTGGCATTTTTTCTCACTAATGAGACTCTTTCCCAACACAATCCGTCAAGCATATTCTTTCACCCTCGACAGGTAACACGTGGTCTTCTCTAATACCATTTGTAAGGACCTGATCCTCCTCCAATACTGTCCCCACTTAGTCACTGCAATTATCCGACAGTGTGGGATTTCAACTGACACTGATGCGGTCATCCATCAACAATTTTCTGGGAGGTAGCCCATCCCTAGATTACTCTCGCCCGAGAACGCATAAATACAATGCTTTTTACCAACTTTGGATCCAACTATGTTGAAAAGGCCAAAATGTTAGGAAATGAAAAGCCATTACCTATATTACATTCGGTAAACTCTTCCTGCCGAATTGAATTACGTACATAAGATATCTGGGAATTTTGAAAAACTAGAACTACATCGTATGTGAGTAAAATGGTTTCCATCGGAAATGACTTAACATTTTAAAATATGAACGAATTAGCTTTTCATTATGTCATTGAAATAGTAAGAATATACAATACGATATGTATTGTTGAGTCAATTCTGAGTTTTACTCTCTCCAGACTATTCTTAAAGGGGAAAAAAGCAACAAGGATCCCAATACTGTTAATATCTACACAATTATTCTTAAGACGAATGAGTTCAAATGCTGTAATTTTGTTACAGCTTATATAGTTTAATGTTTTGGTTCCGTTCGGTTGTTGAAGTATGTGGCATGATAAACCACATATGTATAGCTAGGGATAGTCCCTTATGGAATAAAGAGGAATACATGTGGAGAATAATAATTTAGGGATCTTCCATACATAGCACTGGGACTTTTTAGTCAAAAATCCCACACCTCTTATCCCAAGGTGGTCAAGTGGGGTTCGGGGTTATGTGGTCGGGCCCTAAATAGTGTCCGATGGTCCGTGAAGATCCTAACAATTGGTATCAGAGCCCATGGTTGGGTCTACTGTCCGAACGTAGACGCGGATGTGGATGTCACCCGGTTTAGGGCACAAGTGTAATCAGACTCAAGGTGGAGCAGGCACGACCCAAAGCTAAACTGGCGCTCAAGGTGGAGTTAGTGTCTCACCCATTAACTCAGGTGGAACGGGGTTCTAGATCGGCAAGGCAATGCTCAAGGTGGTGTTAGTGTATCACACATTAAATCTCAGGTGGAGCAGGGTTTTAGGTGGGCAAAGAAAATGCTCAAGGTGGAGTTAGTGCTTTCCTTCTCATTAAATCAAGGTGGAGTAGGATTCCAGGGCGCATAGTGATAATAATCATGATCGATGGGTAGCATATACAGATGGTTATCATACGGTGAAGTTTGATTGGACTGGTGAAGTGGTTTAATCTCTCTAATGTGGAGATTTTTGGAGTATGTGGCGTGATAAACAACATATATATAGCTAGGGATAGTCCAACATGGAAGAAAGATGAGTACATGTGAAGCTTAATAAGCTTGGGCATCTCCTTACGGAGCACCGAGGCCTTTTAGATTAAAACCGCACACCTCTTATCCCAAGGTGGTTAAATAGCGACAACATCGGTGCTATGTGGTCGGGCCCATAGTAGGTTCTTATGGTCCATGAAGATCCTAACATCGTTCACTAAAATAAGAGAGATGCAGAAAGGTAATACCATCTCAAAGGATCAATAAGATATCTTTGTAAACTAAAAAACCTATCAAATAATGTTTTTTTTTGGGGACAAAATATGTAAAAATTAGTTCCGATATAATTTCATGACTGGCTTGAGGATACAACTCGAGAAAAGAGAGGGATAGTATGGGAGAATGTCAAGGCGGAAAATGTTAAAAAGGATTTGTGGAGTAAAGAATAAAAATATATATCGGGTTTTCCTTTACTTTTGTAATTATAAGAAGGGTAAACTTGATATCAATAAATATTATATTTAACATTCATATGTCGGAAAATGCATATATTTATATAAAAATAATGCCCGTACCGTTACGGCACGGGTTAAGCCCTAGTACATTTATATAATAAGGAATGCAATCTTTTGCAAACCGTGGCTATAATGTTCATGAATTGATTCGAGTGAATCAAAATCGAATTTGCTTCTATTGTGTATTGTATACTTCTATGAGAATATAAACAATTGAAAAACTCTATAACTAGTTTCATATGAGAATATAACAATTGAACTAGTTATGATTAAGATGAACAAGGTTGAAATGAAAGTGTTCATATGGCTAACTTCGGTTAACTATTGTTGAGCCAACCAAGTGTACCCGTTTAGGTACGGTTACCCATATCTAAATGAAGGAACATTTCATTTGTGTGTAACAAGCTAAGTTCGATCTAACGGTTGAAAGATATTAGCTTGAATCTAATCAGGTTTTCATCTAACGGTGAATATTGAATGCTTTGTCACCAAGTTAGCATTGATTGCAAACCCTGATTTGAAGACTATAGAAGGGAGAACTCTAGCAACTGGGAAACCTAATCCGCACACCTCCTGTGTGATACTAGTTGCGACTAGAGTCGATTCTCCTTTAACCTAGGTTTTTCTAAAACCATTATAGGTTAACGACTTAAAGACTTCATTGGGATTCTGAAGCCAGACCAAAATATTTTCTCTGTAGTTGCGTGTTCTGATCTTACTTTGTTCTATCGTATTGAGTACTATTTTCTCTAATATTTTCTCGAGATTCAATCTCCGTCTCATCATTTGTGATTTCACAATATCTTGTTCCGCTTCCATATGGTTAAGATCATTGTGAGGTGATTGATAATACTAGGCTGTTCTTTGGGAATATAAGTCTGGTGTATCAATTGGTTCCTTTTCACCTTGATTTATCAAAAGACGGAACAAAAACTCGTAGGTATTTCTGTGGGAGAAGATTTATCTATTCAACAGACTTTTTTGTGTTAGACAGATTTGTTTATCAAGTTTTCGACTTTGGGTCGTAGCAACTCTTAGTTGTGGGTGAGATCAGCTAAGGGAATCAAGTGCGTAGAGTCCTACTAGGATTCAGAGGCGTAAGGAACGCAATTGTACCTTGATCAGTGTGAGATTGGTTAGGGCTCAACTACATTCCAGTACGAAGTTAACTTGTAGTACGCTAGAGTCTGTAGCGGCTTATACCGTGTGGTGTTAAAATATGGACTAGGTCCCGGGGGTTTTCTGCAATTGCGGTTTCCTCGTTAACAAAATTTATTGTGTCTGTGTTATTTATTTTCCGCATTATATTTGTTTATATAATTGAAAAATCACAGGTTGTGCATAGTTCAATCAATTAGATAATCCAACCTTTGGTTGTTGATATAAATTGATTGACACTTGAACATTGGTCTTTGGTACCGTTCAAGTTGTTTCTCATATTAATCAGGCTCGCGGATTTCTATATGTTTGTTTTGATGATTACATTGAGAAACAGAGATATAACTCTTGGATGTATTTTCCTTGATATAGTCTGACTGTCTAGTTGATTCTCTTGGAAGTATATTAGAGTTAGTCCATACAGATTTCCTAAACGAAATATTGGGTGTGGTTGTTATACCCCCGCTTTTTCAATTGGTATCAGAGCAGGAAAACACATTTCAGACCTCATAAGTCTGTGTTTATAGCAATCAGGCTCTATGGACAGAAACGCTATCTCTATAAATGTACCACCAGTCTCCGATAGCTCGAATTATTTATAGTGGAAAATTTCTATGCGTGCCTTTCTTCAAGCATGTGATTTTCAATCATGGGTTCGTGTAGTTAATGGCTATGATCCTGTGGTTGTTGCAGAAGGCGATGTAACTGTTCCGAAGGATATTGGTGCTTATGATCCCGTTGAGATTCTTGCTGCAAAGAAAAATTGTGATTAATTAAATGCTATCATCCATGCCATTACCCCAGATCTTAGGCACCATGTGACTACGTGCACTAAGTCTAAAGAAGCCTGGGATATCTTAGAAATTGTATTCGAATGAAATTCCTCTGAGAAAGAAGCTAGGCTTCAAAACCTAAATTATGATTGGGAAAACCTTCGTATGGCTTATGAAGATTAATTTGATGAGTTTAATCACAAAGTGTCTGAAATTGTTAATGCATCTTTTATGTTGGGTAAGAATATTCCTGAAAAGGACATTGTGATGAAAATTCTCAGATCGTTGCCAGCCAAATACGATTCTAAGAAGCATGCCATCGTTAAAGGAAATAACCTTAATACTTTATCCAGAAATACTCTTGTTGGGAAGTTAAAGATCTTTGATCATGAGCATACATCCAAATCTGGGAAGGATATTGCTTTCAAAGAACAAAAAAACGCTAAATTGCTTTACAAAAGTAAAAGTGTTAGCAACTCTGTTGTTGATCCTATTGAGACTGATTCATCAGATGAAGATCTTGACAACTCAGTTTCACTAATCACAAGACAGTTTAAAGATCTTCTTTTGAAGAGAAGTAAACGGTTCATCAGAGATAAACCTAGGTCATCAGTCAAACCTCATGACTGTGCTCTTCCTAAAAATAGGGACACCGTCGATACTGATGATGAGGATATGCCACAGTGCTTCAAGTGTAAAGGTTTTGGTCATTTCGCTGATGAGTGTCCAAATCATAGAAAATACACTGGGATTGAAGGTCTTGCTACAACTCTTGATGAGATGTCTGATCATTATGATTCAGATGAAGATGAAAAGTCAAGTGTTGCACTACTTAGATAAAATATTGATTTTGATAATTGTAGCAATACGTACATCAATCTTGATATTCTTCCGGAAGAAACTTCGTCAACCACTATGGAGGATAAAATGGATTTTTCCCTGTCTATTGAAAATTCTAAAATTCTATTTCACATTTTTCAGGTACCTCAATTTGTTTAGCAGCATGCTCATCTATGGTGTCTGAACCGTCCACCACATTGACATGTTCTTATTGTATTTTTAAGGGTCATGAACTCTCAAAGTGTTATAAGTACAAACATAAAATAAGATATGTCAATAAACTTCAACGGAGAGCAAATCTATTAGCAAACAAGCTCAAACTTGTCCAGAAGACTAATTCACCTGAGGTAAGTAAAAAACTCAATTCCTCTCCGAAAAAGTTAATTTCTAAAGAATTAATTAGACCTCTTCGGAAAAGAACAAGGTCTAAACATTATGTGAAAAAGGATATTAAGAATTCCGTACAAAAAGTCTATGGTGGACAAATTATTGTTCACCCCAACACATCTTAATTGTGTTGAAAGTGCCTCTTGTCTCATGTGCCTGACTTCAAAGAGACAAGAGTTTGCATAGTTCAGGCTCTAGGAAAAGATTTTTTTCTTTTCTTTTTGGTTGCTGTTTTCTGGAATTCTGTTGATCTTTTCATATCATAAATTGGTATTGAAAAGAATTTCCTTTTTCATAAAAAAGGGTTAAAATCGACAATTCTACCTTCTTTAGGGTTATGAATTGGTCGCACGTGAATCCTCTTTTTATCACAAGATTGCTTGTTGAGCTTTAGTTGTTAATTTCTTTCACAATTCCATACTTGTATGGAGACTCCAAGCATCATGTCTTCTGATGGAAAAGATGTTAATATGATTGTTAAGCAATCAATCATGAAGGAAAAAGATAAGTCTCCTTCCTCTACAACTTTGAAGAGAAAAAGGAAGAATATGAAGAAACCAAGGGTTATCCCCTATAATCTTCAGAAGTTTTCTGGTGTTCTTGAAGAGTTGAAGAAAACAAGGAAGGATATTCAACAAATAAAGGCTATTGTTCTAAGAACTCTTGAAATTCAGAAGGCCCTGGTTCGGCATCAGTCAAGAAGGTTTGTTGAAATTGAATCCTTTCTTCATGAACCTTATGTTCCAATGACTGTTGACGACAAGGAGTTTGGGGACGATAAATAAATTTTCAGAGGTCTTAATATCTAGGAAACTTCTTATGAGAATTTATTCTTGTGTTTTAAGAGGGATAACTAGGGTTTAGAATAGCCTATATTGTGATTTCACATTGCTATTGCCAACGATTTTCATCTTGCAATGTTTTTAGATTTATTTATTTAAATTCTAAAGTTTATTTGGAAGATGATTTTGTAGTATTAATCTTTATTGGTTTTATATATTGCAAATAATGTTATGGGATATGAGTGTTTGCGTCCGTGAACTATGATTGTCCCATATATGTCAAAAGTTAAGTCTATTATGTCATTATGCAATTATTGATGGAAAATAGAATGAACTTTTGATGTCAAAGATTAAGTCTATTGTGTCATTATGCAAATATTGATGAAAAATAGAATGAATCTTTGTATATTCCGCAATATTGATCTTTCCTCATCCACTTATGTGTGAAGTACTGTATGGCTCTGTAAGTTATCTTATGTTGAGCATTTCCGATTAAATTAACCATGGGTTCTCTTGTGGTTAATTTAATTGAGTTTTCTGGATACAAATTCATGTTTCATGTAATTTGTTAATGTCCAAATAAATCTTTATTTTCTTGTGAAAGTAAGGTCGCTCTTGTTGTTCTTTCGGGAATGACATTTTATGGGGGAGAGTTCTTAATTGAACTTGTGCTTAATTTCCAAATCTTTGTGAGGAGTGCGGCTGTGGAATATTGTAGGAGTTTGCTTGTATCTTTATAAACTCTTTGATGAATACACTAAGTTTCGACAATGTGAAATCATCGAAACAAAGTTGATATGTTCTCTTTTAGTCATGAAGTATCTCTATGATAATTTCATTATGATCCCGCTAGTTTTCGTACCTTTGCCAATTTATATTGACAAAAAGGGGGAGATTTATTGTGTAGTTCACACTACAAATACATATGGTTTACGGATAATTATGTAAGGGGGAGTGGTTTTTATTGTGAGATGAAGTATTGAATAAGTGGGAGTGATACATATCACCGTAGTATTATTGTCAAAGTTGTGATACAATTGAACTTTGATGTCGTGTAATAATACTATGACACTGTGTAACAATAAGAAATCAGTCTTGTGGAATTATTGTTATGGCTACGGATCTTCAACAATTATGATGCTGAGTTGAACACGTTCAGAATCACTGGAGTACTTGGAAGTGACGAATATTTTGAGTAATGTTGAAGAACCAAGGAAATCAAGCATTTGGATGAGAAGCTACAAAGTTTATTTATTTTGTAATCCATATGTATTGATAGTTTTGTCACTAAAATTGACGAAGGGGGAGATTGTTAGAGCACTGCTCGGTCGAACTCGCAAGCGTTGCTATCTCAAGCTTGTTTGTAAAGATTAGTTGTAAAAACTATAAGTCTTGATTTCTAGTCTACTTATAGCTATGTCTCGGATTAGGATAGAATGTCTAGTTTAGCTTTAGACTTCCCGACGTTCATCGATTGAAAACGAAGAACCACTAAGGGGATCTTGTGGAACTTTATCAACGAAAGGTATGTGGATACTTGAACTCATCTATCACTCAAAAGTCTATCTCTATTCTATCTCCTATTGAGACAAAAGTCGTATAGCTATATAGACTTCACTTTATACACATTTGATATTTTGAGTTGAGTTTAACTCGCTTACATATTTCTCGAAATATGTGTTGGTAAGCTTTCGCTTTAACCAAGTTCATCTTTATTCTTGAAGAAAGTCAAAAGATGATCATGTGAAAATCACATGGTAACATCTTACATGATTTGTGTGAGATAGTAATTTGATGTAGACTCGGAATGTTTCGTATTGATCTATTGATCACTTGAAAATTGCTTTGAAGTTAATAGTTTGTGTGATACAGCTATTCCCGTCCTCTAAGAATTTTTCAATGATTAAGATGAAGTTTAGAACAATTAACCATTGATTAGATATAGCACAGTATGCGTACTTGTATGCTAACTGTTGCAAGTTAATCCAAGTACGGAAACCATAGTATGCATACCCGTATGCGTACTGGTTTAGCAGTTGAACTCTTGGAACTTAGTATGCATACCCGTATGCGTACTGGCGTACAGTTCAAGTCCGGGAATTCAACTGAGTTTGGTTGTGAACGACAGTATGCGTACACATTCGCATACTGGCGGATAGACCAAGTCCGGAACTCTAAGTATGCGTACCCGTTTGCATACTTGAGTGGGTTAAGTTCTAAAATCGGTTTATTCATGAAAAAAATACATTTATATAATAAGGAATGCAACCTTTTGCAAACCGTGGATATAATGTTCATGAATTGATTCGAGTGAATCAAAATCGATTTGGCTTCGATTGAATCTTGTATACTTCTATGAGAATATATACAATTGAACAACTCTATAACTAGTTTCATTTGAGTCATTTGAACTAGTTGTGATTAAGATGAACAAGGTTGAAATGAATGTGTTCATATGGTTAACTTCAGTTAACTATTGTTGAGCCAACCAAGTGTACACGTTTAGGTACGGTTACCCATATCTAAATAAAGGAACATTTCATTTGTGTGTAATAAGAAAAGTTCGATCTAACGGTTGAAAGATATTAGCTTGAATCTAATCAGGTTTTCATCTAACGGTGAATATTGAATGCTTTGTCACCAAGTTAGCATTGATTGCAAACCCTTATTTGAAGACTATATAAGGGAGAACTTTAGCAACTGGGAAACCTAATCCCCACACCTCCTGTGTGATAATAGTTGCGACTAGATTCGATTCTCCTTTAACCTAGGTTTTTCTAAAACCATTATAGGTTAACGACTTAAAGACTTCATTGTGATTCTGAAGCCAGACCCAACTATTTTCTCTGTAGTTGCTTGTTCTGATCTTACTTTGTTCTATCGTATTGAGTACTATCTTCTCTAAGATTTGCTTGAGATTCAATCTCCGATAGGTAAGATAAAAGGTAGTCACAAACATATTCGTCTCATCGTTTGTGATTCCGCAATATCTTGTTCTGCTTCCATACGGTTAAGATCATTGTGAGGCAATTGATATTACTAGTTCTTCGAGAATATAAGTCTGGTGTGTCAATTGGTTCCTTTTCACCTTGATTTATCAAAAGACGGAACAAAAACTCGTAGGTATTTCTGTGGGAGACAGATTTGTCTATTCAATAGACTTTTTTGTGTGAGATAGATTTTTTTATCAAGTCTTCGACTTTGGGCCGTAGCAACTCTTTGTTATGGGTGAGATAAACTAAGGGAATCAAGTGCGTAGAGTCCTGCTGGGATTCAGAGGAGTAAGGAACGCGACTGTACCTTGATCAGTGTGAGATTGGTTAGGGCTCAACTACATTCCAATCCGAAGTTAACTTGTAGTAGGATAGAGTTTGTAGCGGCTTAATACAGTGTGGTGTTCAAACCTGGACTAGGTCCCGAGGTTTTTCTGCATTTGCGATTTCCTCGTTAATAAAATTTCTGGTGTCTGTGTTATTTCTTTTCCGCATTATATTTGTTTATATAATTGAAATATCACATGTTGTGCGTAGTTCAATCAATTAGATAATCCAACCTTTGGTTGTTGATATAAATTGATTGACACTTGAACAATGGTCTTTGGTACCGTTCAAGTTGTTTCTCATAATAATTAGGCCCGCGGATTTCTATTTGTTTGATTTGCTGATTACATTGAGAAACATATATATAACTCTTTGATGTATTTTCCTTGATTGAGTCTGACTGTGTGGAAGTATATTAGAGTTAGTCCATATAGATTGCCTAAATGAAATATGCGGTGTGGTTGTTAGACCCCCGTTTTTTCATAATGGAATGTATGAAGATTTGATAAAGAATATTATTCTTTATGGTTGAAAATAATAATTAAGATATTGATTGTAGTATTTTACACATGGCGCATTTTGATTGGAAGATTTAATTTTATATCAACATGTGACATATTTTCATTGGATGATGATGTGGTAGTGGGGATGGAAAAGGAAAGTGATTTCTTTTGAAAGCTATATAAAGTGGTGGAAGCAGATGTAAAGGGGGAATTTTTAAAGACGAGCAAGAGCCGAGATCCAACAATAGTTTTTAGGATTTATTTCTTTTCTTCTTTTAGTTTTTTTTCTTTTATTAATAATGAGTAGCTGATTCTCTCCGCTGGGTTGAACATGGAGCCAATTATATCATGTAAGAAATTCTATTAATCTCTAATAAAGTATTTCTTTCGAGGTTTAAATGTTAATTTAATTTCTCTTCATATTAAGCTTCGTCCTTAAACCATATTGGATAGTCTTCATTATTGATCTTTAATAAACGAAGGAGATTATACCGTTTTGGTGCAACATAAAAGTTGTAATTATTATTTAAACATAGTAGCATATTACGAGATATGAGATTGGTTTTAATATTGTCTTGAGTGATAACAAGAATATTTTCTAGAGATGAAATGGGTCTTTTACATGATTAATTCGGTGGAATCCGAAAACCCTAGCGTTCTTTTATTTTCATTTATTTTATTAGTTTCATTAATAATTTCTTAATTAATTTATTTAGAAATAATTTTAATTATAAATTAAAGGTAACAATTTTAGTCCATGTGGAACGAACCGCATCTGTTTACTGTGTTTACTGTCAAATCGACAGCCGTGCACTTGCGGCATATTTTTTAGAACTCATCATTGTGTTCATTAACGCTGAAGACTTAAACCATGATTCACAAACACAGAATGACTTAGTAAACAAAGTTGTCTTAGAAGTTTTTATAAGAGTTGTAGCAATGCCAAACATATTTGTGAAAATAGTTTATGAGCATCTGCTTAGTTTTGTACCGGGTAGGTATGTGTAGAGGTACGCATACCTTTGGTCCAGTCCGTGAACTCAAGTTGTTGGGGGTACGTGTACCGGGTATGTGTACTCTTATAAATTCACGAACTCATATCCTAGGGCACACATACTGCGTATGCGTACCTTCCTCTCATTCACGAACTCATAACCTTAGAGTACACGTACTTGGTATGCGTACCTATCACATTCCGCAACTCAGATCACTAGGGTAAGCATACTGGGTATCCATATCTACCTTGTGTCCAGTATTCCAGTAAGTTCTGAAAACTTTCTTTAAACAATACAAAACATTCCCAACCGCTATAGATAATATATATCATTGCTTTAGCAATTTCCGAATGATCAACTTGAAATAACAATAGTTCATGAACAGTAAGTTATTTTTTAAACCCAGATTATTAAGAATCTAGAACATTGATTGCTTGAATCATATTTCGAGAGGTTTATCGAGACACAAGCTTGACTCAAAATTTCTTCTTGGCAATATTAAATCTACTAAAATCATATGACATAGTCATATAAGATAGAATGGCAAATGTCATGAGTAAATAGGATGGTTTAGTATTCACATACCTCTTTGCCGATGAAGTTCTCCAAATGTAATTGTTTGTTCTCCAGTCTTCAATCTTCGTGGGTTATTCAGTAATGTCTGATACTTAACTTCCATACTCTAATCCTAGTCCGAAACTTGACTTTAGTAGGCTACAAATCAAGATATAGTTTTGTGCATCTAACATTTACAACAAGCTTGAGATAGTAAAACTTGAGAGTTTGACCGAGCGGTGTTATAACAATCTCCCCCTTTGGCAATTTCAGTGACAAAACTATCAATACATATGGTTTCAAAATAAATAAACCTTTCAGCTCAAAATCTATCATGCTTGATTTTCTTGAATCATCACCATCGCCTTGAATTCTTCGTTCTTCAAGTTCTTCAATGGTTCTGTATATGATCATTTCAGCACCGTTGTTGTTAAAGATCCGTAGCGGTAAAAACTTATGAGAATACTCGTTTAGATATTTTCTAGAATAACAAAGTCAATCTACTCAATGGTTGTTACTCCTGTGCGTGGTACTTTTACCTACCTCAAAGTCCAATTGTACCAAAAATTTGAAGCAATCTAATTGAACTTCTGTTATCTATTTTGTATTAACGTTAAATTTTTCTCTCATTTATATTTATATACATATCTTAAGTATATGATGATATTTATGTATACCGATTTGTCCTCATATCATGGTGAATTAAAATTGTCGTGTTGGACACATAGAGACGTCCACATGTCGAACACCGGTGGTGGTACTGGTACAACCCATCCTATCATGTTATAATTTCATGATACATTCATAAACAACCTCAGAGAAAGAAGCATAAAGAGGAAGAAAAGGAAGCTTTGAGACCAACAAAATTTAATACTATTATAGTGAGACTAGAAATTTACTTTATTATTCAAGAAAATGTCATTTATTATGCACGTGAAAGGTTTTTTTCCCCCCTTAATAATCTAGAATTTGGAATAATCTCTCTTAATCTGGAAAACCAAGTTTTATTCTTGCCAATTTTTTTTGCAAACTCTCAAATTTATTATTAAGAATTGGCAAAAAGAAACTTTTGATAAATTACAGTCTCAACTGGATAATCTAGAACTCACAATTGATGTCCTAGATAATTTAGAAGAGATCAATGTACTTGATGATGATGATGTATTAGATAGAGAACAAGCAAAGATCAAACATGCTGATTTGTCTTTGCAATTGGCTAGAAAAATTGCTCAGAGAGCGACAGAGAGATGGATAATTAATGGTTAGTTAAACTCTAGTTATCTGCATCAGGTTGTTTCTTTTAAATATAAGCACAATAACATCAATTGTTTTGGGACTGATGGAAGTTTGTGTAATGATAAGAAGATAATCGCTAAGGAGACAAAATCATTTTACTCTTCTTTATTCACTGAACATTTAGAGAAGCCTTTTTTTCTGAAGAGAAAGTCAAGATGTGGTGGATAATTTTGGTGTTAATAAAAGTCATGTTCCTGATGGTTTAACAATGGAGTTCTATAAAATTGGTTGGGAGGTTATCAAGAATGATTTAATGTTGGTGGTGAAGTAATTTGAGAATTATAGTATGCTTGATTGGAGAATTAACTACACTAACACTACTCTGATTCCTAAATATTACAATGCAGTCTCTTTACACAATTTTAGACCTATAAGTCTAATTTGGAGTGTGTACAAGATAATCTCTAATCTACTTGCATAAAGATTAATAGTGGTGCTTCCTTCCATAATTTTAGATTTTCAAGGTACATTTGTGAATGGCAGGAAAATTCAAGATGTAATTTTGACTGCCTCTGAACTTATTGACTCAAAGTTAAGGCAACTGGACACAGGTATCATTTGCAAAGTGGATTTTAAGAAGAACTTTAATAATGTAAGATGGGGATGTGTGATACTGCTTTCACTAGATTTGGTTTTGGTTGCAAATGGAGAAGTTGGATAAATTGGTGTATTACTACTCCAAGATTTGTCGTGCCTTTGAAAAGAAAAGCAACTGACTTGTTTAAAAGTCAAAAAGGTATCAGACAGGGTAATCCCATCTCTCATTCCGTCTTTAATTTTAGTAGATGAAACTTTATCTTTGATGTTAAAAAAAAGGTGCAGCTCAACATCTATTTTTTGGATTCAGAGTTGCTACTCAAGGTACCACTATCACTCACTTGCAATTTTCAGATGATCTGATTATGTTCCTTAATGATGTCCAAGTTATAATTTTAAGTGCATTATGTTAGCTTTTGAGACTATTTCCAGGTTAAAAGTAAATTTCAGAAAAAACACAATAATTGGTCTTGGTCAAATGCACAATGAAGACATATGTGCTGATAATTTTGGTTGTTCATTGTCTCAATTGCCCATGAAACATCTGATCCCACTTGGTAGTAAATCTAATTGTAAGTCGGTTTGGAATTATATTATTCAAAAATTTCAAAAGGAACTATCATCTTGGAAAATGACTTATTATCCAAAGGACAAAGGTTAAGAATGATTCAGAGTGTGCTAACAAGCTTTCCTGTATATTACCTTTCCATTTTTCAAATGCATGGAAGTATGGTGAAGGAGTTAGAGAGAATCATGAGGAAGTTTTATGGGGTGCAAGTGCTACAACCAAGAAGAGAAACTGGGTTGCATGGTCTAAAGTAACTTTTCCAAAGAATAAGGGTGGTGTAGGGATAAATAAATTGCAGATAATTAACAAAGTTATGCATGCAAAATGGATTTTGAGGTATGGTAGGGAGAACATGCCATATGAAGGAGGATAATATATCAAAAATTTGGAGAATTACTGAAGCTTTTTTCCTAAATCATTCTAACAAGTATGTGTGTTTTAGTTTATGGTATGGTATCTTGAAAACCATATTTGTTAGAACATGTACTTCTTTGATTTTGGGTAATGGTGGCAGTATCTATTTATGGGAAGATGTTTGGGTAGGTGAGCAGTCTTTAAAATTTCTGTTCCCAGACTTGTTTAATCTCCCTAAGAATAAAAATGTGGTGGTAAAACATGATTTCTTTAGAATAAGATTGGGATTTAAGGTTTAAGAAGTCTGAAGGGGAATGAAGTTACACAGGTAGTGAATTTATTGCAGGTGATTGGTGAGCCAAGAAATTTCAAAACATTGCAGATGTAGAAGATACTAGGCATTGGATATATAGAAGGGGTGAAGGATTCTCAGTGGAAAGTGCTTATTTTTCTCTAGAAACTGATGTCCTTTTTATCTTTCCCTGATAAACAACTTTGGAATGCTAAGATTCCTCTAAAGGTATTTTTTTATTGTTTGGACCTTGTGCTACAACGGGGCTCTTATTTTATGTTAGAGCACTACTCGGTCGAACTCGCAAGCGTTGCTATCTCAAGCTTGTTTGTCAAGTTTAGTTGTCAAAACTATAAGTCTATTTCTAGTTTACTTATAGTTATGTCTCGAATTAGGATAAAATGTGTAGTTGAACTTTAGACTTCACGGCGAACACTAAGGGGACCTTCTGAACTTCATCAACAAAAGGTATGTGGAGACTTGAACTCATCTATCACTCAGAAGTTTATTTCTATTCTATCCCCCATTGAGACAAAAGTCATATGGCTATATAGACTTTATTTTATACACATTTGATATTTCGAGCTGAGTTTAAATCGCTTACATATTTCTCGAAATATGTGTTGATAAGGTTTCGCTTTAATCTAGTTCATATTTTATTCTTGACGAAAGTCAAAAGATGATCATGTGAAAATCGCCTGGTAACATCTTACATGATTTGTATGAGACAGTCATTGGATGTAGACTCAGAATGTTTCGTATTGATCTATTGATCACATGGAAATTGCTTTGAAGCTAATAGTTTGTGTGAGACAGCTATTCCCGTCTTCTAAGAATGTTTCAATGATTAAGATGGAGTTTAGAACGATTAACCATTGATTGGATATAACACAGTATGCGTACTTGTATGCTAACTGTTACAAGTTATTCCAAGTCCGGGAATTATAGTATGCATACCCGTATGAATACTGGTTTAACAGTTGAAGTCCGGGAACTTAGTATGCATACCCGTATGCGTACTGGCATAATAGTTAAAGTCCGAGAATTTAACTGAGTTCGGTCATGAACGTCAGTATGCGTACCCGTTCGCATACTGGCGGACAGACCAAGTCCGGAACTCTAAGTATGCGTACTCGTTTGCATACTTGAGTAGGTTAAGTTCTAAAATCGGTTTATTCGTGAACAAATACATTTATATAATAAGGAATGAAATCTTTTGAAACTGTTGCTATAATGTCCATGAATTGATTCGTGTGAATCAAAATCAATTTTGCTTCAATTGTGTCTTGTATACTTCTATGAGAATATAAACCATTTCACAACTCTATAACTAGTTTAATTTGAGTTATTTGAACTAGTTGTGATTAAGATGAACAAGGTTCATATGGCTAACTTCGGTTAACTATTGTTGAGCCAACCAAGTGTACACGTTTAGGTACGGTTACCCATATCTAAATATAGGTACATTTCATTTGTGTGTAACAAGTTCAGTTCGATCTAACGGTTGAAAGATATTAGCTTGAACTTAATCAGGCTTTTATCTAACGGTAAATATTGAATGCTTTGTTACCAAGGTAACATTGATTGCAAACCCTGATTTGAAGACTATATAAGGGAGAACTCTAGCAACTGGGAAACCTAATCCCCACACCTCCTGTGTGATACTAGTTGCGACTACAGTCGATTCTCCTTTAACCTAGGTTTTTCTAAAACCATTATAGGTTAACGACTTAAAGACTTCATTGGAATTGTGAAGCCAGACACAACTATTTTCTTTGTAGTTATGTGTTCTGATCTTACTTTGTTCTATCGTATTGAGTACTATCTATCTTCTCTAAGATTTGCTCGAGATTCAATCTCCGATAGGTAAGATAAAAAGTAGTCACAAGCATCTTCGTCTTATCGTTTGTGATTCCATAATATCTTGTTCCGCTTCCATACAGTTAAGATCATTTTGAGGTGATTGATATTACTAGGCTGTTCTCCGGGAATATAAGTCGAGTGTCTCAATTGGTTCCTGTTTACCTTGATTTATCAAAAGACGAAACAAACTTCGTAGGTATTTCTGTGGGAGACAGATTTATCTATTCAATAGACTTTTCTGTGTGAGACAGATTTGTTTATCAAGTCTTCGACTTTGGGTCGTAGCAACTCTTAGTTGTGGGTGAGATCAACTAAGGGAATCAAGTGCGTAGAGTCCTGCTGGGATTCAGAGGCGTAAGGAACGCGACCGTACCTTAATCAGTGTGAGATTGGTTAGGGCTCAACTACATTCCAATCTGAAGTTAACTTATAGTAGGATAGAGTCTGTAGCGACTTAATACAGTTTGGTGTTCAAATCTGAACTAGGTGCCGGGGTTTTTCTGCATTTGTGGTTTCTTCATTAACAAAATTTCTGGTGTCTGTGTTATTTCTTTTCGCATTATATTTGTTTATATAATTGAAATATCACAAGTTGTGCATAGTACAATCAATTAGATATTCCAACCTTTGGTTGTTGATATAAATTGAATGACACTTGAACATTGGTCTTTGGTACCGTTTAAGTTGTTTCTCATAATAATTAGGCTTGTGGATTTCTATATGTTTTATTTGCTGATTACATTGAGAAACAGTGATATTACTCTTGGATGTATTTTTCTTGATTCAGTCTGACTGTCTAGTTGATTCTCTTGGAAATATACTGGAGTTTTTCCATACATATTGCGTAAAACAAATATTGGGTGTGGTTGTTAGACCCCCTCTTTTTCAATTGGTATCAGAGCAGGCAAACACGTTTAAGACCTTATAAGTTTGTGTTTGTAGCAATCTGAATCTATGGACATAATATTTACTTATTCTTACGCATATAAAAATGTCTCCCAAAGTTTTTGATTATGCCAAACGTCTTGGGCTTAACTCAAAGGATAACTCCTTAGCTGATTCTTTCGAATCCCGAGGTAGAAATTTTTTGCTATCATATTCTGATAACATTCCCTATGATGTGACATTTGACACTATGTCAGAAGCTGAAATGGAACTCATCATAACCTTAAAAAAATCCGCTGAGATTATTGATATTCAAGAGTCTAAAATAAAATCTCTTGAAGAAAAACATGCTCAGCTCATTGATGAACTTGGGAAGTCTCTTAATCGAGAACCGAAACTATACAGTATCGTTGAGTCCTTCTCTAACAATATCGAAAATCTTGTTCAAGAAACTACCCTACAACGTGAAAAGATTAGTGTTCTTCATTGTTTAATAAGATTCAATTAGAGAAAAACATTTGATCGAGACTCATTCATCAGATCTGAACATCATTCGTGTTGAAAAAGAGAAACTTGATGCATCTTTGCTTTTAGCCCAGGAACAGTGCAAATACTTGGAAAGGAAAAAATATGTTTTAATGAGTAAACCTTCTTGTGTGCCTATCTCTAATTCTCATAGGGGATTACTGTACATGAAGAAAAATACTCCAGAGGAAGCATCTGCTAAGAAATGTTCACATGACTTGCAGTCTTCTAATAGGGCTACTAGTTTAAAACAGGTTTATTCTGATGTTTCTCTTCCATGAACCTGTTCCTTCTGTGGGAAAAGAAATCATTATGATTCACATTGTTTTGCTAGAAAGAAACAGATTTCTGAGCTTCAAAATCTACTTCTTTTTGTTGTTGACAGAGTGAATTTTCTGACAACATCTACAATGAATTTCATTCCTGCAAAAAACCAGAATTCTCATGCACAAGGTTTCTAGTGTCACTCCTCTAGAAATCGCTACAGGAATCGTGTGCCTCCTAATAGTGCTGATTTGTGCGCTACAAATATACACCTTCCCAGTGCTATTGAGAATAAATCTGGTAGACCTAAGTCTAGGAGAAGGAATTTCCTCAACTCTGACCCTCTGGAACCAATCTCTATAGGTCATATATTTAGTCCTAAGAAAAATCCTTCTGATGGAGACTCAAAAAGGGTTATGACTTATTTCTCTGGAATAAGAAATAATCGAAGGAGTGTAAGGAATACAAGGCTCAAACATTTAGATGGTATTTACAACTCATCTCTCAATGTTCATGGTGGGATTACATCTCACTTAACTACCTAAGCTCTAGGTAATTTCATCATTGTATCTAACTTAAGAGTTGCAAGGATAACATTTGCGAGATGCTCAAGTCTACTGTAGGTTACCATCTGTCTTGTGTTTGATTTAGATGTTTTCTTCTATTATGAATGTTGAGTCATTTCTTGACTCCTAGTAACTAGTGTATCTTTTTCATATGCTCTGATTAAATCCTTAAGTTTTGAGGTAAGAGATATCTGAAAACAGTGAGTATTTCCCTATTCTTGGATCTTTTCTGATCCATTAACCTTTCTTACCAAGTCCACGAACGTCATTGTCTTTCTTGGGAATTTTAGGGTTTCCATAACAAGAATGTCCTTCTCTTGTTCGTAAACATATATATATATTATATATTGTTTTTTCTTCCATAATAAGAAAATGGAGAACTCCTCAAGACCTCAGGAAGTGGTGAGTCTTGAGATGGAAGAAGACATTAAAGGTTGTTATTCTGTTCAAGAACTGGTCTTGAAAAAGATGATTGCAAGGAAAGAGCACAAGTCTTGGATTGGTGAATATGTCAAGGATTTAATTCTTTTTAAGAATGACTCAAGGATCGAATTTGCAAATCTTCAACTGCAAATGAATCAGCTTATTGATGGTTAGACCAAAATCCTTGAAAATCAAAAGATCTAGATTAGGAATCAGAAGAAACTCATCGTGGACTGTGTCAAAGCTAGGCAGCTTGCCCGCATTGTTGATTGAAAAGTTAATATTCTAACCTATGGACATGGAGTTTCTACGGTCAAAAGAATCAAAGATATCAGTGATACCTTTTATCATGGAGCTTTTCAAAGGTATGAAGTTATCAAAGAAACTTCATTATGTCTAGGAAACTTCTTATGAGAATTTATTCTTGGGTTTTAAGAAGGATAAATAGAGTTTGGAATAACCTATATTGTGATTACACATTGCTATTGCCAACGATTTTCATCTTGCAATGTTTTTAGATTTATTTATTTAAATTCTAAAGTTTATTTGGAAGATGATTTTGTAGTATTAATCTTTATTGGTTTTATATATTGCAAATAATGTTATGGGATATGAGTGTTTGCGTCCGTGAACTATTATTGTCCCATATATGTCAAAAGTTAAGTCTATTATGTCATTATGCAAATATTGATGGAAAATAGAATGAACTTTTGACGTCAAAGATTAAGTCTATGGTATCATTATGCATATATTGATGAAAAATAGAATGAATCTTTGAATATTTCGCAGTATTGATCTTTCCCTGATCCACTTCTATGTGAAAGTACTGTATGGCTCCGTAAGTTTTCTTATGTTAAGCATTTCCGATTAAATTAATCATTGAGGTTCCTTTGTGGTTAATTTAATTGAGTTTTCTGGATACAAATTCATGTTTCATGTGATTTGTTAATGCCCAAAGAAATCCTTCTTTTCTTGTAAAAGTAAGGTCGCTCTTGTTGTTCTTTGGGAATGACATTTTATGGGGGAGAGTTCTTAATTGAACTTGTGCTTAATTGCCAAATCTTTATGGGGAGTGTGGATGTGGAATATTGTAGGAGTTTTCTTGTATCTTTATAAACTCGTTGATGAATACACTAAGTTTCGACTATGTGAAATCATCGAAACAAAGTTGATATGTTCTATTTTAGTCATGAAGTATATCTATGAGAATTTCATTATGATCCCGCTAGTTTTCGTACCTTTGCCAATTTATATTGACAAAAAGGGGGAGAATTATTGTGTAGTTCACACTACAAATACATATGGTTTACGGATCATTATATAAGGGGGAGTGGTTTTCATTGTGAGATGAAGTATTGACTAAGGGGGAGTGATACATATCACCATAGTATTATTGTCAGAGTTGTGATACAATTGAACTTTGATGTTGTGTAATAATACTATGACACTATATAACAATGATTGAGAACAACTGTTTTCTTATTGTTATGGCTATGGATCTTCAACAACTATGATGCTGAGTTGAGCACGTTAAGAATCACTGGAGTACTTGGAAGTGACAAAGATTTCGAGTAATGTTGAAAAACCAAGGAAATCAAGCATTTGGATGAGAAGCTACAAAGTTTATTTATTTTGTATTCCATATGTATTGATAGTTTTGTCATTAAAATTTACAATGGGGGAAATTGTTAGAACACTGCTCGGTCGAACTCGCAAGCGTTTCTATCTCAATCTTGTTTGTTAAGTTTAATTGTCAAAACTATAAGTCTTGATTTCTAGTCTACTTATAGCTATGTATCGGATTAGGATAGAATATGTAGTTGAGATTTAGACTTCACAACGTTCATCGATTGAAGACGGAGAACTACTAAGGGGAGCTTGTGAACTTCATCAACAAAAGGTATGTGGATACTTGAACTCATCTATCACTCAGAAGTCTATTTCTATTCTATCTCCTATTGAGACAAAAGTCGTATGGCTATATAGACTTTATTTTATACACATTTGATATTTAGAGCTGAGTTTAACTCGCTCACATATTTCTCGAAATATGTGTGGTAAGCTTTCGCTTTAACCAAGTTCATATTTTATTCTTGACGAAAGTCAAAAGATGATCATGTGAGAATCGCCTGGTAACATCTTACATGATATGTGTGAGACAGTCATTTGATGTAGACTCAGAATGTTTCGTATTGATCTATTGATCACTTGAAAATTGTTGTTAAGCTAATAGTTTGTGTGAGACAGCTATTCCCGTCTTCTAAGAATGTTTCAATGATTAAGATGGAGTTTAGAACGATTAACCATTGATTGGATATAGCACAGTATGCATACTTGTATGCTAACTGTTACAAGTTATTCCAAGCCCGGGAACCATAGTATGCATTCCCGTCTGCGTATTGGTTTAACAGTTGAAGTCCGGGAACTTAGTATGCATACCCGTATGCGTACTGGCATAACAGTTAAAGTTAGGGAATTGAACTGAGTTCGGTCGTGAACGTAAGTATGCGTACCCGTTAGCATACTGGCGGACAGACCAAGTCCGGAACTTAAAGTATGCGTACCCGGTTGCATACTTGAGTGGGTTAACTTCTAAAATCGGTTTATTGGTGAACAAATACATTTATATAATAAGGAATGCAATCTTTGCAAACCGTGGCTATAATATTCATGAATTGATTCGAGTGAATCAAAATCAATTTTGTTTCAATTGTGTCTTGTATACTTCTATGAGGATATAAACAATTGAACAACTCTATAACTAGTTTCATTTGAGTCATTTGAACTAGTTGTTATTAAGATGAACAAGGTTGATATTAAAGTATTCATATGGCTAACTTCAGTTAACTATTGTTGAGCCAACTAAGTGTACACGTTTAGGTACGGTTACCCATATCTAAATATAGGTACATTTCATTTGTGTGTAACAAACTAAGTTCGATCTAACGGTTGAAAGATATTATCTTGAATCTAATCAGGTTTTCATTTAACGGTGAATATTGAATGCTTTGTTACCAAGGTAACATTGATTGCAAACCCTGATTTGAAGACTATATAAGGGAGAACTCTAGCAACTGGGAAACCTAATCCCCACACCTCCTGTGTGATACTAGTTGCGACTAGAGTCGACTCTCCTTTAACCAAGGTTTTTCTAAAACCATTATAGGTTAACGACTTAAATACTTCATTGGGATTCTGAAGCCAGACCCAACTATTTTCTCTATAGTTACGTGTTCTGATCTTATTTTTTTCTATCGTTTTGAGTACTATCTTCTCTAAGATTTGCTCGAGATTCAATCTCCGATAGGTAAGATAAAAAGTAGTCAAAAACATCTTCATCTCATCTTTTGTGATTCCACAATATCTTGTTCCGCTTCCATACGGTTAAGATCATTGTGAGGTGATTGATATTACTCGGCTGTTCTTCGGGAATATAAGTATGGTGTATCAATTGGTTCATGTTCACCTTGATTTATCAAAAGACGGAACAAAAATCGTAGGTATTTCAGTGGGAGACAGATTTATCTATTCAATAGACTTTTCTGTTTGAGATAGATTTGTTTATCAAGTCTTTGACTTTGGGTCGTAGCAACTCTTAGTTGTGGGTGAGATCAACTAAGGGAATCAAGTGCGTAGAGTCCTGCTGGGATTCAGAGGCGTAAGGAACGCAACTGTACCTGTGAGATTGGTTAGGGCTCAATTACATTCCAACCCGAAGTTAACTTGTAGTAGGATAGAGTCTGTAGCGGCTTAATACAGTGTGGTGTTCAAATATGGACTAGGTCCCGGGGCTTTTCTTCATTTGTGGTTTCCTCATTAACAAAATTTCTGGTGTATGTGTTATTTCTTTTCCGCATTATATTTGTCTATATAATTGAAATATCACAGGTTGTGCGTAGTTCAATCAATTAGATAACCCAACCTTTGGTTGTTGATATAAATTGATTGACACTTGAACATTGATCTTTGGTACCGTTCAAGTTATTTCTCATAATAATCAGGCTCGCGAATTTCTATCTGTTTGATTTGCTGATTACATTGAGAAACAGAGATATAACTCTTGGATGTATTTTCCTCGATTGAGTCTGACTGTCTAGTTGATTCTCTTGGAAATATGTTGGAGTTTGTCTATGCATATTGCCTAAACGAAATATTGAGTGTGGTTGTTAGACCCCCGCTTTTTGACTTTACATTATTTATGCAATGCTGGTGTTGTTCAAGATGATAATTGTCTTCTATGTGGACAATATTTTGATAACTCTCACCTATTTTTGCACTGTAAAACAAGTTCTGAAGCGCGGTATTATTATTTGGAAAGTTTTGGAGTTCGACGGGTTCTAGATTCTGATGTTAGGAAGAGTTTGTGGGAGTAGAGTTTCAAGAAAAGCAAGAACACGGTGAAGAAATTATAAGGCTATCTACCATTTGCTATTTTGTGGACTGTATGGCGAGAAAAAAATAATAGGTTATACAACAATATAAGTTGGAATTTTAAGAGTCTGTCCAATGGAGTTTGGGTATCTAAAAATACTTATGCCACCTAGGATTTAAGAGATTCATAATAAAAAAAACTCATCTAATGGTTATTGTACGCTTAAAATTGTATCAACAATTAAAGTTTGGATGAGAATATCTATTTTTAACTCTTATCCAAACCCACGTCATCAATTATCTTCGTTTAAAACTATTTTGATTTTGATTTTGATTTTTAAATCTTTTAAATTATGTTTTTTACAATTGAGTGACACATGTATTAAAACAAACTTAGATACAACAACTACAGGAGATGATTATCGAAACTAACATTTGTTTGTATTTCAGATCAACAAAATACCTATATTTTAGGTCTCTACATAGGATATATATTTGTACAACATTGGAGATGCTCTAAGCAGTTGATCAAAAGAGTGATGTGTTTGATTTTTAATTGGTCTATCAATACTAACACTTTCTCGGGTTTTAGTTTGTGTACCATAACTGGGATGATGTGGTTCACACATCCATATAATCTCTCCTATTTTTTAGTCGCTTTTCCGGAGACTTAGAACGTTTTCAATGATTTTGCCCTTTTCCGTCGGAAAAAAAAATAGCATCCTTGACAAAATTTAGTGGTAGATCCCGTGGCTCAGTTGTTCCCCTCGTATCACTTGTATCCACTAGTCGTCCCAAAAATCTATCTACAGACTACAGTGCATAAAAGTAGCGGGAAATAGAAGCTCCACCAGCCCACTACTAGAGGCCCGTTAATCTTTAAGATGTGGCTTCCTGCTACACAAGAAGTACGGCTGTGAGCTAATGAGTTTTCGTATTCTAGTTTGTTTTTTTTGTTTCCATCCATCGATTAGTCCTTGAAGTGAAGTGTTTGATTTTTTTTAATTTTTTTTAATTTTTTATGAAGCAGTTGATCATTGAAGTGAAAGTGTCGGTATTGATAGACCAATTAAAAATCAAACACTTAAACAATTGCTTCAAAAAAAACAAAAAAAGGAAGACACTTGTTGTTGTTCAGGTATTTATTGACAACGGGTTATGAAATTATCAAACTTAAGGCCAATTCCTATGGGTATGACAAAAAAATGTTGTATGGCATACCAGGTGGCATGGCAAACGAGTTTCGCCACTATGAGAAAACCGCTGAGCGACAGAGTTCCTATCAACCGTTATCTTCAAAATCGTTGGCTGGCGACAAACATTCCAACGCGCGATATAAATAGTAACGCTGGCGATATCAAGATTATCAACCAGTAGTTATTTTGTAACGACTAATTCCACCCCTGTTGGTTCCTATATATACTGTTAGAGCATTGCTCGGTCGAACTCACAAGCGTTGCTATCTCAAGCTCGTTTGTCAAGTTTAGTTGCCAAAACTATAAGTCTTGATTTCTAGTCTACTTATAGCTAAGTCTCAGACTAGGATTGTAAGTATAGTTGAGCTCTAGACTTCACGACGTTCATCGAATGAAGACGAAGAACTACTCAACGGAACTTGTGGAACTTCATCAACAAAAGGTATGTGGAGACTTGAACTTATCTATCACTCAAAAGTCTATCTATTATATCTCCTATTTTGAGACAAAAGTCGTATTGCTATATAGACTTAAATTATACACATTTGCTATTTCGAGCCGAGTTTATCTTGCTTATCTATTTCTCGGAATATGTGTTTGTAAGCTTTCGCTTTAGCCAAGTTCATCTTTTCTCGTGACGAAAGTCATGTTGATTATTTCAATAACTTGAAAATCGCTTTGATGAAAATTGTTTATGGATAACAACTATTATAACATCCTCTAAGAAAGTTTCAATTATTGAAATGAGAGTTTAGATCAAGTAACCATGTTTGGATATAAACATAGTGTGTGCTCACATTTGTGTAAAAGTCAAAAACCGGGAACCTAAAGTATGCGTACCCGTACGCGTACTGGCGGTTGTTGGAAATCCGGGTAAGTATGCATACCCATACGCATATTGGAGAAAAGTTCACGTCCGTGAATTTCTGCTGGAGTTTGGAAGTGAAAACAAACTCAATCCGGTCACTTAAGTATGCGTACCCGTTTGCATACCTAAGAAGGTTACTTTCTAAAATCGGTTTGTTCATGAACTTAAACATTTATATAATAAGGAATGCAATCTTTGCAAACCGTGGCTATAATGTTCATGAATTGATTCGAATGAATCAAAATCGATTTTGCTTTGATTGTGTCTTGTATACTTCTATGAGATCTAAGCAATTGAACAACTCTCTAACTAGTTCATTTGAGTCACTTGAACTAGTTATGGTGAAGATGAATAAGGTTGATATGAAAGTGCTCATATGGCTAACCATTGGTTAACTATTGTTGAACCAACTAGGTGTACACGTTTATCTACGGTTACCCAAACCTAAATGAAGGTGCATTTCATTTGTGTATAACAAGCTAAGTTCGATCTAATGGTTGAAATATATTAGCTTGAATCTAATCAGGTTTTCATCTAACGGTGAATATTGAATGCTTTGTTACCAAGGTAACTTAGATTGCAAACCCTGATTTGAAATCTATATAAAGGAGAACTCTAGCAACTGGGAAACCTAATCCTCACACCTCCTATGTGATACTATTTTTATAAGCTAGAGTCGATTCTCCTTTAACCTTAGGTTTTTCAAGAAACCTTGTAGGTTAACGACTTAAATACTTTATTGGGATTGTGAAGCCATACCCAACTATTTTCTATGTAGTTGAGTGATCTGATCTTGCTGTTTTCTATCGTGATTGAGTACAATCGTAAGATTGTCTTGATATTTATATCTCCGATAGGCAAGATAGAAAAGTAGTCACAAACACCTTCGTCTCATCGTTTGTGATTCCACAATATTTTTTTTCGTTAATCGATTAAGATTATTGTGAGGTGATTGATAATACTAGGCTGTTCTTCTGGAATATAAGTCCGGGTTATCAATTGGTTCCTGTTCACCTTGATTTATCAATAGACAGAACAAAAACTCGTAGGTTTATCTTTGGGAGACAGATTTATCTATTCAATAGAATTTTCCGTGTGAGACAGATTTGTTTATCAAGTCTTCGACTTTGGGTCGTAGAAACTCTTAGTTGTGGGTGAGATCAGCTAAGGGAATCAAGTGCGTAGTATCCTGCTGGGATCAGAGACGTAAGGAACGCAACTGTTCCTTGAATCAGTGTGAGATTGATTAGGGTTCAACTACAGTCCAAGCCGAAGTTAGTTTTGTAGTAGACTAGTGTCTGCAGCGGCTTAATACAGTGTGGTGTTCAAATTTGGACTAGGTCCCGGGGGTTTTCTGCATTTGCGGTTTCCTCATTAACAAAACTTCTGGTGTTTGTGTTAAATCTTTTCCGCTTATATTTTTTTATATAATTGAAATATCACAGGTTGTGCGTTGAATCGGTCAATTGGGAAATCCAACCTTTGGTTGTTGATTGAAATTGATTGATCCGTGAACATTGGTCTTTGGTACCGTTCAAGTTATTTCTCTTGTATTCAATCAGGCTCGCAAATTCCTATTTGTTTGATTGCGGATTGAATCGAGAAATTGAGATATAACTCTTTGATATACTTTTTATTAAGATTGAGTATGACTATCTAGTTGATTCTCTTGAAAGTATATTGAAGTTAGTCCATACAGATTGCTAAGCGAAATATTGGGTGAGGTTGTTCTACCCCCGCTTTTTCAATTGGTATCAGAGATGGCAAACACGTTTAAGACCTCATAAGTCTGTGTTTGTAGCGATATGACTCTATGGATGGCAGTACTATCTCTGATAAACGCGTTGCCAGAAACAAAAGTTATGTTTCTATACTGTCTATTAAAGAGAAATATTTGTCAATCTCAAATATAGACGAACCTAGTGTTCTAATGAAACAGACTGACACTGACATGTGTTACCCCGATTACCCTTCAATTGAGTTTGACTCCGTTGATGAAAGGGAAGCAGCTGAAGAGAGTAAACTGATTCTAAATCTTGTTAGAATCCAGGCTGATAGAATTAATCGGTTGAAAAACAATGTCAAAGTTCTTCTTCGTATAGTGGGAGATTGTAACTCTAAAGAAAATGCTCATTTCAAGGAAAACGTTGTAATTCGGTCATCACGTATCTTACTCGAGGCGAACCTCAAAAAAGATGCTTTGGAAATTGAACATCTCTTGAGTAAACTCTCTATTCAAGGATGTTCCAAAAAGTCTACTATACCATCTGCTTCTGTCAAAACTGAAAGAGTTCCAGTTCCAGAAGTAAAATCAGAATCCCTTCCTATTGGAAAAGATGTGCTCATAGCCTCCTCTAATCAAGGAAGTTACACATCACATGGAAGGAAGAAATCTCCAAACGATGATGTTAAGTCTGTGCTCTCTAATCAATCTTGTGATTAGAAAGTGTATCTCTTTTGTGATTCAAAATGGCATGTTAAGCAAAAGAGAAACTCTAGGTTGAATAACAATTCCATTGTTCGACTTCAACACACCTTAGATTTAATCCTTAAAGGTATAACTGACATTTGTATGTCTAAACCAATTGATTCAGTACTCACCCTGTGTATTCTACCAGGAAAGTCAGTTCAATGTGTTCCTCAAATGCTCAAAAGCATAACAGACTTCTTTACAGAAATCGTCCAAGAAGAGCTCAAGAATTCTCTTCTGACAAAAAGGGAGATAATGTTGCTTTTGATGTGGATAAAGTTTCAGGAGAAGGGAGCAAAAATGATGATATGAAAAACAACCTAAACGTGATAATTTAAGGATATAAAGAGATCGTCAAACAGTTGTCAATTCCCTCTAGTCAAAATTCTTCTGGTAAGAACTCAAACTATGTCTCGTATCTTGATGACAGTAAGTTTTATGATAATTTTTCACATCAAAAAGGATTCTTTCCTAGATTTGAAAGGAAAAAGAAACTCAACCATGAACACCGTTCATTTAATGAGCTTAGGGTGCTAATTAATCACAAGGGTTGAAAGCTTACTCATAAAAATCCTGTTGAGTAAGTTGTGTTAATAATCAGGTATACTTTTGGCAAAATTGCTTTCTGTTTAGTTGAGCTATTTTCTTATCGTCCATAGCTAAACTATTGTCCACAGACAACTTTACTTAAGTATTGGTTGTGTCTGAAAATGTTCTTCGTTTTGTTTTCTTTTTTCTTTAACTTCGAAGAAGCGTTTGTTGCAACTAAGTTGCTTGCTACTCTTGTGCTCTAAATTGGTTCTCTATGGAGATATAAAATTTATTGAGCCAAACATTTGTGAAGATTTTCACATAGCAAAAATTATGTCGTGATGTAAAAGTACGACCTTTGTGTGTGTTTTTGTTTTTGGGTCAAGTTGTGTTCGTACAGGTACCCATGTTACTATCACGAATCAACTTTGGAAACCCTAAAAGTTACCTTCCCTAAGAAACCATTTAATACCAAACCTTTGGAGTCACGTACGCATACTCTGGGTTATTGTGTTTTGTCAAGAATGTCTTCATCTTGTAGCTCTAGTGATTTTGCAAGAGGTTTTCTTGATAAAGGTATTGGTTTCGAGTCCTAAGGGAGGAAGAAAAGAACCCTAGTAGAAGATGATTGCCCTAATGCCTCATGCTTCTATGTCTATTCACTTCAGGATATTGAGAATGACGATATGGTTTCTGCTGAAGTGGTTCATGATTTTCTTAAATACTTTGAGGAAGCAAAACTGCAACTCGTTGATACTATGAAGAGTCTTGATGTGTTAAGAACTGAGTTGAAAAAGGTTAATTCTGACCTTGTTCTCATGAAGACACATGTTAAATAACTTCTCAATGAGGATATCTTCTCTGAAGAAGCAGTGGATGCCGTCAATCACAAGCTCAAAGATCTCAAGGCTCGCGAGGATTCCGAAAAGACTATTTGATTTCATTTCATGTTCGGGTTTGGTAGTTAGGAGTCTTTCTTTTTTAGCTTGTCGATTTCTTAATATCTAGGAAACTTCTCATGAGAATTTATTCTTGTGTTTTTAAGAAGGATAACTAGGGTTTGGAATAGCCATTATTGTGAGTACACATAGCTATTTCCAATGATTTTCATCTTGCAATGTTTTTAGATTTATTTATTTAAATTCTAAAGTTTATTTGGAAGATGATTTTGCAGTATTAATCTTTATGGTTTTATATATTGCAACTTGCTATGGGATATGTGTGTTTGCGTCCGTGAACTATGATTGTCCCATACGTGTTCAAAAGCTAAGTCTTTCATATGTCAGTATGCAAGTATTGATAAAAGATTGAATGAGCTTTTGACAAGCAAAAGTTAAGCCTTTTATGTCATTATGATGGAAGAAAGGATGAACTTTTGTTTACAAAGATTAAGTCTATTGTATGTCATTGTGCAAATAGTGATGAAAAATAGGATGAATCTTTGTGTATTCCGCAGTATTGATCTTCCCTGATCCATATGTTTATGTATATACTGTGCGGCTCCGTAAGTTTTGGCGGGAAAATATTCCCTTTCACTGGAAGAATTTCAATCGGATGTTTGGACGTGATTTAGTGAGATTCAATCCCTGAAACTTAGTAGGTAGACGTGATATGACTATAGAAAGCTAGTATGGGTGATTTTATCGATCAAATTCGGCTGGATAACTTGTTTTAATCCAAACAGGGAGTTGGAGGAAAAACATGAGCTTGCACGAGTTGTGAGAAATTTAAACATGTACTGCACGTGTTTGGAATACTTAATAGATATCCTGGAGCGTGAAGAAGGTATAGAAGGAAAGAAATACAGCTGCATGCGCGTGGAAGATCAAAAAATGGAAATTTTGGCCGTGGAGAATAATATTGATAAATGAAGATTATTTGGGAGATATGGCCTGATTAAATGAGGATTAGGAGTATAAATAGATTGCTTCAGGTACAAGGATGGGGTGTCGAGAGTTTGGGGTCGAGAGGAGAGCTCAGGAGGCGTGAATCAAGAGTTTTCAGAACTCTGTTGTTGCTGCTGCTCGGGAAACAATGACGGTTTCTTCATCCGTCGTAACGGTTTCTTCAACTAGTTGTAACAGTTTCTTCAACTGGTTTGCAACATTTATCTTCATTGTAACAGTTTCTTCATCCTCTTCTGCAACATTTATCTTCAGATTTGTAACGATTATCTTCATCATAACAGTTGAGAGTTGAAACAGTCGGTCTGTAACGCACCTGTGCTGTTGCAGATTTTCTGTTTCATTATTTTCTCTTCTTGTAAACACTTTTTGAGCCATGAATACATATTTTGAGTGTGTTTTCGACATGATGAGTTAAACCCCAACACTGGGACGACGGAGGAGGCCGAACTTCATACATGGGTAAATTTGTTTTATTCTTTTTTATGACTTTTGCACTAAAATTAATTGAAATATGATTTGATTAAATTGGTTGTCATTTGATTAGATGGGTCATGCTTAGCTTAGGTGATTTGATGTCCCATACTTAACATTTACAATCAATGTTTTGAGAATCTACCTTGGCAAAAAATAGAGTCCATGTTTATATTTCTTGAGCTAAAATTGTTGAGAATAAATAAGTGAACCTTATGTTATGAAGATTGGCTAAATCCTTAGTCCCAGTACCTCTTGCCCATTGTTAATAGTCTTTGTATCTATTTATTTAGTATTTTTAAAAACTTTAATCTCTACAAATCCGAGTGAACGACAACCTCATTTCTTACCACTATCTAAAATTCCATCAGAATACCCGAAGGAAAATCAAAATATATAGCCACATGTTATACCAATATTTATATATGTGGATCTAACGATGGGCAGGGGCTAATGGTGGTAAAAATATGCTAAAAATTCAACATCTAAGTATCATCCAGGGCCTGATACACAACAATAACAAATCGATAGCCTAGTGGATCGATGTTCTTAAGTATCACCCAACGTTACGCGTTCGGGTGCTTGCAAAAAAATAAAATAAATTGAAATGTTGGGCTGTATTAGGCTTGGAGGGGAAAGAAAATATACACCATAAGGGGAAAAGACCCTCGACAGAGATGGGCCATGTGCGTTCGCACGGCTTACATTGTCTCAGGCCCAACTCTATCCAAACCGTTCTCCCAAACTTAAATTTTTCTCAATGAAAAAGCTCTTACCTACAAGCGTTACTCTAATAAGGATGTTGCCATTGAATTTGAAGTTAAGATGATTCATGTCAAGAAGTTGGAGCTTATCAATGACATGTCCAATATAGGTGGTGTCTCTGACAATCAAGACAACCCAGTCATATTTGGATATGGAGAATCCCATCAACAAGAGTCTGAAGAAGTCCCTCTCAACCCTGATGTCATTTCCTGACATATAAGAAGCAGAAAAAATATCCATTCCAAAAAGGCCCAGGACATTTACAGGAAAAAATTCCCTAACATGAAAGTTCCTGCTAGATATCATGGCAAAGTCCTAGCTAAAAACTCTTTTACACACCTTGTCTACAATATACTCCCTGCCACTAGTCCCTTGACTTCCTTTTTCATTGGATCCTTTCCTACAAAATCAAGGAAAGACTGGATGTTGAGATTCAAAAGAGGAAAAAGGATGCCTTGTAAAACAAAACAAAAAAACACCACCAGTTCACTACTAGTTCAGGATCAAGCTAAAGATGGGAAGCCATGCTGAAAACCAAAAAAAAAGAAAACGCCATACCATCCTGAAGAGCCTAAAATTCTTAAGAAAACCAAAGATACCGTTGCTGATAAGGAGTTGCAAATGAGTGGAATTCTCAATGGGCACCTGATGTCTGGCGGAGCTACATTGAGTGGAGCTACCTTGGCTAATAGTATCCTAGAGGACTCAAAAAATCATACTGTGGTTGTTGATGGTGGTTTTTAGCTTAGGGTGAAAACCGTAAAATTCTATTTTCTGTACATTCATTCTGCAAGGAAGTAGAGCCACTAAAAGCCAATGAAGCCTCTCTGCTTACATGCATATAATCATATTTATGAACTTCGCCCGACCGAAGTCAGAATATATATAAGATTTATATTTACTGAGTAATTCAGTATCTACATGTACGAAATTTATTAGAATAATATTGGTGCATGTGGCAATAAACCCAAATATTTTGTAAACAAAATTTGAGCTCCTAGTTGCATTATTCATTAATGCAGAGCCTGCTGAATATCTATTTTATGTTGTGTTCCAAGCTGAACTCTTAGTACTGACATGACATGACGATTAATGATTCACTCTTAGCTGAGTAGCATGAATTTTCCGAAGTATCGGAATTAAGATACGCATGAAGGTACCAGATCAGAAACGCGCAAGCTGTGCCAGCGAGACCAGAGCTGCGTTACTCGCAAGAGTAAAAATTAGTAATTTTGTGTTAACGTACAAAATTCACTTAAATTGATTAATTTTGTGTCAATTCACAAAATTAAAATTTTTAACCTAATTTTGTGTCAACTCACAAAAAATTAGATTTTTTTTCCCTAAAATGGAGCAAGCACGATATTTTGACCCCTATTGGTCAAGACTAAACCTAGGCAAGATAGGAATTGGCCCATCATGGAGCCAGTAGGAGTAAAATCCTAAAGAAAGTTGGAAAAAATAAGCAAAGGGGAAACCGTGACTGATTAGGACAGTCACGGATGGAGCACAACCGCGCTACTTGGCCAGCCGGTTTGACCTAGCTCACTCCCCCTGAGGCCAACCGGCCTTGCTTCATATTGGCTTCCAAGCGCCCCTATTTCCTATCGGCCAATCACATTACTTATATGCTACAAGATCCACTTTAAATTGTTAATGGAAATAGGTTGGTCGACGCATTAAATTTCTTAAGAAAATATATCTTGGCCGCCCAAGTCAGTCGCAAATTGATCACGACCACACGACTTGGCCGGCTCCATTAACTAACCCAAACTTTTACAATCTCGGCAAATAAGGTGTTGTTGTGATGACCGACCAATCACATCGCTCCTAGCCTACCTGCTCCGCTCCAAATCGTTGGCCAAAATAGGCTAGTCGATCTGCTTCTTTATGTAAAGAATTAAATCTAGGCCGTCCAAGTCAGTCGCAGAATGATCACGTCCACACGACTTGGCCGGTCAATTTAACAAGCTTGGCTCCCTCCTGGCATGACCGAGCAAGATCCATAATAGCTATATGCGGCCCCTCTATTATTTTAGCCAATCAGGACGCTCCTAGCTTATAAGCTCCGCTCTAAATCGTCGACCAAAGTAAGCTAGTCGAGATGCTTATAAGGGTCTTAATTAGGTCTACGATGACCAAAAAAATGCCGCAAATCATCTCAGTTTTCCAACTTGGCCAGCAAGTTTGGCCGGCCTAGATCCAAATTCATGTGATCAATAAAGTACCGCGATAGCCACCTCTCATCCCTATTCTTAATGGACCAATCATGTCGTCCACAGCCTACATGTGCAACCACCAATGACCATCCAAAAAAGGGTGGTCGCGCCACTTTTTTAACCATAAAATCCGTGACTAATTCAGACAGGCTCTATACACGATGCTTTTCATGCATCGAATATTTTGAGTTGCTTGCTTGAAAACGATACTACGCATGCATCGTTTGCAAACGATATTTTTAGGGTATCGGTCTTATAAATAATTTAATAATTTATTTAACTTAAAAGCACCATATGTTATTGTAGATGGTGAAATTTGGATAAAGGGGCACAAATGTCATTTCAAGACTATAGGACAAAACTCAGCTCTCACGGGAGAGATTAATCCCTTGGCCCTCAAGGCACCCCTAGCCACGATTTCTAATATAGTCCCCGTGAGACACTGCTGGTCATGTAGGTTCTGTAGAGCGTAAAAACGTCCCCGACATACTTAAGAACCAGAAAAACCACAATTCTAGCATGTCTTCGCGATACACAACTGATTGTGATTCCAAGATTCCTAGTATACATCCTTGACGAGATACTGCTAGTCATATAGGCTCTGTAGATGCGTAAAAACGTCCCTGGCGGACTTATGACCCAGAGCGGAGACATGCATGTCTCCAGTAAGCATGACTCACCCTATTTGAGATCAATGAATGATTCCTAGTACATCATCGTGAGATACACTGGTCATGTCTACTCTAGTCTCTGACTCGGCTTACCGAGGCTTCAGAATAATTCCTAGGACATCCCCGCGAGATACGCTAGTTATTCTTCCTTTGAGACCTTTCGACGGACTCCTAAAACATCCTTTTGAGATACACTGGTCATGTCGGCCCCATAAATACGGACACAATTGATTCCTAACACATTTGTGCAAGATTACTCTAGTGAGCCAAAGTCTCGCAGAGACAATATTAGGCGTACAAGCCTTCTTTTCTCTCCCAAACATGTCCCATCTTACTTCGGAGAGATTCCATTGTGTTGGCCAAGTCTTGAACATACTTTATTCCGTTGGCCAAATTTCTGACGGTCTCAAACATGTTAGCCAAATTTCGGACGGTCTCAAACCCGTCAGCTAACTCTCTGACGGCCTCAACCCCGTTAGCTAAATCTCTGATGGCCTCAGACTGTTGGGAAAATCTCTGGTGGCCGTATCCGAACTGAGCCATCTCGTTTAAAGAGTTTTATACACGCATGAAACTCAGGCACACGCCTCACCTAGGGCTCAAGCCTATTTCTCAGCCTCTCAAACACACCCACGGCTAGTAAATTGAGCGTGAATTATACATGTCTATCCAAAAACTTGGATAAGCTCTCTTGAGCTCTGCATGTTCAACAAAGGGACCCAAAAGCAATGATATGGTCTCTACATGACATATGTGGCCGGCCATTGAGAGAGGGAGCTCAACCTTAGCACCTCTCACACTCTACACACAATTTATGAGGCATTCCATGCCTTTTCATTCTCACAAATCAGAGAATATGTCTCTATCTCGGCCAACTCGGCTATAGAGAATATTTCTATCTCTCAACACATCATCACAAAGGCTGACTCAGCTTCACACAAATGGTGTAATACCCTGATATTCGGCGGTGGTTGGCCGAATAGAATATAGGTAATGGTTTGTCCTTTCCTAACACCAAAGCCTTTTCAGCACAATTGGCTCCAGAGTTGGCAGAAAACTCTGCAATTAAGCACGCTCGGACGGGAGCAATCCAGGGATGGGTGACCATCCGGGAAGTTGCTGCTGGATAACCGCAGTGGCTAAGTGGGTACAATATCGGTGGAGGGAAGGGTCATTATAAATGGTATCAGAACCGCCGCCGGTTCACCTTCCGAGTGTGTGAGAGTACGCTGGACGGGATATGTCCAGTACTGCTCTCATGAGGGGCACGGAGCGTCGGAGATCTGGGCTTGATAATATATTCAGGATCCAAGGACGGCTCCAATTTAAGGTGGTGGCATTATAATACCCCGATTGCGGCGGTGGTTCGCCGATGGAATGGAATATAGGTAATGGTTTGTCCTTTCCTAATACCACTGAGGCCTATTCAGCACACTTGGTTCCAGAATTGGCAGAAAACTCTACAGTTAAGCATGCTCGGGCGGGAGTAATCCAGGAATGGGTGACCTCCCGAGAAGTTGTTGCCGGATGACCGCAGCGATGCCTGTTGAAAATCCCACACTGTCGGATAACCGCAGTGGGTAAGTGGGGACAGTATCGGTGGAGGGACGGATCATTACAAATGGGGGGGGATATAAATTAAGGTTTGGGTCTGGCGGTCTATGGTACGTGTGAGAAATACCCGGCATATTTCTTGATGTGATTTCAACTTTGTTGTAGTAAAAGGTTCGTTGAGACTTGTGAAAGCAATTGATTTTAGACTTATTTAAACTAAAAATAGAGAAAATTTAATTCCAAATTTGATTTCAAGATTGAAAATAACCAAGACATTAGATTCCGCTATTACACATGAATGAATGATGGAAAAAAATCCAAAACTCTAATTATCTTTTAAATCTCTTATTTCTTAATTCACAAATAATCAGGAATATTCTCAAACATTAATTGTAATCCCTAAGAATAGATTATCTAAACAAAGTATAACCTATCTAATTGAATCACAACTAATTAAGAAAATAATGCAAACAATTAAAATTCTACAAAGTAGTGATTGAGTGAATTATAAAATACAAATTAGAGAAAAATAGAATAGTTACCAATTATTCATGCATAAATAGCTTCCTCCGTGCCTTGGTTACGTGAGAATTAGATCATCATCATGGAAACACGCTCAAAATTCATCTTTATTGCGCAAAAATGGTGTTCACAATAATGAAATGGGAGAAAAACAATAAAACCGGGTTTGTAACACTTTTATTTTTTACAAACCAAGCTGTTACAGAGAACGGTAAAAATGAAGTGTTGTTGTCACTGTAGCAATACGACCCACAAACAATTGTTGTTGTCACTGTTGGAAAACGACGGTTCTGCGTGCGTCTTATGTTCTTCGTGTTCTTAACAGCAGCAGAAAATAGAGTTTTTCTGCCACTTGATTTCTCGACTCTCTGGTTCTTCCTAACTGCTCCCAACTCTCGACCCCCCTTATATGACCCCAAGGGACTCTATTTATACCCGAAATATGCATTGAATCTCCTCCATAACTTCACAAATTCTCGGCAGTGAAAGAAAGTATTTTCGGATATTTTTTTTCCTGTTTTAGCTCCTTACGCGTTTTACAGCTGAAAACTCTCCTTGTTTAACTCTTACACGCCTATAGCATTCTCCCAGCACATTCCAAACTCTCCCAGCACACTCTAGCAACAGCAGACGCGTGAATATCTTCTCCCTTTGCACGTACTCCCCTGTTTTGCTCCATGACACGATTCAGCCAATTCTGATCCAAACGAACACCCATACCAGCTTTCTATAGTCATATCACGTCTACCCACTAAGTTTTAGGGATTGAATCTCACTAAATCACGTCCAAACATCCGATCGAAATTCTGCTAGAGAAGAAATGGTTTTCCCGCCAAAATTTATTTTTTTAATTTGAGAAGAAGATGCCCCCCCCCTAATCCTGCACGGGTGTCCCTTTAGCACTTGTCTTATGGGGTGCAAATAGTAATTTTTGGGCGTAGATAGTAATTTTTCCGGGGTTCCTCCGACACATTTTTGGGGTGCTTCCGGTGCATTTCTGGGGTGCCTTTAGTACTCTATCCTGGGGTTTAAAACACCACTTTTCGAGCCAATTTCGTCGCAAGAGCTTATTCCCTAGAAAAGACTTAAAACAACTTTATTAGAAATAAAATGAGTCATAGATAATGTAGTTATGGGTGAAAATGTGTCACACTTACGTGCTTATCAAATTCCTCCACACTTACATTTTGCTAGTCCTCGAGCAAAACCTCAAGACCCGCTCAACAGCTGGTCATTTGCGTAACACCAAGAGAGACCCGCTCAACAGTTGGTCATGTGAATCAAAAGAATAAACCCGCTCAACAGGTGGTCATTTGTGTAACATAGAGAAAGACCCGCTCAACAGCTGGTCATAAATAAACAAAAATAATAGACCCGCTCCACAGCTGGTCATATAAAAAAAAAAAAATTAGACCCGCTCAACAGCTGGTCATTTGTGTAACATAGAGAAAGACCCGCTCAACAGTTGGTCATATCAAAAACAATTTTTTTTATTTTTTAATATGGTAAAGAAACTCCTACAAAAATAAACAAAAAGTTAATCACTCCCTCACACTTAAATCTAACATTGTCCTCAATGTTTCTAATGAAAGAGCAGTACCAAAAATAACACGAGGAGAAGTTGGAAAGATAGTACCTGGGTGAAGAGAGAAATCAAAAACTAATATACAACATACAATGACCTCGATGGTCAATCAAGGGTAAGCAGGGTCCTCCAGAGGGACCTCCTCAACATCACCTGTAGGAAAGGGCTCTAAAAAGGGTTTCAATCTCTGACCGTTAACCTTCGAAGAACTACTACCATCCGGTGTCTCGATCTCAATAGCGCCATGAGGAAAAACAGTACGGACCACAAAAGGATCGGTCCACCGAGAGCGCAACTTCCCGGGGAATAGATGCAAACGAGTGTCATACAGAAGAACTTTTTGACCTGGAGAAAATGACTTTCGTAAAATATTCTTATCATGCATAAGTTTCATTTTGTTCTTATACTCCTTAGCACTATCGTATGCATCTCTACGAATCTCGTCCAACTCATTGAGCTGGAGCTTTCTGTGAGCTCCTGCCTTGTCAAATGAAAAGTTTAGCTGCTTAATAGCCCAATAGGCTTTATGCTCTAACTCAACAGGAAGGTGACATGCCTTGCCAAATACTAAACGATAAGGTGACATTCCAATGGTGTCTTAAACGTAGTACGGTAAGCCCATAAGGCATCAGTAAGCCTCGATGACCAGTCTTTCCTATTAGGATTAACTGTTTTCTCTAAAATACGCTTAATTTCCCTATTGGAGACATCTACCTTACCACTAGTCTGTGGGTGATATGGGGTAGCTAATTTGTGGGTAATACCATACTGTTTCATTAAAAGAGCAAATGGTCTATTACAAAAGTGTGAACCTCCATCACTAATTATAGCTCGCGGCGTACCAAAACGTGTAAGTATATTATCTTTCAAAAACTGGACTACGACCCTATGGTCGTTGGTTTTACACGCAACCTCCTCAATCCACTTAGAGACATAGTCTACAGCGACAAGGATGTATAGGTTACCAAAAGAATTAGGAAACGGACCCATAAAGTCAATACCCCACACATCAAAGACCTCAATAACTAAAATAGGGTTCAAGGGCATCATGTTCCTACGGGAAATGGTTCCTAATTTATGGCAACGTTCACAAGTAACTCAGTAATTGTGGGAATCTTTAAACAACGAAGGCCAATAGAATCCACACTGCAATATCTTAGCAGCAGTCTTCTTAGCACTAAAGTTACCCCCACAAGCATGATCATGACAAAAGGAAATAATACTGAACTGATCAATCTCAAGTATACATCTCCTAATAATCTGGTCTGGACAATACTTAAACAAATAAGGATCATCCCAAAAGAAGTGCTTAACCTCAGCTAAAAATATAGAACGATCTTGTTTACCCCAATGGTTGGGCATTCGACCAGTAACAAGATAGTTCACTATATTCGCATACCAAGGTAATTGGGTAACAAAGAACAGTTGTTCATCAGGAAAACTATCCCTAACAGGAGGGGAATCATCAGGGGTATCCATAACAAGCCTAGACAAGTGGCCTGCTACTACATTTTCTGCACCTTTTTTGTCTCTAATGTCTAAGGAAAATTACTGCAACAATAGGATCCATCTAATCAATTTAGGTTTTGTATCCTTCTTGGAAAGGAGATACTTCAAAGCAGCATGATCAGTGAAGATTATGACCTTAGAACCTAAGAGATAGGGTCTAAACTTGTCTTAGGAGAACACAATGGCTAACAGTTCCTTCTCTGTAGTAGTATAGTTCAACTGGGCATCATTCAGAGTTTTGCTAGCATAGTAAATCACATGGAGTAATTTGTTTTCTCGCTGACCTAGCACAACACCAATAGCAAAATCTGAAGCATCACACATGATCTCAAAGGGTAGGTTCTAGTTGGGTGCCTTGACTATGGGGGCGGTAGTAAATAAAGTCTTAAGCTTCTCAAAAGCCTCTAAACAAGCATCATCAAAGACGAACTTAACATCTTTTGCAAGCAAATTGCAAAGAGGTCTAGAAATCAAGCTAAAATCCTTAATGAATCGACGATAAAAACCTGCATGCCCTAAGAATGACCTAATATTTCGTACGGTTTTTGGGACCTGTAAAGTCTTAATAAGGTCAACTTTGGCTTTATCTACCTCTATACCCTTAGAAGATACGATATGCCCTAAAAAAATTCCTGAACGAACCATGAAATGACATTTCTCCCAATTAAGCACTAAATTCTTCTCCTTACACCTAGTAAAAACTAATGACAAATGATGCAAGCACTCATCAAAAGACGAACCAAATACTGAAAAATCATCCATAAAGATCTCTAAGAACCGTTCTACCATGTAAGAAAATATGCTCATCATACAACGCTGAAAAGTCGCAGGGGCATTACAAAGCCCGAAAGGCATGCGTCTATACGCAAAGGTACCAAAGGGACAGGTAAAAGTAGTTTTTTCTTGGTCTTCAGGGGCAATAACGATCTGATTATATCCGGAGTAGCCATCTAAGAAACAGTAGTGACTATGTCCAGCTAATCTCTCTAGCATTTGGTCGATGAAAGGAAGGGGAAAGTGGTCCTTCCTAGTGACCTTGTTCAATTTCCTATAGTCAATACAAACACGCCAACCCGTGGTCACTCGGGTTGGGATTAACTCATTGTTCTCATTCTGGACTACAGTAATACCGGATTCCTTGGGGACAACCTGAACAGGGCTGACCCACTTGCTGTCTGAAATAGGGTAGATAATGCCTGCATCTAACAACTTAAGAATCTCGGTTCGAACTACCTCTTTCATATTAGGGTTTAGTCGACGTTGCATCTCCTTAGAAGGTTTGGTATTTTCCTCTAAATAAATCTGATGCATACAAACAGTAGGACTTATACCCTTAATGTCTGTTATGGTCCATCCTAAAGCTTCCTTATTGTTTTGAAGGACGGTTACTAGCCTACTTTCCTGATCACTATCCAAGTTGGATGCTACAATCACAGGTAAAGTTTCAGATGGGACTAAAAACACATACTTCAAGGTATCTGGTAATGGTTTAAGGTCCAACTAAAGAGGCTCTTCTAACGAAGGAACTAGAGTAGACTCAGAAACTGGTAGTGGTTCGAACTTAGGTTTCCAAACATTACTAGTGTCCAACAAAGGGGTTGAATCTAACAAAGCATTCACCTCATTAATCACATTATCATCATCAAAATCAATCCCAAAGTGGGCTAGGCATTTTTATAGTGGATCTTCTAACAAAGTGTTTGGTAATGACTCCTCGACTAATGTTCCTATCGTGTTGACCTCTTCTATGCTCGAGTCATCTAGTTCAGAGGGTAGCTTACTAATATGAAAAATGTTCAGCTCAATGGTCATGTTACCAAAAGACAAATTCATAATACCGTTTCAACGGTTGATGATCGCATTGGATGTAGCTAAAAACGGGCGACCTAGAATTACTGGTATCTGGTTCTCTGGGTCAGGGACAGGTTGGGTATCTAGGATAACAAAATCCACTGGATAAATAAACTTGTCGACCTCAATAAGAACATCCTCGATCACACCACGAGGAATTTTCACGGACCTATCAGCTAACTGAAGTGTTATTTGGGTAGGTTTCATCTCACCAAGTCCTAGCTTAAGGTATACATGGTATGGGAGTAAGTTCACACTGGCTCCTAAGTCAAGCAGCGCTTTCTCAACACGGTATTTCCCTATTGTACAAGCAATGGTAGGGGAACCTGGGTCTTTATACTTATGAGTAGTAGTATTCTGAATAATAGAACTCACATGACTAGCTAGGAAGGCTTTCTTATGGACACTGATCTTACGCTTTCGCGTACACAAGTCCTTAAGGAACTTGGAATAAGGAGGAATTTTCCTAATTGCATCTAATAATGGAAGGTTGATAGTTACCTGCTTAAAAACCTCCAAAATATCATTAAAAGTGGACTCCTTCTTAGTTGGTACTAACAATTGTGGGAATGGGGCTCTGGGAACAAAGTTTGTCTTATCAGGGGCCTCATCGGTCTCCTTAGAGGTTCTATCAATCTCTTCAGCTTCTGATTCAGATGGGTGAACTACAGCATGTTCACTATCAGGCATGGCAACCTTATTGTCTATTTCTCTACCACTCCTAAGGGTTTTGATTGCATTCACATGATCAGAAGATCTTCCTCCTATTTCATGAACTCCTCTAGGATTAGGTTGAGTCTGACTAGGAAAACTCCCATTATCTCTGTCACTTAGAATCTTAGCCATTTGACCAACTTGAAGTTCTAACTTAGTAAGAGTCTTGGCATTATGTTGAAAATTCTGCTTGGTTTCCTCTATAAAACTACCCTGGTTCTTTAGTAATATTTCTTGGGTTTATACGAACATGTCCTGGCTCTTTTTTAATATACTAAGAGATTCCTCTAAGCTAGTTATTCTATTCTCAGAAGGGTTCTGGAACTGGGCTTGACCTGAAGGGTTCTTATTATAACCAAAACCTGGGGGAAGCTGAGAATTACTAGACTGGCCTTGACTCTGTCCTTTAGACCAAGAGAAATTAGGATGGTTTCTCCAACCAGGGTTGTAGATCTCTGAGTATGGGTCAAACTTCTGACGGTTTTCAAATCTAGCATTGTTATAGACAGCATGGGCTTGCTCTTCACTAACCTGACCTTCCCAAAACGAGTTATTGGGTTATATTCCATAACTAGAGACTTGAGAGGCTCTAATCCTATCATCAGGTTCAACAAAAGACCTATGTTTAGACTGATTCAATTCCAAAGCTTCTAACCTTCTAGACAAAGCAGTAAACTTAACATCAGACCCAAAGCCTGTATTAACCACATTGGTGCTACTTCTATTGATCAATAGTCTTTTAGGGGGTTCAACACAAGACTCCCACTGTTAGGATTTTTCAGCGACAACTTCTAAGAAGGAAAACGCATCATCAGCATTTTCACTAGTGAACTCACCAGCGCACAAAGACTCGACCGTGGATTTGGTCGAATAGTCTAAACCATTATAAAGAATCTCTACTAGTTTCATTTTCTCAAATCCATGGTGAGGACATTGGGCTAGGAGATCATTGAATCTCTCTAAAAACCTATAAAGCGATTCTCCCTCTTGTTGAACACTAGCACTAATTTTCTGCCTAACAACTGCAGTTTTATGCTTGGGGTAGAATTTTAAATAGAAGGCAGCAATAAGTTCCTGCCATGTTTTTATGGATTCAGATGGTAGGTTGTTCAGCCAGGTCTTGGGTTTATCTCTCAAGGAAAAGGGGAACATCCTAAGTTTCAAGACTTCATCACTAAGGTCGTTAATATTAATTGTTCCATAAATTTCTTCAAAGTCCCTAATGTGAAAGTAAGGGTTTTCATCATCTTTTCCTAAGAATATAGGGATCATCTGAAGAATACTAGGTTTCAACTCATAATTAGCCGTAGAGGATGGCAACTTAATGCACGATGGTCGGTGGGTCCTAGTTGGGTACATGAACTCCTTCAAAGTTGTCATTGTTGGCACAGTAAAAATCCTAGGGGTGAATTCCTCACTAAGACTTAAATTCTCAAAACTGAAGTTTCCAAAAACAGGGCTCTCCAAAGAAGAGTCTTCGAGCTCCCCGTTTACAAAATAAGAACCTCTAGGCTCGTCACTAATCAAACGGCCAAAAGTATCTCTTTTCCAAGCACGCTCACTAATGGACTCGAGCGATTTTGGCATACAATAACAAAAAATTAAAAAAAAAAAAATCTTAAGGATGGGAGGTTCTAAGAAAACACACAACAGGCTGACTCCACCAAAGCAAACCTAAATATTTCTAGCAAACAACAAGCATGATGGCTCCACTTAGATTGTTTCTAGACCAACTTCTTCTCTTTCGAAAAGGAATTCGTTACAATCTAAGCAAACCTCTCTGGATCGATCCGAATAAAGTGAGTCGAAGAGAAGTAGGGGAAGCTCAGAGGAGCTTTGATACCCTCACCTCTTTGGCAACGCTTCCCTGGGTTACAATGCGGCTCTAATCGACTTACAGTAATCTTCCTGAACTTCAAAGTATGCTTAAAAGAGAAACCAATATTTTTTGAACGACTTTCCTATTAAGCTCGTTACCCTATAGGTCTCGTTCTAGTCAATATTTTAAGCTTGGGTTCGTGTTTGGTATTGTTTTCCTAAGGTGGGAAAGAAGAGAACGGTGATGAAATCCGAACCCTTATCTTGTATGGCCAGTCTTTGCCCTTTACTAGGAAATTAAAATCCGTATTCAGTCCTCAAAATATATTCACCTTAAGGCAGACAGTAAACCCGCTGACAGGGGATTCGCGGGTGTTTCGAAAAACTTACCTCCCGTACCAGACGGGCGAAGAACCGCTGAAGTCGACTCGGGCCACTGACTCATGTGTCAGTGTACGAACCCGAGGGGCCGAGACGATATCGTAATCGTCGTCCTTCTCTGCAAACGGTTTAATATTTAAAACTACCCTTCCGCAGGGTTTAAAAATAAAAGAATAATGTCCCAAAGTCCACAGTCCAAAGTCCAAAAATAAAGTAAAAAAAAAATAAAAAAAAATAATAAAAATAAAAGATATCCTAATACAATTTCTAAAAAGAAAATCTAAAGAAATAAAAACTAAAATAAAAATAGAATCTAAAAACCTAATAAAATAAAATAAAATAAATTCTTTGTCTTTCTTTTCCTTTTCTTTTAGCTTTTATCTTTGGCTCCTAATCTCTTAGTCACCAAATTCTTTGGCTTAAATTCTTTTCGGTCCAAACTCCAAATCTGTAGCACAAAGAAATATACCCAAAGAAACGTAAAATAGAACAAAGAGAAAATAATAAAAAATCTAAAAAAAATAATAAATCTAAAAACTCTAACTTAAAAACAAGTCCGCGTCGGCGGCGCCAAAAATTGATGTAATTTAAATATAGTGGTAAATAGGATTTGAACTTTAAGACTTGTGAAGATTCGAGTTTTTTAATTTAATAAAAATATATACAAAAATATTACAAATGGTGCAAGAGGTACTGGGATTAAGGATTTATCCAATCCTCATAACATAAGGTTCACTTATTTATTCTCAACAATTTTAGCTCAAGAAATATAAACATGGACTCTATTTTTGCCAAGGTAGATTCTCAAAACATTAGATGTAAATGTTAAGCATGGGACATCAAATCACCCAAGCTAAGCATGACCCAAATGACAACTAAATAAATCAAATCATATTTCAATTAATATTAGTGCAAAAGTCTTAAAAAGAATAAAATAAATTTACCCATGTATGAAGTTCGGCCTCCTCCGTCGTCCTAGTGTTGGGGTTTAGCTCCTCATATTATAGACACGCTCAAAATTCATCTTTATTAATGCTCAAAAGTGTTTTATAATTGATGAAAAGGAGAAAAAATGGTGAAAATCGGGTTTTGTAACAATTATATTTGTTACAAACCTTTGTTACAAAGAACGGTAATTATAAAGTGTTGTTGTTACTGTAGCATATAAGACTGTCCTCGCACTGTCACGTCCACTGTAGCAGTTACGACTGTTCTTTGGGGTCTTATGTTCTTCGTGTTCTTCTTCCCTGCACCAGCAGAAAACAGCAGCAGGAAGCTTGCTGTTCGTCTTGATTTCTCACTCCTCAGCCCTCCTAAAGTCCCCAAACTCTCGACCCCCCTTATATGACCCCAAGGGACTCTATTTATACCCGAAATATGCATTGAATCTCCTCTATAACTTCACAAATTCTCGGCAGTGAAATAAAATATTTTCGGATATTTTTTTTTCCTGTTTTAGCTCCTTACGCGTTTTACAGCTGAAAACTCTCCTTATTTAACTCTTACACGCCTATAGCATTCTCCCAGCACATTCCAAACTAACCCAGCACACTCCAGCAACAGCAGACGCGTGAATATCTTCTCCCTTTGCACGTACTCCCCTGTTTTGCTCCATGACACGATTCAGCCAATTCTGATCCAAACGAACACCCATACCAGCTTTCTATAGTCATATCACGTCTACCCACTAAGTTTCAGGAATTGAATCTCACTAAATCACGTCCAAACATCCGATCGAAATTCTGCCAGAGAAGAAATGGTTTTCCCGCCAAAATTTATTTTTTGAATTTGAGAAGAGGATGTCCTCCCCCTAATCCTGCACGGGTGTCCCTTTAGCACTTGTCTTATGAGGTGCAAATAGTAATTTTTGGGCGTAGATAGTAATTTTTCTTGGGTTCCTCCGACACATTTTTGGGGTACTTCCGGTGCATTTCTGGGGTGCCTTTAGTACTCTATCCTGGGGTATAAAACACCACTTTTCGAGCCAATTTCGTCGCAAGAGCTTATTCCCTAGAAAAGACTTAAAACAACTTTATTAGAAATAAAATGAGTCCTAGATAATGTAGTTATGGGTGAAAATGTGTCACACTTACGTGCTTATCATTTCTTACCGCAGAAGAGAGTAGGCGGTGGAATAATGAGATTAACTAAACCTAGTTTATCTCTATCTATTCCTGAAAAGACAAGAGAATTACTCCATACGGAACGAAATCAATCCTTATCTTCACCGACCTGATATTAGAGAATTCAGCTATAAATAGGTCCTCTATTTCTCCAAGCTAACACAGATCTTTTTCATAACCTCTCAGAGCAATTCTTCTTCAAACCCTAGAATTCTCTGATCTCTCTCTTCGTACGCTTCCCTCCCTAAGACCAACCCTAAACCTCTTCCATGTGACTAAAGCATCCTTTGAACGGCCACTGTGCGTGGTTTAGGCATAGATTTTTCTTGCTCAACCTCCCGTAACTCACTTTCAGAAACCCTAGAATCCCACTTCTAACCTCTCTCAAATTTTAGGTAACTACATTTTTGGCGACCATAGTGGGAGGTTGTCCACTCAGTTAAAGTTTCAGTTTCAAATCAATCCCTGATCGCAGTAATCAATCTTAATCATGGTCTCTACCAGGGAAAAGGAAGTCGAGACTTCAAAGAAGAGCGATGTTAATTAATACCAGTACTGTTAGGACTAACACAAACACTGGGCATCCTAATGTTGGTACTAAACGTCCTAATGTTGGTATTGGACGTCATGTCAATCTTAATAATGGTATTAATATTGGTACCAGTCGTCCTGTTAATCCTAATACTACTAGGACTTAACATCCTAGTACAAGCACTAAGCGTGTTAGAGTACTGCTCGGTCGAACTCGCAAGCGTTGCTATCTCAAGCTTGTTTGTCAAGTTTAGTTGATCAAAACTATATACTTGATTTCTAGTCTACTTATAGCTATGTCTCGGATTAGGATAGAATGTGTAGTTGAGATTTAGACTTCACGGCGTTCACCAATTGAAGAAGACGATCTACTGAAGATCTTGGAGGAACTTCATCAACAAAAGGTATGTGGAGACTAAAACTTAACTATCACTAAGAAGTCTATTCTATTCTATCTTCTAATGAGACTATGTCGTATAGCTATATAGACTTTTACATTATACATATTTGATATTTCAAGATGAGTTTTCTCGCTTAACTATTTCTCGAAATATGTGTTGGAAGATTTTTGGTTTAGCTATGTTCATCATATTCTTGACTAGTTTAGTTGAAGACAATTTATTTGTTGGAAACTAAATATTAAGTCAAAAGATGATCATATGAAAATTACCTTGAACATCTTATATGATTTGTGTGAGACAATCATTTGATGTTAGCTTGAGAAGTTTTGAATTGATCATTCGATCACTTGAAAATTACTTGAAGCTAATGGTATTATGAGATTACCATTGTCGTCTTCCAAGGATGTTTCAATGATTGAAATGAGAGTTTAGAACAATTACCCATGCCTGGATACAATATGGTATGCATACCTAGTATGCGAACTATTTTGTTATGATTCAGGTCCGAGACTCTTGTTTGCGTACCTAATATGCGAACGGATTTACCTGTGAAGGTTCGGAACTATTGTTTGCGTACCTAGTATGCGAACAGGTTTACCTGAGTTGGGTCCGGAACAGTTGTTTGCGAACCGGGTTTGCGAACGGCTTGACTAGGCCAACGTCCGGAGCTGTTGGTCCGTACCTAGTTTGCGAACACAGTGGTTAAGTTCTAAAATCGGTTACGTCTGATTCTCATACTTATGAACTAAAACATTTATGATTTAAGGAATGCAAATTAACTTTGCAAACCGTGGCTTAATGTTCATGAATTGATTCTTGTATAAGTACTTTGTACGATTACGAATCAATCTGATTTTGTTTCAATTTATTCATATATATTTCTATGAGATAGTGAACAATTGCACAACTTTATTTGAAACACAATTAGATTCATTTGATTATCTTTCATAATTGATTGATCATCATATTTGATCTAGAAGTGTTAGACGAATATGGTTAAGTTAAAAGTGTTCATATGGCTAACTTCGGTTAACTGTTATTGAGCCAACTTAATATACACGTTTAGGTACGGTTTTCCATATAAATGAAGGTATATTTCATTTGTGTGTAACATGCTAAGACCATCTAACGGTGGAAACTTAGATTGAATCTTAAATCAAGATTTCATCTAACGGTGAATATTGAATGTTTTATTACTAAGCTATCTTAGCTTTGATTGTAAGCAACCTTGATTTGAAAGACTATATAAGGGAGAACTTTAGCAACTGGAAAAACCTAATCCCGGGACTTTCCTGTGTCCTAGTTGCAAACTAGAGTCGATTCTCCTTTAACCTAGGTTTTTCCAAAACCATATTAGGTTAACGACTTGAAGACTTCATTTGGGATTCGTGAAGCCAAATCCAACTATTTTCTCTGTAGTTTCGTATTCTGATCTTACTTGTTCTATCGTATTCAGTTTTATGTTCTCTAAGATTTAGTCGAGATTTATCTCCGATAGGTAAGATATAAAAAGTGTTGATGGTGGTTTTTAGTTCAGGGATAAAATTGTAAGACCCTGTATTTAATGTGCTGTCATTCTGCAAAGAAACAGAGTCATTTAAAAGTAATGAGTTCCTAGGCCTCTTTGCTCACATATGTATTGAGCAATTCAGTATAGTTATATATAAAATTTATCCAGAATGGTGCGTGAAGCAACAATCCCAAATATTCTATAAATTTTATCTCCTTCATGCATTACTCACTAATGCATGGCCTGTCGAGTACTCATTCTACGCCATGTTCCCCAGCCGAACTCTTAATGTTGACATGACATGACAATTAATGTTCTCTCGCAGCTGAGTAACATGAATTTCCCAAAGTGTCAGGATTAAGATATGCATGGAAGTACTCAATTAGAGGCACGCAAAGTTATGCTGCCCTCTGAAACATAATTAGTGATTTTGTACGAACGCACAAAATTCACCAGAAATTGATTGATTTTGTGCCAGCCCACAAAATTCAAACTTTCTAACCTAATTTTGTTAATTTACAAAAATTAGGTCTTTTTTGCGGCCTGCGCAATATCTTGAACCCTGTTGGTCGAGACCAAACCTAGGTAAGCTAGGAAATTAATCCGCCATGGACTAGTAGGAGCAAAATACTACCAAAAGTAGAAAACAAGAAGTAAAAGAGAAACTGCGGCAAATAAAAGCAGTAGCAAAAGGAGGCGCGGCCACGCCACTTGGCCGGCCGCTTTGCCCTAGTAGGCACTTCCCGTGGCTGGCCAGTCGCGCGCCATATTATTGCTTGTTGGCCCCTCTTTCCCGTCGACCAATAAGATCGCTTTAAATGCGCAACACACACTTTTAATTAAAAGTGGAAGTTGGTTAGTCGACACGCTTAATTCCTTAAGGAATTGAACATAGGATGCCCATGTCAGTCTCAAAACGATCACGATCATACATTTTCGCCAGCCAATTCGATGAGCTTGGCCTTCTCCCAACGGGACCAAACAAGCCCCATGGTATATACCGGCGGGCGTATTCATGCTTCAGCCAATCGGGATCCTCCTAGCCTACAAGAAGGTTCACAAACCGATCTCTCAAAATGGGTTGTTCGCGCGGCCAAAAAACCCTAATTTATTTTAGCGGCAGCGTATTTCTGTCGCAAAATAATCTCGGCCGTCCAACTTCGCTAACCGAATCGACCGGCCTAGATTTGATAATATTCGACTGGCAAGGTATGGACATGCTCACTGGCGACCCATCCATAGTCCCGATCAATTGCATTGCTCCAAGCTTTCCGGCAACGTCGTGATTCGCTCTCCCAAAGAGCGCCGGCCACACGGCTTTAAAAGCCTCAGGTTCGACCAGCGGCAGTATATAACTGTCGCAAAGCAATAATCCTGACCACCCGATTTCGCTGGCCAAATTGATCGTCCCAGATCTAATTCCGGGTGACCAATAAGATGTTGTCATGATCACCGGCCGCCCCTCCTCCTTGAGGGCAAGTCGGCCAATCCACAGCCTAACCATACGTCTCTCGATTGCCGCCCAAAGATGGCTGGCCGCGCTTCTTATAGGAGTCTTAAATAAATTAGCGGCAACCAATAACTGACGAAAATCATTTCATCCATCCAATTTGGATAGCTAATTTAACCGGCCTAGATTTAACTTGGGCCGACCAATAGGATGTCAAAATTTCTATCAGTCATCACTCTCATATAAGGACCGACCAACTCACTTTTGGCGTGCACGAATAGCTCCTTGCAGCTTCCCGAAGATGGCCGGTCATGCTCCTTTTAAGACATTAAGCTCCGCGACTAACTTAAAACATCTTTATACAACGATGCTTTATGAGCATCGATTAGTCTGAGATGCTTGCTTAAAAGCGATGCATTTTATGCATTGATTACAAACGATGTTTTATAAATATCGATTTCACAAATAATTAAATTATTTGACCTAAGAAGCGTTACGTGTTATTCCTTGCGGCAAGTCTCATGGCTTGACTTGTAATATATGACCGCCCACCGCCTAGATTGCACGTGATTGGTCAAAATAGCTCGGTCTTACAAAGAAGACTCACTCAGCAACTTGCTACATATTTTCCATGAAAATACTCGAGACATCATGTCACAAACTAAGGGATGTTCATCAGGGTATTGGTCTGGCGGTTTACAGCGTGCGACGTACAACACGCTCATTATGAGAAACTGCCAGGAAAGGTGGACAGTTAGTGGAAACAAAGAAGTAGTGGATGTACACTAACCCGTCTTCTCTCATTGAAAGACGTGGTTTTCAACATTTTCACACGATCCCACTTCTCCATCACTCAACTACTCCTACTTCCTATGAGATCAGGGTACGTTCAACTATGAATGATATAAATAGGTGTTTCAACCTATTTCAACAAACAAGTGTTATCAACACAAGTATCCAGAAAACACTAAGAACTTATAGCTTAAATTTTGCAAACAAGTTCCACGTTCTGATACAAGTCATAAAACAACCACACCTTAAGAGTTAACCATTCTGATCTCAACACCTTATTCGCTTCCCTCCCTAAGATCAACCCTTCTCCTTCATTTTGTGACCGGAGCAAGACTGGAACGGCCATTTCTTGGTTTAGGCCAGAATTATACAGATTGATCTCTCGAATATAAAGTACTCACGTGCAGTGCATTTGTTTAGGGTTTAGATTCGTTTCTCGGCGGCACACCCAAATTTACCATTTCCAGCAGAATCAGTTTTTACCCCGAAACAAAAAGTAATCACAACAGTTCTTCGTCTCAGACTCTTGTGATTCAGCAATACCTTTTTTCTGTTAATTAGTAGGGTTATTGTGAGGTGACTAATATTTTGAAAAGACGAGGGTACCCAAATATACCTCAATCTAAAACTTTTCCACCTATAAGTCCTTTTCCGAAAGTGATTGTCTATGGACTAAGTCGAGACAATACAACTAATCGGTTCACACTTCATGTGATCGTCTATTGATACGAGATCGAGACAATACAACAACGAAGTATGTTTACTTTGATAATAGGTTCGGACTTAACCAAACTCTAGGGATTGTCTATCAAGTAAAATAGGAATTAACGTTTGTGTATTTTACTTCTAATTATAATAAAACAATTATAATTGCGGAAATAGAAAAGTAAAAGACACAGCAAGATTTTGTTAACGAGGAAACCTCAAATGCAGAAAAACCCCGGGACCTAGTCCAGAATTGAATACTCTCAGAATTAAGCCGCTATACAAAATCAAACCAACTTCGTATAGTTGAGACCAAGCACCTAAACCTATAGTTCACCTAGTTTCCTCAGTATCCCTGCGCCTCCAACTTGAAAAAAGTCACGCATTTGGAACAATTCCTTTGGTTCGTATTCCAAACAGTAAAGGAACAACAAATCTGTTCGGTAACAACTCTTTTCAAACAAAGTGATATGAGTTTTACAAAGGCTCTTCCTTTTAACCAATAAACTCCTTTGTCGGGTCCTTAGATCAATCTCTTAACAACTACCGAAGTAATTGTTAGATAATACAATCAATACTATTAATCACAAAGAAGTGTATTGATGCCGATCTACTCAACTAATCAATCTAATCTATCACAAGGATAAACCGATTATAGTTGGATCCCTTTCCAGCCGAAACAAGTATTGTGCACACCAAAGATTATGAACCCAAAAAGTCTTCTTTCTTCAAATCTTCTTTAATCTTCAATCAGCACCTGCACACAATCAACTTGAATCTCTTATGATCAATCACACACAGAACGGAGTCTGTTAACGTTGGATTATCACAAGATGTATTTAGATCTACAAACAGTCTAAAGATCCCCGTCGAAACTTCGATATAGTTTGAGTGAATCTTATATCAGAAGAGAAGATTCTCAAGCATAAACAAACTAGGTGCAATCAAAGTTCAACCACCGTTAGTCAATCAAATCAATCGAAAACTAAAATAAACTGCAATTATCTAGTTTCCCACCAACGGTACTAATAGAGCTTCTCAATCCCAAAGAAGTCTTTAAACTGAGCGGCCGTAAGAGATTTCGCCTAATTAGGTTACTTTCCTCTCCGAATAGGCGGCTCCACCAGTAACAACACAACTGAGGTAGTTTTGCTGGCTCTGAGGATTAGTTTGCTAGGAATGCAAACTTAAGTATTTATAGACATGGAAGTTTGAATACCAAGGAATTTCCAAAACCGAATATTCTCAAAGATATGTAATAAACACAAAATCGGTTTTCATAACTCCTGGAAATGCACCGTCCAAATATTGACCGAAATCCCAATAGAAAAATTTATAATCAGTAAATGCACATTACTAATTATTATTTTCTAAAGATATGCATTTAATTGCTGGAGATTAAATAGCATATAAAAACTAAGAAACCTTAATTAAAAGATTCTCAATTTATTTCGATCCTGGGATTCTCCTTTAGCTATTAAGGAATATCTTTGAACAATTAATGATAAGAGTTACTGCACATGTTCAAAGTATGTCGACATCTTTACTTTGCAAGTCCTTTTTCATACTTACAATCTAGGAAACGATTTACCACACTTCCAAACAAGTTTAGAATTGGTTCGTCTGAATTCCAAAAACTATGTGATTGATTATCCTATCAAATCACCAATCATGGGTTTCACGGTTCTACCAAAACAAGTTCGGTTCTACCTCCATGTGAGTACTGTGCATAGTCACACTAGTTACCAAAATTCGGTTGACTAGGTACTAGGATCGGTTCCCCACAACTTATGGTAACTAACTGTATTCGGTTGCACATGTCCATAGGATCGGTACCCCCAAAACTACAAACTTGTTGCACATGTTCATAGGATCGGTTCCCCCATCTACTAAAAACGTGTTTCACCTCTTACAAGGATCGATTCCCCTCTTGTAAATTTGTTGCACCTCTTACTAGGATCGGTTCCCCAATTGCTAAATAAAATTTGTTATTTACAAGGCATCGATCATACCATCTTGAGTGATTACTTAAGATCGGTTTCACTAATAAAAGTCATACCAATACATAAGTCAAGCCTTGTGAATAGTTTTACCAAGATACATAAACAAGTTTATGAGCGATTATACTAAACACACATATTGGTAATTCAAAATAGATTTGGAATGAATAACAATACCAATAAGCCTAGCGATTTCCCTTTCGATTCACAAAACGAGTTTATGAACTTACTTCCTTTAAACGAATGTAAAACATTGTTTCCTAGGATGAAATCTAAACTTATACCCATACATAATCACAATAGCATTCATACGATTATGTCGATGTCTTATATACAAAGTGTAATGGTTAAGCAATAAACCTCATATTGTATTCCTTAATACTATGTTTAACTAGAGTATCATACACAACTTCGCAGTTATGTTTTCAATATGCACGACTTGAAAGATACGTTAGGGAATGAAACAGTTCAAGTCAAATATTACTAACCTCAAGAGGAAGGATGATGTTGTCGTTGTAGATCCATACTTCTTCACATTCTTCAAGTCTTCATGTAATCCTTGTAAGTTTCATATCCTAATACTTTCAAGCTAACCTATACGAAGTTGACTCTAGTATATAATCAAGCGACTCTTTAAATGAGTTTTGATTCACTAAAATATGACAACCAAACTTGACATACCAACGCTTGGTGGGTTCAACCAAGCTATGCTCTAACAATCTCTCCCTTTGTCAATTTTAATGACAAAACTCTTACATCATATGGATAAACAAATTACAAAAATTCATTATACACATACGCTTGATTCCAAGTTCAACAGCACAAAACCTGCATTAAATTCAATCCTTAAATGTCGTTGCTGACATTATAATAACAAAGCTAATACCCCTCCTAAAGGTAAGATAGGTAGATTTTCAATCCGCACATCTTTGTTATTTTCATGTAGTTCCTCATAACTACATATCATATGATATGTGACTCCCCCTTAGTCTATGCTTTCACTATTTTCGTTAGAATAAACGTTTTAGCACAAATGTCCTTTCCCTTAGTGATACCAACTCACAACAAGTCAATATCACTTGTTTACTCCATATATTTCTCCCCCTTTTTGTCACAAAATGACAAAGAAACGAAAAAATAAAGGACAAACCGAAAGGATCTTACAAATCTCACAAAGAGAATTTTCAAACCTATAAGAGTTGAGCATGAGGGTTTTACACACCATTTTAGATAACCAATATCAAAACCGAAACAACAAGTAATTTGGTTTTAACATGTTATCTAGGAAACAATTGCCCGAAGCAATTTTCCCTAATAGTTTAGCAACTCAAAAATCGACTAATCACCTTAGTTCTTTTGCTAAACCGATTGCACAAGTACAATCGCTTGTTCGATAAGACCAAAATAAAGATCAAAAATAACTTTATTTTTCTCATCACGCTTTAATTATTCTCAATAATAACTTAGACCTTTCACTTTTAAACAAGACAAATACTAGGTAAGTTAACTAGTAATTCTTGTTAAGGCATTCGGTTAGACTTGAATAACCGAAACCTCCACATTTGATAAGTCTAACTAAGATTCGAAAAACTTAGTTTCTCTTATCTGGAAATCACTTGGACTAAACAAATGATCCCGAAACAATTTTTTTAATACATAAACAATCCATACAAACCAAATAAATCAACTTGCATAATCATTTATCTTAACCGGAAGCAATTGAAACAAACATAGACATTATAGCACTGCAATTGCACCAAAATTTTGTAAGCCTAAACAATTGATACCAAACAATAACGAAAGTTAACAATAGTTTTTCTTAACCGGAAACAATTGAATCACAATCAAACATCCATACACAAATAATGGAATAAACATCAATTGTACCGAACTTTTGTTAAGCAAAAACAATAAATATTATGCAATAAAATCAGGCTTTTCTTAAACAGGAAAACAATTAACTAACAAGATTGTTACCTCAAATTCCGCATCCTTTTCTCCCCTTAAGATATGTCATTAAGCGCAAGTTCATTTAGAACTCTCCCCCATTGAAATTGTCATCCTCCCGCCAAAACAAAAGAACAACAACAAAGAGCAACCTTTACCAGAGAAAGGTTGAAAACCGGTTTTAACTATTACGATGCAAAAGTTGAAACCTCGAAATCAATATGCTTTTATGCTAAACCAAAAGATTCAACATATTGTGACTTTTTCATATATTGTTTCTACAGGAACCCCTCATGATCCTTTGATAAATCCTACCAACATGGGCTAGAACTTAATCCTGCTAAATCAAAAAGACACCCAAACCATAAGGGTTCACACAATATGAGATCGAATATCAAGGTTAGAAAACCGAAATCAAACATCCCATAAACATACATAGGAATAAAAAAAGCATTCAAGCACAGGCTATGTAAACGAAAACCATCACAAGAAAATTTATAAAATAATAATTTTATTCATAATAAGATAGTTTTATTCATAATAGACTTTACAATTATTGAAAGAAATCAAAAACTGAAGTCTATTTTTCCCTTGATTTAATCCTTCAAGGTTGAAGCCGGATCTGATGATTTCACAGGATTCCAATCATCTTCTATGATTACTAGTCTTGATTCAAGACTAACAACATTGTCATTGACTTCCTTTACTTCCTTTCGCAGATCTTTTTCCATATTCCTTACTTCACATAGGATTAGATCTAGTTTTAATGACAGATTCTTGAGAAGATTGTCATTGAGAGATGAAATCTCTTCATTAGGAACATCTTGATGAAGTTCTGGAGATGAGTCAAATCACCATCGGAGGATTCGAGACGAAGTTTCTTGTTAGGAAAAAGAATGGTCCAGACTTTTTCAGTCTTGCGAGAGTTGCAGCTAGAGGAAGACATTCTGTCAAGACTCTATAAAATGAAGTAAGAGGTCTTTCCTCTTATAAGTTCAAGAAATTTTTCTAATTTTTTTTTTTTGAGAGATTGTACGCGCTGAAGCTGTCTCCAAGACAATGGAAAGCGATTTTCCCAGTTTATGATAGGCCAAACATACACAAGAAGTCACTATGACCATCGTATATACTTCAAGAAAATACGTGATGTCTCTTTCATATATTTGCTCTTATATGTCGATGATATGTTGATTGCAACGAATAACAAGAAAGAGATTGATAATTTGAAGTACTTCTAAGTTTGAGATGAAATATCTGGGAGAGGCTAAGAAGATTCTTAGTATGGAGATTCAACATGACAGAGAGACGGTAAAGTTTGTTTGTCTTCAGAAGGCATATTTCAAGAAAGTGTTATAGAAGTTTGGCGTCTGTGAAGGAACTAAATCCGTAACCTCGATTTTCTCTAATCGCTTGTTGAATTTTTCTTTATTATTAGGAAAACTTTGTTTGAGTTGATCAAGCGATGATATCATTCTATTTATGTTAGATTCAAGAACCTGAGTTCTATTATCTTTATATGGAAACGTTCCTATGAAAATCGAAGGTGTAACCTCTTCTAGTGTATCTATTGTTGAAGATGTTTCAGAGTTAGAGACTTCTGCAATAGTTGCAATATTGTCCACAATATAGTCTTGATTATCCTCGTTGGGGGAATAATCAAGTGTTGCAGTATATGCATTTCTTTTCCATTGATTATCCTTGGTTGGGAAATCTGGATAAATATGAGAAAATCCTCTACATTTGTAGCATTGAGGAATATTGTCATCATCGTCCCAAGTGTCTTTACTACTATGTGTAGAGGTGTGTTTTCCCTTTGACATAGGAGATTCTATTTTCCGATGTCTCAACAATTTTTTGAGTTGTTGAGTAATAAGAGATAGATGATGATTTATTTCTGCTTCATCTTCAGCACTTTGATCTTCCTGATCTTTGGAGTTTTCCAGACATTGAGTCGGAATTTTCCTGCTAGCATTATAGGCTAGATTGTCCTTTTGTTTAGACAAATACTCCTGATCGAATATCTTTAGTTTTCCAACAAGGGAACTTCTTGATAACACGGAAAGATCATTGGATTCAATAATTGCATGCTTCTTAGAATCATATCTTGATGGCAACGATCTGATAATTTTGTATACTATGTCCTTCTCAGAAATAGTCTTTCCAAGAGAGAAAGAAGCATTAATTATCTCAGAGAGTTTGAGGTAAAACTCTTCAAAAGTGTCGTTGTCATCCATTCGAAGGTTTTCCCAGTCGGATAATAGAGTTTGAAGTCTAGCTTCTTTTTCTGAAGTGTTTCCTTCGAATACGATCTGAAGATTATCCCAAGCTTCTTTCGAAGTTAGGCATGTTGATACATGATGTTGTAAATCACGACTTACAGCATGTACAATAGCATTCAAACCATCTGAATTCTGCTTAGCAAAAGCCTTTTCCTCAGTTGAGTAATCTACTAAGCGTTTAAACTCAGTTTCCGAATTTGCTACTTTCTGGTGATCATAACCATCGACGACTAATAACCATGTATTAAAGTCTCGTGACTAAGTAAAGATCTCGTAGAAGATTTCCACCACAGATAGTTTGATCCGTCAAATCTTGGCGGTACGTTAATCTAAGTCGATTCATGAGAACTCGAATTCATTTCTTATAGGTTGGATCGCACAGAACACATATTGTTAGATCTTTTCGTGTTTTCCTACTCTGATACCAATTGAAAAGACGAGGGTACCCAAATATACCTCAATCTAAAACTTTTCCATCTATAAGTCATTTTCCGTAAGTGATTGTCTATGGACAAAGTCGAGACAATACAACTAATCGGTTCACACATCGTGTGATCGTCTATGGATAGGAGATCGAGACAATACAACAACGAACTATGTTTACTTGATAATAGGTTCGGACTTAACCAAACTCTAGGGATTATCTATCAAGTAAAATAAGAATTAACGTTTGTGTATTTTACTTCTAATTATAATTGCGGAAATAGAAAAGTAAAAGACACGGCAAGATTTTGTTAACGAGGAAACCGCAAATGCAGAAAAACCCCAGGACCTAGTCCAGAATTGAATACTCTCAGAATTAAGACGTTATACAAAATCAAACCAACTTCGTATAGTTGAGACCAAGCAACTAAACCTATAGTTCACCTAGTTTCCTCAGTGTCCCTGCGCCTCCAACTTGCAGTAAGTCACGCACTTGGAACAATTCATTTGGTTCGTATTCCAAACAGTAAAGGAACAACAAATCTGTTCGGTAACAACTCTTTTCAAACAAAGTGATATGAATTTGACAAAGGCTCTTCCTTTTAACCAATAAACTCCTTTGTCGGGTCCTTAGATCAATCTCTTAACAACTACCGAAGTAATTGTTAGATTATACAATCAATACTATTAATCACAAAGAAGTGTATTGATGCCGATCTACTCAACTAATCAATCTAATCTATCACAAGGATAAACCGATTATAGTTAGATCCCTTTCCAGCCGAAACAAGTATTGTGCAAACCAAAGATTATGAACCCAAAAAGTCTTCTTTCTTCAAATCTTTTTTAATCTTCAATCAGCACCTGCACACAATCAACTTGAATCTCTTGTGATCAATCACACATAGAATGGAGTCTGTTAACGTTGGATTATCACAAGATGTCTTTAGATCTACAAACAGTCTAAAGATCCCCGTCGAAACTTCAATCTAGTTTGAGTGAATATTATATAAGAAGAGAAGATTCTAAAGCATAAACAAACGAGGTGCAATCAAAGTTCAACCACCGTTAGTCAATCAAATCAATCGAAAACTAAGATAAACTGCAATTATCTAGTTTCCAACCAACGGTACTAATAGAGCTTCTCAATCCCAAAGAAGTCTTTAAACTGAGCGGCCGTAAGAGATTTCGACTAATTAGGTTACTTTCCTCTCCGAATAGGCGACTCCACCAGTAATAACACAACTGAGGTAGTTTTGCTGGCTCTGAGGATTAGTTTGCTAAGAATGCAAACTTAATTATTTATAGACAAGGAAGTTTGGACACCAAGGAATTTTCAAAACCGAATATTCTCAAAGATATGTAATAAACACAAAATCGGTTTTCATAACTCCTGGAAATGCACTGTCCAAATATTGACCGAAATCCCAATAGAAAAATCTATAATCAGTAAATGCACATTACTAATTATTATTTTCTAAAGATATGCATTTAATAGCTGGAGATTAGCATATAAAAACTAAGAAACCTTAATTAAAAGATTCTCAATTTATTTCGATCCTGGGATTCTCCTTTAGCTATTAAGGAATATCTTTGAACAATTAATGATAAGAGTTACTGCACATGTTCAAAGTATGTCGACATCTTTACTTTGCAAGTCCTTTTTCATACTTACAATCTTGGAAACGATTTGCCACACTTCCAAACAAGTTTAGAATTGGTTCGTCTGAATTCCAAGAACTATGTGATTGATTATCCTATCAAATCACAAATCATGGGTTTCACGGTTCTACCAAAACAAGTTCGGTTCTACCTCCATGTGAGTATTGTGCATAGTCACACTAGTTACCAAAATTCGATTGACTAGGTATTAGGATCGGTTCGCCACAACTTATGGTAACTACCTGTATTCGGTTGCACATGTCCATAGGATCGGTACCCCCAAAACTACAAACTTGTTGCACATGTTCATAGGATCGGTTCCCCCATCTACTAAAAACGTGTTTCACCTCTTACAAGGATCGATTCCCCTCTTGTAAATTTGTTGCACCTCTTACTAGGATCGGTTCCCCAATTGCTAGATAAAAGTTGTTATTTACCAGGCATCGATCATACCATCTTGAGTGATTACTTAAGATCGGTTTCACTAATTAAAGTCATACCAATACATAAGTTAGGCCTTGTGAATAGTTTTACCAAGATACATAAACAAGTTTATGAGCGGTTATACTAAACACACATATTGGTAATTCAAAATAGATTTGCAATGAATAACAATACCAAATAAGCCTAGCGATTTCCCTTTCGATTCAAAAAAAGAGTTTATGAACTTACTTCCTTTAAACGAATGTAAAACATTGTTTCCTAGGATGAAATCTTCACTAATACCCATACATAATCACAATAGCATTCATACGATTATGTCGATGTCTTATATACAAAGTTTAATGGTTAAGCAATAAACCTCGTATTGTATTCCTTAATACTATGTCTAACTAGAGTATCATACACAACTTTGCAGTTATGTTTTCAATATGCACGACTTGAAAGATACGTTAGGGAATGAAACAGTTCAAGTCAAATATTACTAGCCTTAAGAGGAAAGATGATGTTGTCATTGTAGCTCCATACTTCTTCACATTCTTCAAGTCTTCATGTAATACTTGTAAGTCTCATATCCTAATACTTTCAAGCTAACCTATACGAAGTTGACTCTAGTATATAATAAAGCGACTCTTTAAATGAGTATTGATTCACTAAAATATGACAACCAAACTTGACATACCAACGCTTGGTGGGTTCAACCGAGCGATGCTCTAACATATTTCTAGGCTGCTTTTTGGGAGTAGAAGACCGGATTATTAGTTGGTTCATGTTCACCTTGACTTATCAAAAGACGGAACAAAAACAGAATAAAGAATAGAAATATCTATAGGAGACAGATTTGTTTATAAGTCTTCGACTTTGGGTCGTAGCAACTTTTAGTTGTGAGTGAGATCATCTAAGGGAATCAAGTGCCCATAATCCGACGTGGTTCTAGAGGCGTAAGGAACGCGACTGTACCTTAATCGGTGTGAGACTTGGTTAGAGATAAACTACATTCCAATCTGAAGTTAACTTGTAGTAGGCTAGTGTCTGTAGCGGCTTAATAAAGTGTGGTGCTCAAAGCTGGACTAGGTCCCGGGGTTTTCTGTATTTGCGGTATCTTTGTTAACAAAATTTCTGGTGTCTGTGTTATTTCTTTTCCATATTACATTTGTTTATATAATTGAAATATCAAAGGTTGTGCATAGTTCAATCAGTTGATAAATCCAACCTTGTTTGTTGGATATAACTTGATTGACACTTGGGCATTGGTCTTTGGTCTTTGGTAGCGTCCAAGTTATTTCTCATATCAATCAGGCTCACAGATTTCTATCTGTTCGATTTGTTGATTGTATTGAGAAATAGAGATAAAGCTCTTTGATATATTTCTTAATTGAGTCTCACTTTTAAGTTTATGCTCTCGGAATTATATTGGAGTTTAGTCCATACAGATTGCCGAACGAATTATTGGGTGTGGTTGTTATATCCCCATTTTTTCAAAGCGTCATGTTTCTAGCATCGAGCGCCCTGTTGAAACCGCCCAGTCAGATCCACCGACTCTGGAAAGCCTGTGTACAAATAAAAAAAACTTTATGAAAGCTCAGAAGAGTATGGGAGAAACTTAAATCTCGATATTAGATAGTTTGAAAACTTTGATTGAGAAGTCAGCAATTCTTGATTCTTCGCGAGGGCAGTTTCGTCCTTACCAGTGCAGAGATCTCGAGTCTTCCAGAAATAATGATAGTGGAGTCCCGTGTACACCAATACCTATTAGTGACCACATCAATTACCATACCAGTTTGAGCTTCAGAATGACAAACAGTCTCCTGAATATTTTACCCTGGCAGATCTTGAGTGGTTGATGAATGCACGAGAAAGAGACAGAGAGAATGTTGATTTGCTACATAGTCACCGTCTTCCTTAACCAGCTGAAATATAACGTGAAAAAGCGTGGGTCTAACAACCACACTCAATATTTCGTTAGGCAATTTGAATGGACTAACTCCAATATAATTCCAAGAGAATCAACTAGACCGTCAGAATAAATCATGGAAAATATATCCGAGAGTTATATCTTTGTTTCTCAATGTAATCAGCAAATCAAACAGATGGAAATCCGCTAACCTGATTATTATGAGAAACAACTTTATCGGTACCAAAGACCAATGTTCAAGTGTCAATCAATTTCAATCAACAACCAAAGGTTGGATTTACCAATTGATTGAACTACGCACAACCTGTGATATTTCAATTATATAAAAAAATATAATGTGGAAAAGAAATAACACAGAAACCAGAAGTTTTGTTATCGAGGAAACCGCAAATGCAGAAAAACCCCGGGACCTAGTCCAGATTTGAACACCACACTGTATTAAGCCGCTACAGACTCTAGACTACTACAAGTTAACTTCAGAATGGAATGTAGTTGAGCCCTAACCAATATCACACTGATTAAGGTACAGTTGCGTTCCTTACGCCTCTAAATCCCAGCAGGACTCTACGCACTTGATTCCCTTAGCTGATCTCACCCACAACTAAGAGTTGCTACGACCCAAAGTCGAAGACTTGATAAACAAATCTGTCTCCCACAGAAAAGTCTATTCTGATAGATAAATCTGTCTCCCACAGAAATACCTAAGAAGTTTTTGTTCCGTCTTTTGATAAATCAAGGTGAACAGGAACCAATTGATAATCCGGTCTTATATTCCCGAAGAACAGCCTAGAAATATCAATCACATACTAACTTAACTATATGGTAGTAGAACAAGTTATTATGGAATAAGAAAGAATAAGACGAAGAGCTTTGTGATTACTTTTTATATCTTGCCGATCGGAGATAAATCTCTAGCAAATCTTAGAGAAGATAGTACCCAATACGATAGAACAAGTAAGATTAGAGCATGCAACTACAGAGAAAATAGTTGGGTCTGGCTTCAGAATCCCAATGAAGTCTTTAAGTCGTTAACTATAATGGTTTTAGGAAAAACCTAGGTTAAAGGAGAATCGACTCTAGTCGCAACTAGTATCACACAGGAAGTGTGGGGATTAGGTTTCCCAGTTGCTAGAGTTCTCCCTTATATAGTCTTCAAATCAGGGTTTGATAACTTTGTGACAAAGCAATCAATATTCACCGTTAGATGAAAAACCTAATTTAAGATTCAAACTAAGTTTCCACCATTAGATGGTCTTAGATTGTTACACACAAATGAAATATACCTTCATTTAGATATGGACAACCGTACATAAACATGTATATTGAGTTGGCTTAATAACAGTTAACCGAAGTTAGCCATATGAACACTTTTGTGTTAACCATGTTCATCTTAGCACTTCTAGATTAAATGATACTCAAATGAATGTAATTGTGTTACTCGTAGAGTTGTTCAATTGTTTCTATTCTCATAGAAGTATACAAGACACAATTGAAGTAAAATCGGATTGATTCAAAAGAATCAGTTCATGAACATTTTAGCCACGGTTTGCAAAGATTGCATTCCTTAATATATAAATGTATTTGTTCATGAGTATGAAATCATACTTAACCGATTTTAGAACTTAACCACATAAGTTTGCAAACGGGTACGCAAACTTAAGTTCCGGACTTGATCCTTTCCGACAGTTCGCAAACGGGTATTCATACTATCATTCAGGACCGAATTCAGGTGAATAAGTTTACAACGGGTACGCAAACTTAGTTCCCGTACTTTGACAGTCAAAACCGTTCGCATACGGGTATGCGTACTTGGTTCCCGGACATGAATCATTCTTACAACAGTTTGCATACGGGTATGCATATATACTATGTTATATCCAGACTATGATTAATTGTTCTAAACTCCCATTTCAATCATTGAAACATTCTTAGAAGACGAAAATAGCTGTCTCACACAAACTATTAGCTTATAAGCAATTTTCAAGTGATCGAATGATCAATACGAAACATCCCGAGCCTACATCAAATGACTGTCTCACACAAATCATGTAAGATGTTACCAGGTGATTTTCACATGATCATCTTTTGAATTTCGTCAAGAATAATGATGAACGTAGTTAAAGCAAAAACTTTTCAACACATATTTCGATAAAGATATAAGCGAGTTAAACTCATCTCGAAATATCAAATGTGTATAATGTAAAGTCTATATAGTTATACGACTTAGTCTCAATAGGAGATAGAATATAATAGACTTCTGAGTGATAGATGAGTTCAAGTCTTCACATACCTTTTGTTGATGAAGTTCCTCCAAGCTCCCCTTAGTAGATCTTCGTCTTCAATCGATGAACGTCGTGAAGTCTAAAGCTCAACTACACATTTTATCCTAATCCGAGACATAGCTATAAGTAGACTAGAAATCAAAACTTATAGTTTTGACAACTAAACTTGAAAAACAAGCTTGAGATAGCAACGCTTGCGAGTTCAACCAAGAATTTCTCTAACAATCTCCCCCTTTGTCAATTTTAGTGACAAAACTATCAATACATGTGGATTACAAAATAAATAAACTTTGTAGCTTCTCATCCAAATGCTTGATTTTCTTGGTTCTTCAACATTCCTTGATTTCTTCGTCACTCTAAGTACTCCAGTGATTTTGAACGTGTTCAACTCAGCATCATAGTTGTTGAAGATCCGTAGCCATAACAATAAGAAAACATATGTTCTCAATTATTGTTATACAGTGTCATAGTATTATTGCACATCATCAAAGTTCAATTGTATCCCAACTTTGAAAATAATACTATGGTGATATGTATCACTCCCCTTTAGTCAATATTTCATCTCACAATGAAAACAACTCCCCCTTACATAATGATCCGTAAACCATATGTATATAGTGTGAACTACCAAATAATTCTCCCCCTTTTTGTCAATATAAATTGGCAAAGGTACGAAAACTAGCGGGATCATAATGAAATTTTCAAAGACATTATTCATGACTAAAAGAGAACATATCAACTTTGTTTCGATGATTTCACATAGTCGAAACTTAGTGTATTCATCATAAACATACAAGATAACTCCTACAATATTCCACAGCCGCACTCCCCACAAAGATTTGGCAATTAAGAACTCTCCCCCATAAAATGTCATTCCCTAAAGAACAACAAGAGAGACCTTACTTTCAACAGAAAAGAAGGATTTCTTTGGACATTAACAAATCACATGAAACATGAATTTGTATCCAGAAAACTCAATTAAATTAACCACAAGAGAACCGTATTGTTTAATTTAATCGAAAATGCTCAACATAAGGAAACTTACGGAGCCATACAGTACTTTCACATAGAAGTGGATCAGGGAAATATCAATACTGCGGAATATTCAAAAGTCCATTCTATCTTTTATCAATATTTGCATAGTGACATAATAGACTTAACTTTTGACATATATGGGACAATCATAGTTCACAGACATAAACACACATATCCCATAACATTATTTGCAATATATGAAACCAATAAAGATTAATACTGCAAAAATCATCTTCCAAATAACTTAGAATTTAAATAAATAAATCTAAAACATTGCAAGATGAAAATCGTTGGCAATAGCTATGTGTAATCACAATAATTGCTATTCCAAACCCTAGTTATCCTTCTGAAACGTAAGAATAAATTCTCATAAGAAGTTTCCTAGACAAAAAAAAAATCGACAAGCTTGAAACAAAAAGACTCCTAAACCGACACAACCGATCAAAAACTGAAATCAAGGAGCAATTCCGGAACCCTCACGAGTCTTGAGTACTTTGAGCTTGTGATTGACATCATCCACTGCTTCTTCAAATAAGATATCCTCATTAAGAAGATCTTTAACATGTGTCTTCATGAGAACAAGGTCAGAGTTAACCTTTTTCAACTCAGTTCTTGACACATCGAGACCCTTCAAAGTATCAACGAGCTGCAATTTTGCTTCCTCAAAGTATTTAAGAAAATCATGAACCACTTCGGCCGAGACCATCTCATCATTCTCTACATCTTGATGAGTATAAGCACAGTAGCATGAGACATTAGAATAATCCTCAGGATTTTGATATTTGATATCATCAACTTCTACCAGGGTTCTTTTCTTTTTCCCTTTGGACTCGAAAACAATACCTTTATCAAGAAAACCTCTTGGAAAATCACAAGTGCGAGAAGGTGAAGACATTCTTGACAAGAATAAAATAACCTAGAGTACGCGTACGTGACTCAATAGGATTGGTATTTAAATTGTTTCTTAGGGAATAACTTTAGGGTTTCTGAAAATTGGTTCGTGACAAGTCCATGTGGATACCCGTACGAAAACCAATATGGTCCCCAAAAAAAACTTAAAAACTGAAAAGTACCTCTTTACAAGGTAAAGAGAACACAGCAAAATTTTGTTGCGTGAAAAAAAAATTTCACAATTTCGGCTCAACAAATTTTTATATTCTCACAGGAGGAAAACTTTAGAGCACAAAAGTAGCACACAACTCAATTTGTAAAAATAGACTTTTCAAAAAATAACAAGAAGAAAATCAAAGTGATTCTTGAAGAAAAATAATACTTAGGCTATAACTTATCGGAAGACAGTAGTTTATCTATGAACGATAAGATAACAGCTCAACTAATCATAAAGTATTTTACCAATAAGTATACCTGATTATTAGCATATCTTACTCAACAGGATTTTTCATGAGAAAGAATTCAACCCTTGTGATTAATTAACACAAGTATGATCTTTATGCTCATCAAATGAATATTGTTCATGGTTAATCCTCTTTTTCCTTCTAATTTTTGGAGGAAACCCTTTTTGATGTGAAAAAGTATCATAAAACTTACTATCATCAAAGTATGAGACGAAGTTTGAATCCTTACTAGAAGAAGTTTGTTTGGAGGATTTTGACAGCCTGTTGATGAGATCCTTGTATCCTTCAATTATCAGATTAAGGTTGTCCTTCATATCTCCGTTGTTTTTTCCAGCAACTTGTACCTTTCTCACATCTTGAACATCATCCTTTACCTTAAGTTGAGAAGGACTTTTCTGAAATCTCCTTGACCGATTTGTATTAATGCTACAATTAGTTCGAACGTCCGATGAGCAGATTGAACTGGCTTTCCTGGAAGAATTCACAGGGTGAGTACTAAAACCAATAGGTTTAGACATACGAATGTCAGTTACACTTTTGAGTATTAAATCTAAGGTTGTTGAAGTCAACCAAAATAATTGTCATTCGACCTCAGTATGTTCTTCCGTTGAACATGTCCTTTTGAATTACAAAAGAGACATACTTTATGATCACCAAAGTGATTAGAGTGTGTAGGATTAGTAACATCGTTAGAAGATTTCTTCCTTCCGTGAGATGTGGTGATTCCTTGATTAGTGGAAGAAGTAACCACATCTTTAGCAAGCGGAAGGGTATGCAGTTTTGCTTCTGAAACAGGTTTAAATAGAGAAACATGATTACAAGTAATCATATTTTCCATTATCGTTGTTGAATCAGAAGCGATTTGTATAGTGGACTCCATAGAGCATCCTTTACATTGAATAGAGAGATTACTCAATAAACATTCTATTTCCAGGGCATCTTCCTTGAGTTTAGCCTCGAGTAAGGTTCGAGATTAACACACTACAACATTTTCCTCACGAAGAACCCTTAATTGGGAATCATGATCTTTCACCATATCAATCATCGTATTGACCTTGTGTTTCAGCCTATTGATTTCCAATGCCTGGATTCTAACAAGTTTTAGAATTACAGCACTCTCTGGACGGCTTCCCTTTCTACTTCAAAGTCAGACTCATCAGTAAGAAAATCAGGGCAACACATATCAATACTTGTCTATTTCGTAGGAACAGAATATTCATCTATATGCGAGATTGATAAGTTTTTCTCTTTAATAGATTTCATAGAAACAGAACTTTTGTCTCTGGTGATGCGTACTACTGTCCATAAAGTCAGATTGCTACAAACACAAACTTATGAGGTCTAAAACGTGTTTGCCTGCTCTGATACCAATTGAAAAAGCGGGGGTCTAACAACCACACCCAATATTTCGTTAGGCAATCTGTATGGACTAACTCCAATATAATTCCAAGAAAATCAACTAGAACGTCAGACTCAATCAAGGAAAATATATCCAAGAGTTATATCTCTGTTTCTCAATGTAATCAGCAAATCAAGCAGATGGAAATCCACGAGCCTGATTATTATGAGAAACTACCAAAGACCAATGTTCAAGTATCAATCAATTTTAGTCAACAACCAAAGGTTGGATTTACCAATTGATTGAACTACGCACAACCTGTGATATTTCAATTATATAAAAAAATATAATGCGGAAAAGAAATAACACGGACACCAGAAGTTTTGTTAACGAGGAAACCGCAAATGCATAAAAACCTCGGGACCTAGTCCAGATTTGAACACAGCCACTACAGACTCTAGCCTACTACAAGTTAACTTCGGACTGGAATGTAGTTGAGCCCTAACCAATCTCACACTGATTAAGGTACAGTCGCGTTCCTTACGCCTCTAAATCCCAGCAGGACTCTACGCACTTGATTCTCTTAGCTGATCTCACCCACAACTAAGAGTTGTTACGACCCAAAGTCGAAGACTTATAAACAAATCTATCTCCAACAGATAAATCTATTCTGATAGATAAATCTGTCTCCCACAGAAATACCTACGAAGTTTTTGTTCCGTCTTTTAATAAATCAAGGTGAACATTAACCAATTGATAATCCGGTCTTATATTCCCGAAGAACAGCCTAGAAATATCAATCACCTGACAATAACTTAACTATATGGTAGTAGAACAAGTTATTGTGGAATCACAAAGAATGAAACAAAGAGCTTTGTGATTGCTTTTTATATCTTACCTACCGGAGATAAATCTCGAGCAAATCTTAGAGAAGATAGTACTCAATACGATAGAACAAGTAATATCATAACACGCAACTACAGAGAAAATAGTTGGGTCTGGCTTCAGAATCCCAATGAAGTCTTTAAGTCGTTAACCTATAATGGTTTTAGGAAAAATCTAGGTTAAAGGAGAATCGACTCTAGTCGCAAATAGTATCACACAGGAGGTGTGGGTATTAGGCTTCCCAGTTGCTAGAGTTTTCCCTTATATAGTCTTCAAATCAGGGTTTGATAACTTTGTGACAAAGAAATCAATATTCACCGTTAGATGAAAAACCTGATTTAAGATATAAACTAAGTTTCCACCATTAGATGGTCTTAGCTTGTTACACACAAATGAAATATACCTTCATTTAGATATGAACAACCGTACCTAAACGTGTATATTGAGTTGGCTCAATAACAGTTAACCGAAGTTAGCCATAAGAAAACTTTTGTGTTAACCATGTTCATCTTAACACTTCTATATAAAATGATACTCAAATGAATCTAATTGTGTTACTCATAGAGTTGTTCAATTATTTATATTCTCATAGAAGTATACAAGACACAATTGAAGCAAAATCGGATTGATTCAAAAGAATCAGTTCATGAACATTTTAGACACAGTTAGCAAAGATTGCATTCCTTAATATATAAATGTATTTGTTCATGAGTATGAAATCATACTTAACCGATTTTATAACTTAACCACATAAGTTTGCAAACGGGTACGCAAACTTAAGTTTCGGACTTGATCCTTTCCGACAGTTCGCAAACGGGTATGCATACTGTCATTCCGGACCGAATTCAGATGAATAAGTTTGCAAACGGGTACGCAAACTTAGTTTCCGTACTTTGACAGTCAAAACCGAACGCATACGGGTATGCGTACTTGGTTCCCGGACCTGAATCATTCTTACAACAGTTTGCATACGGGTATGCAAACTGTGCTGTATCCAGACAATGATTAATTGTTCTAAACTCCCATTTCAATCATTGAAATATTCTTAGAAGACGACAATAGCTGTCTCACACAAACTATTAGCTTATAAGCAATTTTTAAGTGATCGAATGATCAATACGAAACATTCCGAGCCAATATCAACTGACTGTCTCACACAAATCATGTAAGATGTTACCAGGTGATTTTCACATGATCATCTTTTGACTTTCGTCAAGAATAATGATGAATGTAGTTAAATCAAAAAGCTTTCCAACATATATTTCGAGAAAGATCTAAGCGAGTTAAACTCAGCTCGAAATATCAAATGTGTATAATGTAGATTCTATATAGCTACACGACTTTGTCTAAATAGGAGATAGAATAGAATAAACTTCTGAGTGATAGATGAGTTCAAGTCTCCACATACCTTTTGTTGATGAAGTTCCTCTAAGCTCCCCTTAGTAGATCTTCATCTTCAATCGATGAACAACGTGAAGTTTAAAGCTCAACTACACATTCTATCCTAATCCGAGACATAGCTATAAGTATACTAGAAATCAAGACTTATAGTTTTGACAACTAAACTTGACAAACAAGCTTGAGATAGCAACGCTTGCGATTTCAACCGAGCAGTGCTTTAACACTACGTATCTTTCTTCCCGGGGGATATACATCTCCGTTATTAACACTATACAATGGAGTTGGAAATACTCGTGAGCATGTTTCTCGATTTCTCGAAGCGCTGGGAGAACACGAGATAAATCATGTCGAGTGGATAAATGAATATTCTAAGTCTCTAACTGGAAGAGCTTATACGTGGTACAACAATTTAGCACATGATAGTGTTGCTAACTTGAATCAGATGGTGGATATCTTTTATAAGAAGTACTTTTTCGTCTCTGAACATACTACCATGTCTGATTTAGGAAGGATAGTTCAGAGAAATAATGAGCATCCTAATAATTTTGTGTTAAGATTTATATCTCAGGCTTTGGATTGGCATGACCCGAATGCAACAGAATCTCATCTTGTGGAAATATGTATCAACATCTTGTTTCCTGTGTATCGATCCCTCCTCGAGAAACTCAGTTTGCAGACCTTTTCGAAAATCCGTCATGAAGCGATCTGCTTCGTCAGCACCTGCATTATTAGAGAAACCAAGGATGATCAAAATGGAGGAAGAGCATCGAGTCGATCCTAAGAGGGGAAAACATTCGTCCGAAAAACGTTTCGATTTGCATCACTCGACTGCTGTCACTGAAGTAGGAAAGAGGAAGGGTAAACCATGATTCCCAACCTTCGCAGCGCCCATCTTATGATCACAGCAACGTCAAGGGTCCTCATGATTTTCCATGCAAGTATGAGGAAGTGCTAGAGTTGTCGGATGCGTGGATCCGGGATGAAAAAATCAAACTTCCCTCTGTACAAAAAGAGCCAACGGCTGAAGCTATAGCTAATCCAAATTATTGTCACTTTCATAGATTTATCGGTCATCCAACCAGGGAGTGCAAAGCCTTGAAATAGATTTTCAAAGAGAAGATTGAAGTCGTAAAGCTTATACTGGATAACATAGAGGGTGTGCACAAGAATCCTCTACCTCAGCACCAAATTAGAAATATATCTACTGATGAGAAACCAGTTGAAGAAGTAGCGGCCTCAATAATACATGGTTTATGCGAACTCCTCCATTTCTCCAAGAAACAACGAAAATAAGTTTTCGATGTTGTGAACCGTATTTCACTGGGGACCCTTGCTCCACCACCGGAAGATGTTCAAGTTTTGTTTGCAATGACAGCTGCTGTGCAAGAAATTACTTTTACGTCCAAGTACATGATGATGGAGGAAGGTCACAACAGTGCTCTATACGTCCCGACATTTCTCGGAGGAAAATAATTCAAATGCGCTCTGGTAGATACTGGAGCCTCGGTTAACATCGTCCCTTTACAAATATTGCAAGAGGTTGTAATCCCTCGGAATTTTATTGATCCTCGCTCAACTGTGATCAGTGATTTTGAGGGGAATACTAGTAATTACGTATGGGCATGTTGTACTCGATCTCCAAGTTGGGCCGATCCAGGCCAAGGTGAAATTTCATGTTATCGAAAAAAACTTCGGGTTGCCACATGATTCTAGGATGTATCTGGCTTCATGAAAACCAGGTGATACCCTCGAATTATCATCAATGCATCAAGGCAGTTCACGAAGGGGAAATTGTTCGGATTGCAGCATCACCTTCGCCTTACGTTCTGGCTAGTGAGTTAATTATCCCTAGTAGTATTCCAGACTCTCCTAGTCGAATTTATAGCACTCCTCTCCCTACATGGGCATCTATTTAAGAAACCGATCGTCTTCTATCCACAACGCCTCTCAAGGAAAGTTTTAAGAGCCAGAAGAAAGTGGTTTCGTTCAAGAGGATCAATGTCCCAACTACTGAAACTTCGAGTCATCCGATTCACAAAAAAGGCAACAGTTTCACACAAAAGTATGACCCTAAGGGAAGGATTCTTTATTTACGTCTACTAAAAGCAATCGGACGTGGTCAAGCTGGTAAACTCGGAAGATGAGGCTTAGTAAACTCCGTGGATGAAGAAAACGTCCCTACTGGGGACTGAACAGAATTTGGGCTTGGGAACGAGTCTACAAACTATCTAGTAGGACATGCTTTGTTAGATCTTTTGATTCAGTATCCAAGTTAGTGGTTGGTTAGATTTCCTTTCGAAATGTATTTCTTTCGATCAATAAATTGTGTGCCAAACTCTGCGCACTCAAAATTTTAGAAAATCTTATATCCAAAATTCAAAACCTAAAAAAAATAACAATAAGGAAAGAAAACCACTACTAGAAAACATGTCTCTCAAGATCACTCAAAATCCATCCTGGTGAAGAGGACCAAGTTCAGTTGCACACGACCAATACATGATTTTTTTTTTGTTGTAGAGCTAAAATTGATCAAAAATATAGTACTGAAAATTCCATGAATTGGGATAACATATAAAAGATGGATATTCCTCCAGTTATTCAGATATTCTTATCGAAATGTGCTCATAGTATTCTTCCCACCAATGCTAAAACTATTAGCATCTTCCACTATATTGATCTCATTTGCAATGTGTGAAATGGTGGGGAGGAAACTATGACACATCTGTTTATGAACTTTCCAACATCCACTTTTTTGACAAAATCTATATGGTCGCAACCATGGGGAATGTGGCAATAGCATTAACTTTTTGGAATGGCTTAGTTCTTGATTTGACTCAAACAACGGTAATCACTTTGGCAAAAGTACCCATGCCACTGCTTGCTGGTTTATTTGGGAAACTAGGTGTGATTATATCTTTAATCACACTGAACCAAATGCCAAGCAGACAGTTCAGAATATTAAGCGGCATATATGCTCTCTTGACATAGTGCATAACCTGCAGAATCATATATGGAATAATGTTTTATACACTACTGAGGATAATGTTGATCTCCTAAATCCTTCTCCCCCATCTATAAGAGAGGCATATGGGACACTTGCACTCTGTAAGATCCTGTTTCTTAGATTTACTACACTGCTCTAACTGCTTATGACTTTGCAGGAATCAACATTGAGATTAGAGAATATCCATGATACAATGAAGAATGGGAAACCACATGAGGAGCAGATCTAGCCTTTGAATGGGTCAAAGATATGCAATGCACTAATGTGGAAATCCATGCCGAGAACATGGAGACTCTCGTTTGTTTTACTATGGTGTATCAGAATGCGGTTCAAAGAGATTTTATCTGAGCTATCATGAAAAAAGTAGAAGAGATCACAAAAAAGAGATGCCCATTATCACTTTTGTACTCACTAATTTAAAAACTATTCATATGTTAAAAGATTTGGAGACATTTGAGCTAGCTCCTCATTATTAACAGAATATGCTAGGCATAGAGTAACACTATTCCAAAAATATGCTAAAGCACGTACAGTTCATCTGTCTGTCCTCCAAGGAGTCCAAGCTTTCTGTCCTCTGCAGACATGTACTATAAAATCCTTTCACCTAATGTAAGTACTTGACCGTTCTCAAAAAATCATAAGCACACTTTGCCTCGTCTCAGACGATACTAAACCGTAGCTAGGCCGGACTGTATCAGAGTGTATTTCTCAAGCAATATTTCTGGTCGTACCTGTATCGGAGCATATTTGTGATACACACAGTACGCGGCCAACACACCACCCCTTGGCCCTCCTAGGCCTACAGTCATAGTGTCATGTCATTTCATTCAGAGTGTGGATCCTGGCTCCTTAATAATTTCAAAAGACAAGCAATTCACATATCACCTAGACAATCAAAATTCGAGATCAACAAAATGAATCACATAGTGTCTAATAATAAAACAACAGATTATCTTAACCAAAGCCAAAAAAATATTTGAGTAGTAGAGAGAAGGCCACGTCAATGAGATGATCCTGCATGAACCATACGAAACCTCTCAGATAACTCCAAAAACCTACAAAAGTTACTCCATTACTTTGGAGTCAATGATGAGTGTGAAATGAGTGTAAGAGAAAGAGGGAGGGGATGGTTTGTTAACAAGATTCTTTCTTCCCCATCCTTTCTTCCCATTGGATGTTTGTGAAACACAAAAAATTATTAGAGAAAAAGATTGAGAAAGAAAGAAAGAAAACGAAACTTCATAATTTACCACCAAAATGGTGGTCCAATCCTTCTTCTTGTATTGACCTGAACCCTCTCTCAATCACTCCTATATTCTTATCTCACTCTCCCTTTCTTCTCACTACTCAAATTACACAACTTGAGCAATCACCATAATCATCCCTTCATACTAAACACTGAGGTAGTAGTTTTACTAATGGAAAGTGCAGTGAAAGGAGAATGGAGCAGAGAAGAAGAGAAAGCATTTGAAAATGCAATTGCGAAGACGCACAATACAATGGATGAACAGCAGTATTGGGAAAAGATAAGCTCGATGGTGCAAAGTAAAAGTATGGAAGAATTGAAGCAGCACTATGGAGTACTGGTCCAAGATATTAATGCAATTGAGGCTGGGTTAGTATCACTTCCTCGATATCTAGGCGAGGAAGAAGAGACTAACATGGATAAACAAACTTCATCGGCATCTGACAGAAAAAAATTAAGTAGTACTTCTGGTTTTAATACCAGTAGCAGTTATTTTCCAGTTGGAATGATTGGTAACAATGACTTAGGAGGAAAACAACAAGGGTTGGTAAGGAGTGGAAGTGGATCCAAATCAAATCAACTAGAGAAGCGTAAAGGAATTCCATGGACTGAAGAAGAGCACAGGTTGGTTGTGTTCGATATCGTGTTACTCTACTTAGATTGGCTAAGAAAAATGATACTAGTAGTCTCAATTTACTTATATCAAAAAGCCTTTAATTAGAATTGATAACTGCTGAAAAAAAATTCTACTACAGTTGAGCAACAGTTTAGATTTCCCTTCTCCAGATTTCCATTATATTACTGTACACTGAGCGTCTGCTGTTCTGATAGGTTATTCCTGCTGGGGCTAGACAAGTGTGGGAAAGGTGATTGGAGAAGTATATCGAGAAACTTTGTAATATCAAGGACTCCAACACAAGTGGCTAGTCATGCACAGAAATATTTCATTCGATTGAACTCGATGAATAGAGATAGGAGAAGAACGAGCATACATGACATCACAAACCTGAACAACGGTGTCGCGGCGACACCCCAAGGTCCCATTACAGGAGAACAAACTAACACAACCACATCATCAACGCCAAACAGTTACATTGGTCCATCTTTTAAGCATCACCGATCATCACATTCACCTGCAATGCCTGCTTTGGCAATGCAGAGAATGGCTGCCGCACCAGGCCAAATAATCTCAGCTATTGGCACTCCAGTTGCCATACCTCCTCCAGGGCATCATTATCCACCACCATATACCCATATGGCTTATCCGGTGGTGCCTGCAGCAATGCATCAGTAGGAGCTCCTCTGATCCTCGATGTTTTCACTTAAAGAAGGAGATTTGTTTATATAATATAAGGGAATTTGATCTATCAGAGAATGTAACTTATAAAACTGATTCTACATCAGATACCTTTCGGTTATAGTTCTATTAGGAATCTCTACTTTTCTTGTCCTAGTAATATTATATTGAAATGTCATGCTAAGAGGTTTTAGCTGTTCTATTTTGGTGAATATTTCTAGTGGGAAGACTGAAGACTAACAAGCAAGAATAAAGGCAGTACGCAGATCTACTTAAGGGGTATTATCTTGATCTGAAATTAATAGAACTACACTGAAGATCCTTGCAGGTTATGCCACTGTTGCACTACCATGCGAGCAAAAACACATGAGAAAAGCATAGCGAGGAATTCATACCATCCCCAGCTGATGGCAGGTCTAAATAAATGCATCTCTAGAAAATCTCAAGCTACAGATCAAATCGAACATAAAGCACCTACCGTTATAGCTGGGAAATAGACAACACAAAATGAAACTGCACCATTACAACAGACTGACATTACCTCAATACAATCAGGGAACGCATTAAAGTTTCCATCAGCACAAAATAAACTGGTAACTGCTGGCCCACTTTCACAGACCAATTCTGCTTGATATCATTTATAAGGAGTTCTGGCATGGTTCTGTAACACATTAAATTTCGTTGACAAAACCAAGAACACTAAATAAAATTGAAATGCATATATTCCCGAAGCTGGTCATAGACTACCTAATCCATTACATGGTATTCTAACAAAAAATGACATCTGAAACTGAGAAGAACCGAATGGAATTCGTTCTAACATCTCAAAGGAAAAAAACTATAACCAGCTTCATCTTGTACAAAAAACAGATATGAGATAAGTATGCACATATTATCACAAAAAAGAGGGACTAAAGAGAGAAAGATCTGGGTGGTTGTTTTGTCCGTCTCTTCACTTTAAACTTTGGTTGACGTAATAGATTATAGAAAAACTTCTTTCGACCCCATTTCCACCATAATGGAACAAGTAACCTTCTTTTCTTTTTGGCTTCCCTCTCTGCAAAAACAGAATCAAAAAATCAAGTAAGAATCGGGGATTTAGCAGTAAGGAGTCTAAGGACCACATTCCAGTTGATAATAATAAACAAGCTGGAGATTTGGCGTAAGAGAAGCAGCAAATCTAGGCCAAAATTTAATAATAGAAGACGCACACTCACTTCCGTTTTGAAGAGGATATGGTTGACATTGCGACTGAATTCTTGTGAGAGTGGAGCCCAATGTAGACCAGAATTTCTTTTGAATTTCTAAGACTTCTAGAACAGTTTGCACACCAGCTTTACTGGGCTCGACATCCACGTCATAGACAGGACTTTCACCAAGCAGTACCTTTAGGAAAGGACACGAGTTACTGTAAATTCAATAATAGAGGAAGAGGGGGTTCAGTTTAAGCTTAAGATTCACCTTTATAACTGCTTTAGCTGAACTAGATATAGACCGCAGATTATAGCTGCAAAAGAATTAAGAAATATCAGTATATACTTGTCAACAATTATTTCTTTCATTCCATTAAACAAAACCTTAAGAAACAACCCACCCTCCCTCGAGAATAACAAGCAGTTTTCCACCAGATAAAGACGTTAACATATGAGTCATCTGCTCATAGCCAGCAGGAGTTACCTAATGATAACAAATAGATCGTTAAATAATCAGATCGGTGGGACCATTACCAGCTTATGGAATGACAGACGGAAAACAAATTAAATGTCAACTTGTGAAAGTGGACTCCTTGAGTTAACATAATCAGATTGGTGGGTCTCTTACTAGATGACATCAGCAATTAAAAATAACGAAGCAACAGATACTATTTTGCCTCACCAAAAACTAAACATTTGATATCATGGAGGCAACCAGTGACCAATCTCTTATACTTACTTGTCCAACGAGGATGTAAACTTGGATGAGCTCATACCGGCCTAACTAATTGGAATGCAAGATACTAGAAACAAGATAAAGGAACTATTAGAGCAATAGCTTGAGTTCTTACATCACAACAGCCAAGGGGGTCACCCCTTGCAGCATCAAATCCTGCTGATATTATTGTCAAATCAGGGGAATATTCTAAAGCTGCAATAAGGAACCTATCAGCAATCAGCAATACGGAAAAATAGTGTGCATCAAAATGTAACTGACTCTATTCACTATATTACTATATGCGAATGTGGACTACTGAAATGCTTGCTGATGACACATTACAACTAAAGGCAAACAATATATATATGTCACATTACCTATAGGAAGAACAATATTCTTAAATGCAAAAATGTAATCACAGTCCCCAACACCACCACACTTCCAAGGAATATTTACACAATATCCTTCAGCTCCATTAACACCAACCTGCATAAAACATATATTAAACAAGTTTATACAATACCTAACAAGAAACTAAAAAGATTTGATACAAATAGACATTGGTGTAATAGAATAGAGACAGCAGCTACCAAGTACCTCATCAGCCGCTCCAGTACCAGGATAGAACTTTCCTCCCTCATGTCTATGCAAGGATATATACAACACCTACAGAATGCAGTTAGTTAAGGAAGTAAGCACCATTTAGTGTAGAAGACTCCTGCAAGTATAATCAGGAGAATCCTGAGTTCTACCAGATAACTAAATAATCCATGGAATAGTATCTTTCATCAGTCCAGGTAATTTAGAAGCTTATCCACAAAAGAGAGGTTTAGTTGGGACTCTTAATTGGTAATCATTGTGCCTACCGATTTGCAACCATCGAATATTTCCTGTGTGCCGTTTCCATGATGAACATCCTGCATCCAAAATGAAGGGAAGGCATATTAGTTTAATGTATTTATGTAAGACAGAAACTTCAATGGCATTATGAGAAGTTGATATTACCCAATCAAGAATTAGCACTTTCTTAGCACCTGCGCGTTGAGCAGCAACTGCAGCAACTGCTGCATTATTGTAGAGGCAGAACCCCATGGCGTCTTTCACACCTGCATGATGCCCAGGAGGTCTCACCTGATGTGAAGAAAACAAACCAAATTAAGACAACAAAAACTACAAAAATAGGAGATTCTCATTCCTCTAATGTACTAACACATAAAAGCCCCAACACAGGTTTGGAAATACCCTACCAGAGCAAATCCGTTCTTGGCATGCCCAGCCATAATAGATGTAGAAAGATCTGCGCATAACCCAGCCGCAAGTCTAGCAGCACATGCTGAATGCTCATTAGCATATGTATCTGGAGTGAAATAACTGCCAATTAATGTGCAAGCAAACAAAGTCAGCATTGCCATGGAGGGTTTTATGCGTTTAGATAGATGAAAGAATAAAAAATGGAAGTGTTTCAGTGTTGAATCAAATGTACCTAGTTACCATGCAGTCAGTAAAATCGACAGCACCAATATGCTCAGCAGTGTGGACCTGAGACCCCAGAACGAGATCAAAATAAACTCTGGGTTATCATCGTGAATGGGTCTATGCACATCAAAGAAAATAAGGTAATGGCACAGCTTGTATGCGCATTCACCAAGAACTTGAATAACATTCAAAATATCAGAACCAACTTAACTACATAAATACATGATATGATTAACTGTGGATAGCCCTAATTAATCCCATGTCAGTTTCGAGCTAATGAGCATTAAATTGCTTGCAGACAAATAAACTTGATGTACCGATATACATAATCAACCCATTTTGCGTTGTCAAATTGAAGAATTGATGGAAACCTACCATCTGGAGCTCTTCCGCAGTAATCTCTCGAGCAGGAATAGGAAAACATTTTCCAGGAAAAATACCTGCAAGAATAGTTCGCAATTTGTTGTTCTTAAGATGAAATAAAAGGTACATCCTGAGTAAAAGAGAAACCTTCAGATCATCCAATAACAAGATAAAAACAACCTACCAGCGGCAGCTAGGGTGGCAGCTATCGCCCGAAGACGATCAGGTCTTTCAGGATGTGGATGCGCCTTAAGCTCAACCTGTTCCACGCACGACGACAAGCATTAGGAGCGGAGATAATTCAGAGTACTATATCGAAGCTAATATTTGCTAAGGCAACATAAAATACTTAATCCTTTATTCTCTCGTAAAGGAAGTGTCTTGATAAAAATAGTTGCAAAAGTAATATAAAGATAGAACAAGGGGATCAGTTGGGAAGGGTGGAAAGTCAAACGAATAGTTTGAACAGCAGTGACATGAATGAATGGCTGCAGCAAACTCAAATATAAGGGAATAAATCATTGTCACACTGATACAGTAGTAACAATACTGAATTCCTATCAGCAAAAGTTGTACTGACAGAAACATAAAAGCATGGCAGTAACAGGTTATTATGCATCACAACTAGCCTAAACAATCACAAGGGCCGACCAAGAGACCACAAAAATTGCACTAATGTAGTAATACCTCAGAATGAAGCAGCATTCGCTCATCAAAACCAACCAAGGTGCGAATTTCCAAACTTGATTTCTGTATGGAACAATCTACGTAATTAAAAGGTAAAGTTAGACACTCAAGACTTTTCATAGGGTGGACAACATAATATCTAGTATATGCTGAAACTAGACACTACAAAATTAGAACAGGAGAAACACATATGGCTCCAGGTATAATAGAACATGTAAAAGAAACACATGTTTAACCACCTTCTGACTTGACTTTGATATGAGCAGCTTCTTGGGCACGCGAAGAAGAGAGGGAGCTAAGGACATCAGAGTCAGTATGCTCCCCACAGACCTGTATGGAGCAAAAAAAAAAAAAAACTTTCAGTAATAAAGAAGAACAGAAAAGAGATTAATCATATATCCACAAAAACTTTCAGTGATACTGGTTTCGAAAAAAGGCCAAAAGCATGAGCTCGGTGTGCTTGAGAGAGAGATTCTGCTCCATATGAAGGTTTCTAGTTGTAGAGCTGAAGGGATATATACACCTTATACTTAAATTTGTTGCTTTATTTTCTTCCATTGTTTAATGAAGGAAAGTACATACACATATTTGGATTCCTTATTGCCTTATGAGATTAGACTAGGGAGAGAAACTTTTTAGATTCTTTTCACAATATTTTTAAGATCTTTGAATATTTGGTTGAAAGCTTATAGTTTAGACTGTCATGAGACCTCTATCAAATTGATAGAGGAATCAGAAGGTAATGGGGTCATACAGTAAAGGGTGTTGGTATTAACAAGGATTATTAATATGGTGCCTAGGCTGCTTTACCCTCAAAATAGTAGGATGTGGGGAATCATATTATTTGCATTTTGTTATCATCATTACTATTGTTTGATGTGTTATTTATCATTTTATGCATAACATCGTTAAAATGATCTAATAATATTATTTCTTTATCTATTCTCCCTAGCCTCTATTCTTACATGCTCTGTCATCTATATTTTGAAAGATCCAAGACAATATAGTGAGTATGTCAACACCCAGAAATTGCATGATACGGTGGAATATAAAGAAACCATGGTCATGGAGTAAACATATGGTGGATACAAAATAGTACCTCACAATAAAAAACATCAAACCAGTTCACCATTGTACAATTAGGGCAAAACCACTTTTCGCTGGCTACATTATTCTGAAAGGGCGCCCAATCACTATCATCATCTTCATCAGTAAAATCCATATTTAGGTTATACATATCCTGAAACGTCATATCCCTATCTCGCTGTCGCTTCCGCTTTTCCTGCAGTGAAGTACATGGAGAGTGTCATTCAGGTCTTTGTCAACTAGACCAGTATGGGTATAACCCCTAGTTCATAAATAAGTATAAGCAACATACGGTATAATGTTCAACGACCCCATTAGACTCCTCTGCTGTATCTGTGCCGGATATCCCTGGTGACTTCTCTTCCCAACCGTTCTCATCATGACAAAGAGTAGCACCATTTCCTTCAGGCAGCAAGTTTCCATTTGTTTCATTTACATGATCAGTGTCATTATGGGGATGGACTTGGCCATTTTCACAATGATTGTGGTTGTTTTCGTCTGCTCCACCCTTTTGGCAACTCAGGTGCAACATTTCACAATCCATGTGTCTCTCCTCAAAATCATTCCTCTGAGAAGATTCAATCATTAGAAGTGCCCTGAAAGATATCACAAGGAGACCCCAAATCAGTATCTCAGGATGATAGTTGCAAAAACTCGGACAGCACATATAAAGTAGACACTAATTATACCAAATCATAAGCAGCTTAGAAATTATAAACAATTGGTGTCATTTTCATCCAAGTTACAAAATTTTCCTTAAAAGGGTCAAATTAGCAAAACCCACCAAATGGCAATTACAAGAAAGTAAATAAGTTGGGGCATTCCTTGAGGGTCTAAACCACAGTTAATAGAGACCAGACAATTGTGCACCCTAACGCCGGCGCACTGCAGATGTCAAAACAAAACATGTTCAATGTCGCATAAAACACTATCCATTCATAGCCACATATACCAACACCGCGAATTACCCTAGCTTCTTAGCAGCAGCTAAAATCTGGGTTCAGCTGAACATTACTTTATTTTCATGGATCTGACAACATGACTTCAGCTGCGAAAATATAAATCAGCAGCCAAAATCTAAGAAAACTAGTGAGTTAAAACCCGGACGATTTATGTGATAATTTGCAGGAATAATAATGGAAGTGGCTAAAACACAAAAAAATTCATGAGATTCGAGTGCTAATTTAACTGAAATAACAGAAAATTTGTAAGAAAATAAAACGTTAGAGAGATTTGAAGAGCAAACCTCTTAGGGTTTTGGAGGGACGAAAACTACTAAACTTAGAGCGAGAGCGAGAGAAAAGAGACTAGGCCTTCGCTTTGAGAGGAGAAAAGAAAGTAAGATCGGGTGGGAGAGTTGGGAAACCCTATGGACTTGTTAGACTAGAAACGTTGGTAGCGGAAAGAGAGAGAGTAAAATTTGTTAGAGTGTGTGTTTATAGGTTGGGTATATGAGGTGTTTGTATTACTAGATCTTGCCACGTTTTATGTTTTCTGCTGGATTCAGAGGATGTGCTATGTGTTTAGGCCCTGTGTAAGGCTCCTTCCGACCAAAGTTGGGTTCGTTTGGTCGTAGACTTTACAAATTCATGGGGGTTTTTGTTTCTTTTCTTTTTTTTTTCTACCTGTTGAGAAGTCATGTACTCCTATAAGGTGTTTGGATGTATATGGAGAAGTAGTTTTCTAATTTCTAAAAGTTACAAAATAAGAATTTACCGGTTGAGAAGTCATATACTCCCATAATGTGTTTGGATGTATACGTAAAAGTTGTTTTTAGAAGTTACAAAATAACAAATCAGTTTGGCGATATTATTTTGAAATAATTTCTAGAAGTAAAATAGCTTTACTTCTGACTTCTGAAACGGACTTCCACTTCTAAAAAAAACAGAAGCACTTCTACTTCTGGTATCCAAATAGGCTATATATAGTCCTAGCCAAGCCTTAAAAAGACAATCTTTGACGCAATCATTTGTTCGAGAATTACATAACTAAAACCTATTACAACCCATAAGTAAAGTTGTTCATTAGTGAAGTCTATTACAAACTCTAATATACCAAAATCCATAACTAATAATTAGATAACATAACCGATAAAGTCTTTTACCAAGTTCAAACAAACACTCATTCACGATGACAACTTAGAGAAATCATTTTACTACTTCAACGACCATGGACTTCACGACTAACATCTGCATCGGATTCAGTATCTTTGTCCCTTTTACTAGCGGCTTCGCCCGTTCTTTTGCCTTTTTTATGGAGTCCTCTTGATAACCTTCATCTTACTTACATCATGATCATTGATTGATAGTATTGACTCCCACCGGTTATGAAGGGCTATGTTGTCTTATGACGTCATCGTCTCACCAGAGTCAATTTTGCACCTCATTTTTTAGGAGATTTTTCTACCTGCATTAACTTATTTTCATTTAAGACAAAAAATAAGTTATATACTTTTATATTATGTAACGACATATCTTACCATAATCTCTAACACACTTCTTTGAGTTTTTGACAATTACAAACTTTTGTTTCTTTTGCATTTACTTGGGCTTGGCAGCATGACTTTGTCTATTTATTACTGAACGATAAGAATCCCATTGAAACCATTCCATGTGTCCTTCACCATGCTCGATTCGGTAATTCTCCAAAAGAAAACTCATTCTTCATGACGATACTTTGCCATATCATTTCAGTGACCAACCATTGGTGTTGGATCAAAATTGGGATGATCTGTTTGATCATGAACATCACATTAAGACAGAAAAAAGTATTGCCTTTAAAGTCGTAAAAAAACACTAGTAATCCTGAAAAGGGTAAAAAGTGTTTGTGTGGCGAAGAAATGTCGTGAGGAGACAACGAAGATTCTGAACAAGATTTTGACACTTATTTGTCTCTCATCACACAACAGTTTAGAGATCTTCTAAGGAAGAAAAATATATGATTCTCTAAAGAACCTTCATCTTCATCCAATCGCCATCACAATCATGTCCCTCCTAAAAACAAGAACACTCAAGATAGTGATGATGTAGATATGCCTCAGTGCTACAAGTGTAAAGGTTTTGGTCACCTAGCCGATGAATGTCATAATCTAATAAAATACACTGGTAGTAAGGCTCTTGCAGCAACTTTTGATGAAGCCTCTGATTGCTATGATTCAGAAGAGGGGGAAGCTGTTACATAATTCTCTGGATGATATGATGGACACAACAACCATTCATGGAAACTTTGTTTTTTATATTTCAGGATCATCAGAAGTGTCTTTGCTTGCAGAAATTAGTGACATAATTCCTGCAGTAAAGCTAACACATCTAATTCATATGTTCATTTTTTGTACCTTGAAAGGACATGATTTGAAACACTGTTTCAAATTAAAAAAAGAAAGTGAGATTTGTCAACAAATTGCAAAGGGGAGTTGTTAGACTAACAAATATGTTTCAACTCTTCCAAGAGTCAAATTAGTAAGGTTAAACCTTTTTCTTCAAGCTTGATAAACCTAAACAAAAGAGAATTTGTAAAGAGTTGAAAAGAACAATATCCAAAACTTCCAAAAACTCGAGAAATTGATAAATCCATGCAGTTATTTAGTGGTGAGCCCAATACTGCTCACCTCAACACAACCTAATTATGTTGAAAAGTGCATCATCATATCATGTGCTCATTAAGAGATAAGGAATATGCACAAAAGAGGCTTATTCAAAATGTGATTTATTTATATCTTAACTATTACATAAATCATTTCATTCTCTTTTTGGAGTTTCTTTGAGTGATTTGGAAGGGCTCTAGTATCTTATGACAATTTTTTTTGTCAATTATAGCCGACTTTAACATAAAAGGAGATATAATTTACATCTCTTATTCATGTTTAGTCATTCCTCCATAAAGATAAATCCATGCCAATAGATTACGTGTCATACTTGTGTGAATGGTGTCTTGATTATAAAATCCCAAATTGTTTGTCAAAATTATCTCTAAATACCTTTTAAAAGAGTCAATTATTCGAACTCAGGGTAGTACCACATCATTCTATGAGTCCAAAATGAATCAATTTGGGTATCAACGTATTGTATGTTCGTTATAGATAATCTCCCTATCTATCTGATTCCTATGCAAGAAACGAGAACAAGATCCACAAGAATCTCTAAATAACAAGATAAGATAGTTATATGGGCTTAGATGATTATCTATTCATATTGTTGATGTTGATGCACAATTTTAAAATTTCAGGAAGAGTACAATCCACACAACCCTGCTGACACACCACGTTTCCTCCCTTTTACGAAATCAAACTAATCTAATGAAAGCTTATAATTCCAGTAATTGAAAATCAAATTTAGGAAAAGAAAAAAATTTAAACCATGAGAAAATCTAGCATGAATAATATATCTTTTGTTTTTCTTTTGACCGAATATATATAAAAGAAACGACGGTGTTTCAATTTTTATAAATTCTTGAAAAAAACAAGACATATACACCAAATCTTCATACTCAAAATATATTCTTTTATTTTGATTAAAATGGAAAAAATATGAAACAAACCTTTTTTTCTTGACCGTGCAAATAAGAAGATCCTGTGCTAATCTAGCTCTAGATACCAATTGTTACGTGCTTATGTAACGGATGAGTTTTCTTCGAGGAAAAATCCCAAAACCTTCAGTGATCACGTTAGAGTGCAATCAAACTCTTTTTCGAGAATCTTTCTAATAAACATATTCATTCCATAATCAAGAAAAGATACATAATTCCCTTTTATAGGGTTCTTACATAATAGGTTACTCTAAATATAATTACTAATCCCATATAACCGTAAATAACATTCATACATATAGCATCATATACATAACATTCAAGGGAAAATGCCTAAGTTTCGGTATCGTTAGAGGGGCACCGGACTTCCAGTATCATTCAAGGGACACTAAACCTCCTTATTAGAAGACTCACACTTAGTTTAGATAATAATTCTATGATTGCTTCATTTATACATTCCAAAATATATAACACAGAGACGTACAATTTTTTTACACGGTTACACCAACTTCCTACTACAAATAAGTGAATAGTTGCTTACATAATGCTTATTCAGAGATAATTGTACACAACACAAATCCTAAACACTAACAAATGCCCAAGTTTAAGGACTTGAAGACTCATAACTCATGACAACGGACGTTACAATTTAATTCCTATTGAAACTCAAAATAATATTATAACTAATAAGTAACACATAACATTCCTTTCCCCTTAAAACAACTCTTGTCCTCAAGAGTTATTTAAGACCTAGTATCTAAAGTATCATCATCATCCTCGTAAACACCTTTAACGAGAAACAACTTCTTACAACGATGCCCTTGCCTAAACCTTTTGTCACAATTAAAGCACAATCCTTTTTCACGGTGTTCCTTAAGTTCTGTCTGGAGGAGTTTCTTAATCACAATGCCTGTAAAACTGCACGATACCTTCAGTATCACATAATGTTAAGGCATGATCATTACGAGACTCATATAACCTGGCCAACCCAATTGCAGCAGACAATGATCCTGGTTTTTAATCTTGGACATCGTAACTGATACTTTCTTTCAGACCACTCATAATACAACCTACCTGTTGAGTTTGTAACAATTTATCAGTCTGGATCAATAATTTCTCGAAGTGAATCTGATACTTCTTTACAGTACCTGTTTGTTATAGCTTGATCAAGCTACCGGAAAAAAAAATTGGTATTGAGTTGCACCATACCTGCTAAGAACACACTTATTAAAATACTCCCATGTTATTATAGGAGTTTCTTCTTTTTGTATCTGCAACCATATTTGAGCATCGTTTTTTAAATTAAATGAAGTTACTGGAACACTTTCTACATATGAAATTTCATGAAAACCAAAGAATTGTTTTGCCCTACAAATCCAACTTGTTGGATCTTCAGTACCATTAAACTCAACGAACTTTAATTTTGCAAATTAATTTTTTGAATTGTGTTTAAGACCTTTACTTGGATTACAATTAACACTATTAGATTCATCAGCACTTTCCTTTCCTTCCTTGTCAATGAGTTTATCCAAACGAGAATTAAAAGCTCTAAACAATCTTTCATATTTTTGATCATATCTTCTTGTTGTGTTGTTATGGTTTTGACTTCATCCTTTAATTTTTTTTAACATGTTACTGTCTTACTACTTGTTACGTTCTTATGTAACAGACGATTTTTCTTTGAGGGTGTAGTAGGGTAAAAACTGATTCTGGAGAAAAGAGTAAAAGTGGGTAGGTTAATGAGAAACAAGTCTAGACCTTAACCAAATGTACTGCACATGAGTACTTTAGATTCGAGAGATCAATCCGTTCCGGTCTTACTTCGGTCACAAAATGAAGGAGAAGGGTTGATCTTAGGGAGAGAAGCAGAGAAGGTGTTGAGGTCAGAGAGACAGACTCTATAAGGTGTGATTGTTTTATGACTAGTATCAGAAAGTAGAACTTGCTTGCAAGGTGTAAGTTATATGTTCTCTGTGTTCTCTGAATTCTTGTGTTAGTTGTTGATTCAATAAATTACAAATCTTTGTATATCAAGTCATAGTCGAACACCCTGATCTCGTAGGAAGTGGAGGTAGTTGAGTAGTGAAGAGGTGGAGATTGTGTGAAAGTGATGAGAACCATGTCCCTACTGTGAATGGAAGACTTGCCGGTTTTACATCCACTACTCCTTTACTTTTGTAAATTGTCCGCCTTTCCTGACACTTTATCGCAATGGGTGTGTTGCACACCGCATGCTGTAATCCGCTAGACCAATACCCTGATGAACATCCCCCAATTGTGACTTGTTTGATGTCTGGAGTATTTTTTGGTAGAGATTGGCCCTTAGTCGTGATTTGCATGACTAAGGCGTGCCTATAAGGCTAAAGCCTACTTGCATAACTAAGCCTACCTGTATGGTAAGGTCCACATGACATGGAGCAAGTCATATCACAACTAGTAATGTGAAACGTGGTAGTTGCTGAGTGGGCCCACCATCATGAAATGTGAGAAGTGGTCATGAAGAGTCGAAGAATGAATACGTGATTATTCCAACAACTAACATGTGTCGTGAGCCTTGTATGAAATATTTACAAGTAGAGAAATATTTCGACCAATCACGCGTAATCTAGGCAGCAGGTGGTCATAACTGACAAGTCAAGTCATAAGAATGGGACTTGCCGTGAGTAGTACTCAAAAAATAGCACATGGTGCTTTAGGTTAAATAATTTAATTATGTAATTGATGCCCTAAAAATATCGTTTGTAAGCGATGCATGTGAAGCATCGTTTTCAAGCAAGCAGCTCAAAATATTCGATGCATGTAAAACATCGTTGTATATAGCCTGCCAGAATTAGTCACAGATTTCATAATTTAAATAGTGGCGTGACCACCTTCTTTGGTCGGCCATTGGTGGCTGCACACGTAGGCTACGGATGACGTGATTGATCCATTAAGAAGAAGGGTGGAAGGTGGCAATCACGGTACCTCATTGGTCACCTAAGATTGGATCTAGGCCGGTCAAACCAGCTAGCCAAGTTGGAAGGCTGAGATGAATTGCGGCAGTTATGGGTCATCATCGACCTAATTAAGACTCTTATATGCAGCTCGACTAGCCTACTTTGGTCGACGATTTAGAGCGGAGCATGTAGGCTAGGAGTGCTCTGATTGGCTGAAATAATAGAATGTCGACATGTAGTCACCATGGAGCTTGCTCGGTCATGCCAGGAAGGATCCAAGCTTGTTAAATAGACCAGCCAAGTTGTGTGGCCGTGATCATTCTGTGACTTACTTGGACGGCCAAGATTTAATTCTTTATATAAAAAAGCAGCTCGACTAGCCTACTTTGGTCAACAATTTGGAGCGGAGCAGATATGCTAGGAGCAATCTTATTGGTCGAGATAATAGGTGGGCGACCGGTCATCACAACAGCACCTTATTTACTGAGCATGCAAAGTTTTAGGTTAGCTAATTGAGCTGGCCAAGTTGTGTGGTCGTGATCAGTTTGCGAATGAGTTGGGCGGCCAAGATCTATTGCTTAAGAAATTAAGCAGCTCGGCCAGCCTACTTTGGCTAACAATTAAAAGCGGAACTTGTAAGCTAAAAGCAATGTGATTGGCCGATAAGAAAGAGGGGCTCAAGGAGGCCAACATGGAGCAAGGCCGGTCGGCCATGGGAGGCGCGAGCTATGGCAAACCGACCGGCCAAGTGGCGCGGTCATGCTCCTTCCGTGACTGATCTAATCAATCACAATTTCCTCTTTATTTATTTTTTCCAACTTCTGTTAGGATTTTACTCCTACTGGCTCTATGATGGGCCAATTCCTAGCTTGCCTATGTTCAATCTCGACCAATAGAGATCAAGATTTCGTGCATGCTCCATTAGGGGAAAAAACTAACTTTTTGTGAGTTGACACAAAATTAGGTTACAAAATTGAATTTTGTGAATTGACACAAAATTAATCAATTTAGGTGAGTTTTGTACATTAGCACAAAATCACTAATTTTTACTCTTGCGAGTAGCGCAGCACTGGTCTTATTGGCACAACTTGCTCTCTTTTGATTAGATACCTTCATGCATATCTTAATTCAGACACTTCAGGAGATTCATGTTACTCAGCTAAGAGTGAATCATTAATCGTCATGTCATGTCAGCACTAACAGCTCAGCTGGGAACACATCATAAAATAGATACCCAGGAGGCTCTGCATTAGTGAATAATACAACTAGGATCTCGAACTTTAATGTAATAAAATTATAGAATACCTGGGAGTATTGCAACATGTGATAAGCACGAAAATGCGATGCTTTTCATTAGCTATGACTCATTTTATCACTAATAAACTTGTTTTAAGTCTTTTCTAGGAAATAAGCTCTTGTGGAGAATGTTGCTCGAAAGTGGTATTTGGACCCCGGAGAAAATTACTAAAGGCACCCGGAGGATACCTGCTATTCGGACCCCAGTTTTGGATAAGGGGCACCTTCTTTACTATTTACACCCACCTGTTAACAGCACCCCAGCAACGGATAGGGGCACTCCATCTCTTTCCATTTGAAGCAGCAGTTTTGGCGGGAAAACTTTCACTCTCGCCTGTATATTTTGGACACGATTTATAAAAGATTCTGTTGGAGATTTTCAAGGGTTTTGAATTGGTAATAATCTGTTATGACAAGAAAGGGGTGGAATATGGCTTGGAAACGTTAAAAAAGGAAGAGGAAGGACGTGGGAAGTAAAACAGGGTACAAATATTCTCGGCATTATGTTTTGAGTTATAAAAGATTTGGTGAGATTTTGTAAACGGATTTTGGTCAATACCAGCCTGTTTTATCACAACAGGATTGGTGAGTATCTTAAGATCGAGGAAAGAAAAGATTTTGATAGAACAGGGGAGTATTTTGGGGAGAAGATATTCACCGGATAGAGTGAGCTGTATTGAATTTAAAACGTGTACTGTGCATGTTAAAGGGAGTCGAGCTGCAGTTTAGGTCGTGACGAAGATATAAAAAATGATATTATGCAACAGAGCGCGTGAAGATGATAAAAAAAGGAAAATAGTACCCGTGTAAAGCCAAGGAGAATAATAAATTTATTACGAAGATTTTGAAGTAATGGGGGAGATTTTGGAGAGCTGTGGAGTATAAAAAGTCATGTAGGAGCATAGAGAAGGGGGGTCGAGAGTTATGGGAGAAGAATAGAGAGTTGCAGAGCAACTTCTCTGCTGCTGCAGAGAAGAAGAAGACGAAGAACACAGAGACTCAATAGGTCTGTCGTTTTAAAACTGTCACCTTTTCTGGGCTTAGCGACAGTGTTTCTACGACAGTTCCCAAATATAGTTTTCTGGAACATCTGCTTTGAATTGTAACGGTGAGTTTGTAACGTCAATCAAGCGTTGCAATTTCCCGGTTTATGTTATTTTCTCTTCTTTTCTTCATTGTAAGCACCATTTGAGCTATAAAAAAAATATTTTGAGCGTGTCTACAATATGAGGAGTTAAACCCCTACACTGGGTAGATGGAGGAATCTGAATTTCATACATGGGTAAAATTATTTTATTCTTTATATGACTTTTGCACTAATTAAAATAGAATTATGATTTTGATAAATTAGTTGTCATTACATTTGATGGGTCATTCTTGCTTAGATGTTTTGATGTCCCATACTTAGGATTTACAACTAATATTTTGAGAATCTACCTTGGCAAAAATAAGAGTCCATGTTTTTATTTATTGAGCTATAATTGCTGAAGAATAAATAATTGAACCTTATGTTATGAATTCGGTGAAATCCTAGTCCCAGTAACTCTCGCTTTTATTTATTATTTTCATTAAATTTTTAAATTTAATTTTCACAAGTCTTAGAGTTCGAATCCTATTTACCACTATCTAGACAAACATCAACATGCACCAGTATCATTCTAATAATTTTCGTAGATGTAGATACTGAATCATACAGTAAATACAAATCGCGCATGCATATATATATATGCTGAATTCAGCCAGGCGAAGTTCATAAATATAGTTATATACATGTAGATAAAGAGCCTTAGGCACTCATTGGCTTTTAGCGGTTCTACTTCCTTGCAGGATGAAGGCACATAAATATGGAGTTTTATGGTTTTTGGCCTAAGATAAAAAAAAAACACCATCAACATTAAGTCTCTTGCTTAGCACGTAATAGCGACATTGTTGCGGGGTAAGCATTAGATGGTGACAGACGAAAATAAAATTCATAAGATAAAGTAGACAGATGTTACCAAGAGAGAGCAGTTAGCTTGGTCCCTGAACAGGACATGTCCAATGAAACATCGAGGAAAATAACAATCATCCTTCTAGCATGTTGATGCCGACTAGTCCCGGGTAGAGCAGACAAATAGCCGGCTGAGATCTCATGTCGTATCCCAAGACTATATACGCGGGTAAAGAAGGAATCCTTCCCTTTCCCGGATCTTGCAAACTTGATAGATATTAAAGTGAGCACTTGGATCCTTCGTCTCGCACTGATCAACACAAGAGCTGCTCTTTTCTTGTTTTTTCTGCTGATAGGTAAGTACATCGTCTTCCTTTGTCGTCTTTTTTTTTAGAATGAGTGTAAACCCTAGCTCAAGTTCCTGCCATGGATCGGATATCCACAATGATTGATTGATTTTTAATTTATCATCTGCAGTGTTAATTGCTAATGTAACTGTAATTCCATGTTTTCTATAGCGCATGATGGGAACCCCTAGTAATGATCATACTTCTAACTCTTCAGAAAATCAGTTCAAAGAAGATGAATCCAGGATGACTATATTGTAAGAAGTATTGGATAAAATAGGTCGTCCATTTCGTGAAGCTCGACAAGCCATACAGGGTATGTCCCTTGCACATCTAAGTATCATTCGAGAACGCGTTCATGCTTTCTTGGCTTCGGTGAGTATGGAGGAAAAGTAGAGACATGATGAAGCATCTCAGCAGACGAGCGCTAGAGCTGAAAGATTCGCTGCTCGTCAAAAGCGGCGACGAGTTGAGGAGGAGAAACTTCTGGATAAACATGAATACCTTATTCATAACGACGTTGTGATTCTGGATTCTGATGTAGACGAACCCTTTTCTATTGAAAATTCTCAAGAGGATTTTGAAATAGCTTCTGAAGGAAACTTCGATGAAGGTGGTGCTAATCCCGATAGTTAGATCTTCTGTTATCGCAATTTTCTTTGTAGATGAACATCCTTATTTTCCGTAGTCTGTAGCGCTTCTTTGGTATTTTAGTAATCTTGCTTCATATAGCTGGAGCCAGAACTTCTTTGAATAATAATTCTTTAATTGAATGAAAACTCTCATGATTAAGGAATCCAAATTTATGAAAAATCCCGTAATACTTCATCATCAGAGATTTAAGACATAACACCTTTTAGTAGAATCATTGTAGAATTCCCATACAAACTCGGATTCTGGTGATCCACCCTATCATTTTGAAGAGAAAAGAATTTCCTATCTGCTCTCGTGGAAGAATCCAGGTTTTGGCTTCGTTTAGGAGGTTAGAATGACCAAAAAGTAAGAGCTCAGGAAGAATTCGGAAAGATTTCTGTGAGTTTTTAGTTGTAGCCACACTCGCCCACCCAGCTGATACGAAATTTTAACATCCTTTACTAGACATCCGTATGAAACTTTTGACATATATCTCATGTCTATATTCCTTACCAGTTGCTCCATGTTCCTATTCTCATAGAGGGCAATGTAGAAACACACCTGGCAGGGTTATTGAGAATATGTATTTTCGTATTTTAACTTGCCTGCTTCTTCATGCAATGTTTGCGTACGAGTGTCTTGTTCCATTGTCATGCTTCTTCTCTGAGTTCCACGATTGGTACTTTGATTTGCAATTTGATCCTTTCAACTTTATTGAGACGATATGGCAGGTTGTTAATGAACATGACATGGAAGTAGTTGTAGTCAATGAGACTGAGGATGCTCTCACGCCTCCTTCTTATGAGAATGAAGACACCATCACCTCAGTAGTAGTTGATGCAGGTAACCCTGGTGACGACAACCTTGAAGTTGAGAAAACAATAACGATTGTTGAGTATTCAGCTGCAAACCTGGTATTCGACCCTCCATTTGTTATTCCCCTTGCAGGCTATGCACTCAGTGTAATGGAGGCTTTATCTTCAGTGGCCGAGATGTGTGGTATGACTAGAGTTGTTGTTTGATCACAAGCTGGGAATACCACCTGAACATGTGCGAAGACTTCGAGTTCCACGTCTCCTGATTCCATCGAGGAATTGCTACTGCCATGGAGTTGAAAATTGCAACAGGTTTGGTTCCTTCTAGTGATCTCATCAGGTGAAGCGAAGCAGAGATTGAGAAGTTAACCCAGGAACTAGAGATGAAGGAAGGTGTTCTTCAAGAGATAAGAATGCGTTTTATAAGAAGCAAAGATGCTCCTAGGTGATTTCCCTTGAATGCCGTTATTCTCTACCTAGGTGTTTTGAAAGACAGGAGATGTTCATTTGTGGTTAATTTTCTGGAATTGAATAGGTAAGTAATTGTTTTGGAAGGATTTTGAGTTTGTTGAGATTTTTCCTTGAAATGATTTATGAGTAATTTTGTGTTTTGATTAACTAATAAACTGAAATCCTAATTATGAATGCAAGCTGGTGTAATCATTTTGGAGGAATTACAAATATTGCATAAAACAGGGAAATGATGACATGACATTCTAGGCATTGAAAGGCTTGAACCACCTTGCATGTATTACTAACCCTTCCAGCTTGTCAGTACCAATAAGTTTACAGTAACCTCCCAGGATAACTTCTGCAACTACGTAAGGCTCATCTTCTCCTTCTGGGAAATTTGGTGAAGTAGGTTGAGTACCAGTAATGATTCTTAATACCATGTCTCCAATTTGAAAGGGATTTGGGCGTTGCATAGCTACTTGGTTTCTATACTTAACCGAGATGGCTTCTAAACATTTGACAAAGTATTGAAAATGACCAGCTTCCCATTCACATCTCCTGGTCATGGCTAGGTTGACAGATAGATCAATTCCCCATGACGTGGGATAGATAGTTGCAAGGAAAGTTGTTGGACATGACTTACTTGCATGTGAAACCTTCGGATGTATGATCTTGCATCCTCTTCAGGAAGTTGATTTACATCTGCCAAGTGATGATATTCTGAAAGCAGGTAGTCTTCAAAGTTTGATAGCTTGTTAGAGATTCTCGAAGGTGTAAACATTGGTAACGGAGATACACCTAGCCTGGCTTTGTTATTATGCGCGTCCTAGAATTATATCATAATTTGGATCTTCTTTAACGATATGTGTTAGAGCATTGCTCGGTCGAACTCGCAAGCGTTGTTATCTCAATTTTGTTTGTCAAGTTTAGTTGATCAAAACTATAGTCTTGATTTCTAGTCTACCAATAGGTGTTTCGGACTAGGATAGATTGTGTAGTTGAGCTTTAGACTTCACGGCGCTTACAACTGAATACGAAGATCTATTGAAGAACTCGGAGGAAATTCATCAACAAAAGGTATGTGGAGACTAAAAAATTTCTATCACTCGGAAAGTCTATTCTATTCTTACATATCTCCTATTAAGACAAGTCGTATATGATATAGTCTTTCATATCATACACATTTGATATTTCGAGCTGAGTATAACTCGCTTATTGATAGACGCACGATTCAAGTTGTTACCAATACTAGGGTGAAATAGAGTGATTGAGATACCATTTAAAAAAAAAAAAAAAAGACCAGACCAATTAGACCAATCGGAATAAATAACACTTGGATAGCAATATGTGTGTGTTCTCCCTGTCTCCGTCGCCTAAACAAGCGTGGAATGCAGGATCCACGGGAATCACCATGTAATCTGCTGACAAGAAGCATGCGCTTGGATCCACAAGATCTAATCATGTCGTTAGTTCCAAAAAAAAAAAAAAAATTAAAATAAAAATTAAAAAAATAAATAAAAAAATAAAAAAATAAATGTGTGTTCAATAAATCGACCGCTGGTTCCCTTGTATATGCCAGACGAGTTGATCTAGAATTAGGATTATCGACCACTGGTTCCCTTGTATATGCCAGTTGTGTTGATATTAGTCAGACCGGTATCTCAGTCCATTAGGTTAGGTTCATCTTGGTGGAGGCCTTCAGACAGATATGAGAAAACACCGTTCACCTAGTCAACATCAAAACCAACTATGTTTTTCTATATCCATCTCTTAATCTTTCCATGTGATGTGTTGACTCCGGATATTGATGTCCATAGTGCAACTATCTTAGTAGAGCTCTGTCACTTATATATGAATTTTAGTATACTCGAGTGCAAACTTGTATACAGCAATTGGAATTTCACATCAGGGTACTTCCTCCCGTAATCAATAAGTATGCCAACCAAGGAGGTTCTTTAGTGCATTCCAAGGTTCTGCGTAGATAGCTAGGGTATGGAGTAAAGGTTTTGTGGGTACACCTCTGGTAAACCCTCCCGAGACTATAACTCGGCCACTAAGGCCACCTAGGGGTTTAAAGGCTTGTTGCACGTGCTAAGTGCAACCGACGATGCCTGCGACAGTGAGTTAGGATTTTATTTTGTAGTTTTAATTTGCTCGGGACTAGCAAATAACAAGTTTGGGGGTATTTGATAGACGCATTTATGTGTCTATTTTCATCTCTTTTGTGTATACTGTTAGTACCCATTTCTGTACTAATTTTGGTATTTTACCCCTTTGTAGGTGTTTTTGGAGGAATAGGCTTTTGCGGCAAAATTGGCTCGAAAAGTTGTTAAAGGCTCCTGGGAGGACATTTGCTATTCGGACTCTCATTTTGGATAAGGGGTAACCCATTTCCAAGCAGCTGCTAAACACAGACCGAGACTGGATAGGGGGAGGACAAATTTCTTCATGTTTTCAAAAATCAGAAAATGGCGGGAATTTCTTTCTTTTTACAGACGATTTCTGGGATGAATTTTTGATTGATTTTTATGGAGATTAAAGGGCTGAATTTGATTGGGTTTGTTCCTATGGACCTAACAGGCAAGGTAAGGGTGTTGGAATGGATCCAAAGTGGCTAGAACTCGAATTGGAAGCGAAAACTTGCCAAAAATATCATGGTTTATTTTGGGCAAGTTTCTTGGTTTATTTTTGGAAATTTACGTGAAGAAGTGGAAGGAAACTCTTCTTAAAGACTTGTTTCTATCAAGGGAGGAGTTTGGACAGCTTTTATTGATCGAATGCACGTGAAACAGAAATCAAAAGGGAAATAACGTAACGTGCTATGGAGGGAAAAAAACCAAGTTTATTCTTGAATTTTCTTTGCTCTACTATGTATAAAAGGGTTGGTTAGGGTCCTAGGAAGGGAAGAAAGAAGTTAGGGGAAGTTTAGAGCCTTAGAGAAGCTAGAAAAACCATTGGAAGAAATCACGTTCTGCTGGTGCAAACTGTGGCCGGAGAAGACGAAGAACATAAACAGCAGAAAAAGACAGTCGCATATTATGTGACCGTAACTTTCAAACTTTAAACCTTTTGTAACAATTTTTCCAACAGTTATCTTCACTTCGCAACAGTTTCTCGGTAGAAATAGGTTCTGTAACACTTATATTAGTTACAAAACCCGCTGTTTAGAACTTTTCACTCTTTTAATCAACTTTTGAACACCAAAGATGTATTTTGAGCAAGAGATTAATATGAGGAGCTAAACCCCTTAGCCGAGGCGACGGAGGAAGCCATTGTTCCATGAAAAGTGGTATAATTCTATTTTTATTATTTATTGCAATTATTTTACATGATTTTTTGCATAGAACTTAAAAGAAAAATTGGTTTTTATTGAGTAGTTGTGAAGTGTTTTGATGGGACATGCTTGGTTTTAATATTTTTGATGTTTCATGCTTCGTGCTTACAATTATTACTTCAAGAACCAAATTAGAGGCAAATATTAGAGTCAACTTAAAGAAAAATATTGCATGAATATTGATTAGAATTTATCAAATAATTGGTCAATGGTGGAATCCAAAGTCTCGGTGTCTTTTTTATAATTTGATACAATTTTATTTTAGTTAATTTGAGTCTAAAAGAATCCTTCACAAGTTCGAGAATCGAATCCTATTACCACCACTTTCACTACAATTAAAACTCACATCACTTATCTATTTCTCGAAATATGTTGGTAGCTTTCTGTCTTAGCTACATTCATCATCATTCTTGACTTTATGTAAAAAGATGATCATGTGGAAATTGCCTTGAAACATCTTACATGATTTGTGTGAGACAATCATTTGATGTCGACTTGGAAAGCTTTGTATTGATCATTCAATCACTTGAGAATTGCTTATTAGCTAATGGTATGTGTGAGACATCCATTGTCGTCTTCTAAGAATGTTTCAATGATTGAATTGGGAGTTTAGAGATAAAACCTTTGTCTGGAAAACCATTACAGTATGCGTACTTAGGTACAAACTGTGTTGATAAGGTTCTAGTCAGGAAATTAGGTATGCGTACCCGTTCGCATACGGTTTCAACTGTGGAAGTCCGGTAACCAAGTATGTGTACTCATTCGCAAACAATTTTACCTGAAGTTGGGTCCGGAGCTACAGTATGCATACTCGTTCGCATACTGTTGGTCAGGACCAACTTTCCGGAACTTGAGCATGCATACCCGTTCGCATACTTGAGTGGTTCAAGTTCTAAAATCGGAAAAGTATGTTTTCATACTCATGAACAAAATACATTTATCTAATAAGGAATGCAATCTTTGCAAACCATGGGTTTAAATTTTCATGAATTGATTCCTTCAAAGCAATCAGATTTTACTTCGATTCTTTCATGTATTTTACTATAAGATAATGAACAATTGAACAACTCTATGAAGAACACAATTAGATCCTTTGATTATCTTTGATCATCATAAGTTGATCTAGACGTGTCAGATGAATGTGGATTAGACAAAAATGTTCATATGGCTAACTTTGGTTTACTATTGTTGAACCAACGAATGTACACGTTTAGCTACGGTTGCCCATATCTAAATGATGTATATTTCATTTGTGTGTGAAAAGCTAAGTCCATATAATAGTGGAGAAATATTGCTTTGGTTTCAAGCAAAACTTAGTTTGCATCTTAAATCAGGATTTCATCTAACGGTGAATAATGAATGCTTTGTTTTTAAGCTAACTAAGCAAACCCTGATTTGAAGACTATAGAAGGGAGAACTCTAGCAACTAGGAAACCTAATCCCCATACCTCCTGTGTGATACTAGTTGCGACTAGAGTCGACTCTCCTTTAACCTTGGGTTTATTCCAAAACCGCATAGGTTAACGACTTAAAGACTTCATTGGGATTCTGAAGCCAGATCCAACTATTTTCTCTGTAGTTGCGTATTCTGATCTTACTTGTTCTATTGTATTGAGTACTATCTTCTCTAAGATTAACCCGAGATTTATCTCCGATTGGTAAGATATAAAAAGTAATCACAAAGCTCTTCGTCTCATTCTTTGTGATTCCACAATAACTTGTTCTACTACCATATAGTTAAGTTATTGTGAGGTGATTCATATTTCTAGGCTATTCTTCGGGAATATAAGACCGGATTATCAATTGGTTCCTGTGCACCTTGATTTATCATAAGACGGAATAAAACTTCATAGGTATTTCTGTGGGAGACAGATTTATCTATCTTAATAGACTTTTCTGTGGGAAACAGATTGGTTTATAAGTCTTCGACTTTGGGTCGTAACAACTCTTAGTTGTGGGTGAGATCATCTAAGGGAACCAGGTGTGTAGAGTCCTTCTGGGATTCAGAGGCGTAAGGAATGCGACTGTACCTTGATCAGTGTGAGATTGGTTAAGGCTCAACTACATTCCATTCTGAAGTTAATCTTATAGTAGGCTAGTATCTATAACGGCTTAATACAGTGTGCTGTTCATTCTGGACTAGGTCCCGGGGTTTTTATGTATTTTCGGTTTCCTCGTTAACAAAATTTCTGGTGTCTGTGTTATTTTTTTTCCGTATTATATAATTGAAATATCACAGGTTGTGCGTAGTTCAATTAATTAGTAAATCCAACCTTTAGTTGTTGATTGAAATTGATTGACACTTGGATATTTGTCTTTGGTACCATCCAAGTTATTTCTCATAATCAATCAGGCTCACAGATTCCTATCTGTTCGATTGCAGATTGATTTTGGAAATAGAGATATAACTCTTGGATACTTTTTCGTTATTGAGTCTGACTGTCTAGTTGACTCTCTTGGAATTGTATTGGAGTTGTCCATACAGATTGCTTATAGAAATAATGGGTGTGGTTGTTAGACCCCTGCGTTATCAATTGGTATCAGAGCAGGCAAACACGTTTAAGACCTTATAATTCTGTGTTTGTAGCAATCTGACTCTATGGACAATAGTGTTATCTCAATAAATGTACCACCAGTGTTCATTGGTTCACAAGCCATTGTTGAAGGAAATAACCTGGATGCACTTTTCGGAAACTCTCTTGCTGGAAAGTTAAATATTGTTGATCTTGATCAGAACACAGTCATTATATCTCCATGTAATGCTGTTACCAACACGAACAAAGCCTCTATCTTATCTTGGGCTGATGAATGTTGTTCAAATCATGTTGATCTTAACAGATCATTGATTTCACAAAAGATCAAGGATATTGTGAAGAAAAGCATAAGATCTGAGAAACGTCTTTCTCTCTCTGATGCTCTAGATGATTCAACTCCAGAATTGAAATCATGTCAGTTTGTCAATAGTATGCACACTCCCGTAGTCTGCACAGAAATCTCTGCCTTCCCAGCAAAATCCTCTATTAACTCTTATTCCAACTCAGAATATGAGTCTAACACTGAGATGACGAGATTCCTTGATAAAATTGAAGAAATTCTTCAATAAAATCTCTACTTAAAAGGTTTGTTAGAAAAACTTGAATCATCACTTCAGGTGAAAAATCTTGAGATTGACTGTCCTAATGATGAATTCACCAGAACCCTATCTTTAAAAGAAAGGGAGATTAATACTCTTAAGTGTGACCTGCAAAGGTTATCTGGAAGCTCTGACAAGATTTCAACAATGTTATTCATTCAAAAGTCTTTTGGAAACACAAATAGTTTAGGGTTCAAAAGCAGGACTGTGAGCACAAATAATTCCTTTGTTCCAGCCAGTTATGGAACATTTGGTGTTAAAAGTTGTGATAAACAGGAGTCAAATCTGCAAACTGAAAATTCATCTTTGAAGTGTTTGTTTTGTGGAAATGTAAATCATGTTCAAAGTAAGTGTTGGAAATTCAAAAGAAACAACAAACGAATTGCTAAACTTCAGAATGACATGCAAAGGATGAATCTGGTTTTGGGTAATCAACAGGGAACTCCTGAAGACAAGAAGAAGTCTAAGAAAACCATAGTCAGACGAGGTAATAAGTCCGTTTATGCAACAAACCTTGATAAGTCACCATGTGACACAAGATGTGAGCATTCTGCTCACTCCGAGAACCGAGAACCAAAGCCTTTTTCCAGTAACAAGTACCAGGTAGGCTGGAGAGAGAATCTCCGAAGAGTTTAGCATAGTTTTTACGCCGGCTTGCCAAGCCTTGCACAACCCACATTCTGCTCACTCCATCACTATCTAATTATAGTGATGTTTGCATCCTTATTATTAACTTGAGAATATGAGGATTGCATCAAGTTTTCTCAAGTCTTGTATATATTTTTTTATCCTTGGCTGTTTAAGATTATTTAAGATAACATTTGCAGTTGAATATTTACTTTTCAAAAATAGATAATGGATCATGAACCGTGAAGACTTTTTCAAAGTTTTTCTTAGGGTTTACTTATCAGGTACTCTATTTATATTAATTCATTTATGATCAAAATGCCCTTCACTCCTTTTTCTTTGTAAGATACAGTGTCATGGCTCCTGTAACTAGAGGTACCACAAAAAGGAATGCAGTCGAAGCAGTTAATGTGTATCTTTGTGAAGGAATCCAATCCTCAAGGAAGAAAAAGGAGAAATCTACAAATGATGAAAAAGGTTCTTCCTCTAACTGTTTTTTGTCTATTTTTCTAGATGATAATAACTTTAGGGCTATGGTGAAGGATTTCATCTGCAAAAGAAATGATTTAAATTCTCAAATCATGTTCTCCGTGGAACAAATAGCTCACTATTAACAAATGTTATCTCTGACAAATAACACCTTGTGTGAACTGAAAAGAGAACTTAGTGAGTTTACTGATATTTCTGAAGATCTGGAGGAATTTAATGATCCCATAATCAATGGGTTCTTCAATAATAAGAAGGAATTCTCAGTAGATGCCCTGAGAAAGCTCTACAATACCTAGGAAACTTCTGGTTTAAGAATTTACTTTCTTATGTTTAAGAAGAATAACTAGAGTTTGGTATATCCATTATTGTAATTACACATAACTATTGCCAATGTTTTTATCATCTTGAATTGTTTTTAGATTTATTTATTTATATTCTAAAATTTAGAAAGATGATTTTGCAGTATTAATCTTTATTGGTTTTATATATTGCAAAAAATAATATTGTATGGGATATGTGGTTTGCGTCTGTGAACTGTGATTATTCTATACATGCTCAAAAGTTAAGTCTATTGTGTCATTATGCAAATATTGATGAAAAATATAATGAACTTTTGAATTATATGTCAAAGATTAAGTCTATGGTATCATTATGCAAATATTGATGAAAAATAGAATGAATCTTTGTATATTCTATTTTTCATCTTTCTCTGATCTACTCTTTTGTGAATGTACTATATGGCTCCATAAGTTTTCTTATGTTGAGCAATTCCGATTAAATAATTAATCTATGAGGTTCCTGGTGGATTAATTTAGTTGAGTTTCTGGATACAAATTCATGTTTCATATAATTTGTTAATGTCCAAAGAAATCCTTCTTTTCTTGTAAAAGTAAGGTCGCTCTTGTTGTTCCCTTGGGAATGACATTTTATGCGGGAGAGCTCTTAATTGAACTTGTGCTTATTTGCCAAATATTTGTGGGGAGTGCGGCTGTGGAATATTGTAGGAGTTATCTTGTATCTTTATTAACTCCTTGATGAATACACTAAGTTTCGACTATGTGAAATCATCGAAACAAAGTTGATATGTCCTCTTTTAGTCATGAAGTATCTCTATGAGAATTTCATTATGATCCCATAATTTTTGTACCTTTGCCAATTTATATTGACAAAAAGGGTGAGGATTATTTGTAGTTAACACTACATACATATGGTTTACGGATCATTATGTAAGGGGGAGTGGTTTTCATTGTGAGATGAAGTATTGACTAAGGGGGAGTGATACATATCACCATAGTATTATTGTCAGAGTTGTGGTACAATTGAACTTTGATGCTGTGTAATAATATTATGACACTGTGTAACAATACGAAAATTATCTTGTTGGTTATTGTTATAACTACGGATCTTCAACAACAATGGTGCTGAGTCGAACACATTCAGAATAGATTGTTTACTTGGAGCGGAGAAGAATTCAAGTAATGTTGAAGAACCAAGGAAATCAAACATGATGGATGAGAAGCCACAAAGTCTTATTTATTTTGTAATCCATATGTATTGATAGTTTTGTCACTAAAATTGACAAAGGGGGGGATTGTTAGAGCATTGCTCGTTCGAACTCGCAAGCGTTGCTATCTCAAGCTTGTTTACCAAGTTTAGTTGATCAAAACTATAGTCTTGATTTCTAGTCTACCAATAGGTGTTTCGGACTAGGATAGATTATGTAGTTGAGATTTAGACTTCACGGCACTTACAACTAAAGAAGAAGATCTACCAAAGAACTCGGAGGAACTTCATCAACAAAATGTATGTGGAGACTAAAACTTTTCTATCACTCAGAAAGTCTATTCTATTCTTACATATCTCCTATTTAGACAAGTCGTATATGATATAGTTTTTCATATCATACACATATGATATTTCTTAGTTCAACTTCTAGTGCTCCATCAATAAATGAAGTGATACATGTCATACCTCCAGTGGAAAAAGGAGTTGTACTTGAAGAAGTACCAAAAGCTAAACAGAAGGCAACAAAGCATGTTAGTATTATTAAAACAAGAAACCAATCTTCTGGTTTAGTTGTAAATGGTGGAACAAATGGGAAACTGAGAGGAAGTAATTCTTCTCAATCTCAACCTAATAAATGAAGATTATTTTCTGGAATGTCAGAGGCCTAAGGAGAACAGGGTCCAAAGACAAACTTATAAGTTTAGTTCATAATTTTAAGCCTACTTTAGTTATTCTTGCTGAGCCAAAAGTCAAGTATTCTTCAGAATTTTGTAAAAAAATTGAGATTATCAAGTATGCATTATGAAGCTATCCACAATACAACTGAATCAAGAAAATGAAATATATGGATCTTGTGGAGTGTTTCTATAAAACCTCCAGTTCTTGTCTCAAATACAAATCAATCAATAACAATTGAAGTCGGGGGTGCTCTTATTACTGGGATACATGCAACATCTTTAACAGTCAATAGAAGAGATCTATGGAGTGAGATGGAAGATTTAAGTTCTTTAATAAACCATGGCTAGCAATTGGAGATTTTAATGCAATTCTAAGAGAGGAAGAAAATAAGGGAGGATTAAGGCCTTTGAGAATATCAATGGTAGAATTCAATAACTATTTTCATAGTAGTGGTTTGATACAAGCCCCTAAAACTGGTTTAAACTTTTATTGGTGTAATAATAGAGCCGGGAAAAAAAAGAATAGTGTGTAATCTGGACAGAGTAGTCTACAATGATAAATGGTTGGATCTTTATCCAAGTTGGGCATATAAAGTTGGTACCGGAGGTATATCATATCATAGTAATCTACTTGGATCAAATGCTGATATTCCTAAACCAGCAAATACTCCATTCAGAGCTCTGAAAGTGTGGACAACTCATCCTGGCTTCATACAACTTATAGAGGATTCATGGAATAAACCAATGAAAGGTAATCTAGTTTTTATTTTCATGAGTAAAATGAAGAGATTAAAAATAGATATCAAGGAGTGGAATTGGTATGTATTTGGAGATGTTAAACAAAAATTGAAATTAGCAGAGGAAAAGGTTTTAGGAGTTACGAAAGCATCTGAGTCTATCTCTGATGGAAAGGAAGATGCTGATAAAGAGTTGGTAAAACTCCTAAAGCCTATAAGATCTCTGTCTACAAAGATGCTAATTTTAAAGACATAATCTAATCTTCTTAAACAAGAGATCATAGAAAAGGATATTCAACTAGATATTCTGTCCAAAGAAAATATGGATCTCACGGTCAAAGTAGAAGCTATTGGTAAATCTCTTACTCAAGATCAAGAGACTCATCCTATGACTCTGACTAATGATTCTGTTATAATTTCTTATGATGAAGAAACCAAAAGTCCTTGTTCGACTTTTACAGACTGTGATAACAAAACTTGTTTGGTCACATCTGAAACAGATCATGATGATGTTAGTCTGCCTAACTACATCAAGTAAGAAGAGAATGAGAAACCATCTTCTACATCTACTGATGATCAAACAAAATCTTGTCCAAAGGAAACTTTGAAACGATTCCGTGAAAGTGATCTTAAGGAATATAACTTTCAGTCACTTGACAGGAAACTTATACTTCTTCAAAATACTATGGTAAAAGTATTGAAAGAAGTTTGTTGTCTTAAAAAACTGAAAGATCATTCCTCAGTAGAAAGGATGAATATACCCCAACCCGATAAAATCAGCTCAAAAGAATCAGAAGTAAGAGTTGATAAGCACTTCTGGAAAAAGGTTCCTCCTCATTCATGTCGAAACAACATTTGTTTACATGAAGAACGATTCCATAAGAAGGGAAAGATAAAATCTCTGCTAAAGGAAACAATCAGGGAAGATTTCCGATAATTGTTTCAGATATTCACACTGATGTGCATAATAAGGAAATCCTTAGAATGAGAAAATCTTAAGAAAATCTCATTGACAGAATTAAAAAAGATCTATCTATCTCTGAAAATTATCATATCAGTACAGTTTCTCCTCATGATCATAACTTTAGATCAAGGAGGGATCATCTTCTTGGGAGAAAATACTTTGGGAATAAATTTCCAAAGAAAAACATGAACTGTGTTTCGGATACTCGTTGTAAGCAAGAAAAGGCTTACTCCGATATAACCTAGTTGTATGGAGATTGTGCACTCTCATCCTAGTTCGTGCTCTTAACTTTTGGGATGAGAAAACACATAAAACGAGAGCATAATTTTTTGTTTGTGTTTTTATCAACAAAAAAAAATCTGTGACAATTTCTGGATAGCTGTGAATCCAGTTTTTTCAAAAATTGTTCATGTTTATCATGATCTTCCCAAATAGGTTTTATTTGAAATTTTCGGATTTTAATAAACCTTCCAGCATGAGAAGTTCGGACATAGGAAACAAAATATATTCTTTATATATTTTCGGAAATCTCTTGTATTTTCGATCCGAAAGTTGTCTTTTCTTAAGAGAAACTTTCTCTTGCTTGTATTGAGAAACCCTGATTAATTCTTATTTAAATTCTTGAGCATGCCTCCAATAACTCGCAGTTTTACAAAGACAAATAAGGAGGAAGCTTAAAAAGTTAAGAATTGTCAAGGAATCAATACAGAAAGGAAGAAGAAGATCATATCAAAAATCATGTCTGATTATGATTCTGATAGTCCTGTTGGATCCAAAGATGAGTCATGCCTGTTGGCTTACAACCTGCAAGATCCATCAAAACCCAAGTGGATACCTTCTGATAGTATGATTGACTATATCCATGGTTTTGAAGAACTAAGAACTAATCTCTTTACGGTTTGAAATCAAGATTAGCTCAAGGATAGGATTGAGGAAATAAAATCTGATCTTGCAGGCATGGAGGTTCAAGTTGAAAAGCTTGAAAAACAGGAATTGGTTGCAGACAAGTCTCTCGAGACATGCTTCAAAAGTTTGAACACTGAAGAAACCTCAGTGAACAATCAGAGCACCACTAGGGATTAAGTTATATGTTGTAACACTTAATCCAAGGAAATAGACATTAGTTATTGATTTATTTCGATTATTGTGAAAGGTCTATTTTTGAATAAAACTATCAATTATTTATGAATAAAATTATTATTTTATAATTTCTCTTGTGATAGTTTCCAATTACATAGCATGTACATGAATGTATATATTTTTGCTATGTGTTTTCGGTTCTATGGGATGTCTGATTTCGGTTTTCATTAACCTTAATATTCGATCTCATATGATGTGACCCTTGTGGTTTGTGTGTCTTTTTGATTTAGCGGGATTAAGTTCTAGCCCATGTTGGTAGGCTTTATCAAAGGATCATAAGGTGTTCCGATTGAAACTCATATGTGAAAAGTCACAATATGTTGAATCAATTTGTATTTACATGAGTTGTGTTTAGCATAACATGTGTGTTTTGAGGTTTTCAACTTTTGCTATTGGCACGCATTAGTTAAAACCGTTTCAACCTTTCTTTGGTAAAAGTTGCCTTTGTTGTTGTTCTTTTGTTCTTGCGAGAGGATGACAACATACTGGGGGAGAGTTCTTACTTGAACTTGCGCTTAATGATATATCTTTCTGGGGAGAAGAGGATGCGGAATCTGAGGTAACAAATTTGTTAGCTAATCGTTTTCCTGTTTAAGAAAAGCCTGTTTATATTGCATATATTTTGCTTTTGTTGAACAAAATTTTGGTATAATTGATATATTCCATTATGATGTGTATGGATGTGTGTGTGTGTGATTCAATTGTTTCCGGTTAAGAAAAATTATGTCAATTTATTTGGCTTATTGTTTGGTATCTTCTTTATTGTTGGGTATCAAGTGTTTTTTCTTAACGAAATTTCGGTGCAATTGCGGTGCTATAATGTTTATGTTTGTTTCAATTTCTTCCGGTTAAGAAAATAATTGTGCAAGTTAATTTATTTTGGTTTGTATGTAATGTTTATAGCTTAACAAAATACGGGATCCTTTGTTTAGTCTAATTTGATTCCGGATAAGAGAAACTAAGTTAATTCTGATCTTAGTTAGACTTATCAAATTGAAGGATTCGGATATTCAAGTCTAATCGAATGCCTTGACAAGAAAAACTAGTTAACTAACCTAGTGCTTGTCTTGTCTAAAGGGAAAGGTCTAAATTATTTTTTGAATAATTAGAACCTGATGAGAGAAATAAAGTTAATTATGATCTTTATTTTGGTCTTATCGAAATAAGCGATTGTATATTTACAATCGGTTTAACAAGGGAATTAAGTTTCTTAGTCGAATTGTTAAACTATTAGGGAAAATTGCTTCGGGAAATTGTTTCCTTAATGACATATTAAAACTAAATTACTTGTAGTTTCGGTTTTAATATTGGTTATCTAAAGTGGTAAGTGAAACCTTCGTGCTTAACTCTTATACGTTGTTTACAAGTCTTTTAGATTTGTAAGATCCTTTCGGTTTGACCTATATTTGCTCGGACCTTTGTCATTTTGTGACAAAAAGGGGGATAAATATATGGAGTAAACAAGTGATTTTCAATCACTAAGGAAAGGACAATTGTGCTTAAACGTTATATCTAACGAAAGAATAAAGCATTGACTAAGGGGGAGAAACATATCATATTGCTGTTGTAGTTATCTTGAAAACAAAAAGGGGAATAACAAAGATGTTCGGATTGAATATCTACCTATCTTACCTTTAGGGGGAGTATAAGCTTTGTTATTCAAATGTCAACAACGGCATTTATTGATTGAATATATGCAAGTTATTGTGCTGTTGAAACTTGGAATCAAGCTATGTAAAATGAATTCTTGTAATTTGTTTCCATATGTATTAAGAGTTTTGTCACTAAAATTGACAAAGGGGGAGATTGTTAGAGCATAGCTCGGTTTAACCCACCAAGTGTTGGTATGTCAAGTTTGGTTGTCATATTTTAGTGTGTCAAAACTCATCTAAGTGTCGCTTGATTATGTACTATAGACAACTTCGTTTAGGTTAGACTAGAAAGTCTTGGAAAGTTGAGACATACAAGTATTACTTGAAGACCTGAAGAACGTGAAGAAGCAACGAGCTACAATGATGACATCATCCTTCCTCTTGAGGTTAGTAATATTGACTTGAACTGTTTCATTCCTAACATATCTTTCAAGTCGTGCTATATTGAAAACATAACTGCGAAGCTGTGTATTGGATATATTACTCTAGTAGTGAGACATGATCACATGATCATAGTATTAGGGAATTAGACTACGAAATATAACGCTTATCTTTTGAACT